>ONZH01021123.1:0-25250 GCA_900303285.1 Rhinella marina
GCTTCAGTGGCTTTTTTTTCCTAGAAATTGCTGAAGGGACACCACTAGGAGGGAACACTGAAGCCCGAGAGGTGGCAGAAAATGACGGGGTTTGCTTGAGTGGAATGGTGGAGCAGGACGAGTCTGACCCCTGGCTACATATGGACACTGTATCAGCAGATGACAGCAGATCATCTGGCTGAGACTGAGATGAGCGTGCCATCCACTCCACTACCTCATCTGCTTTCTCCTCCACTACAATGTTGCGCCTTGGTGGGTTAGCCCGGTGGAACAACGGCCAAGTATTGGGAATATTACTAGCAGATGCTCCGGCTACAGGTCTTTTGGCACTGCTGGCGCTGCCCTGTGCCACCTTCTCCTTTTTTTTAAAGCTCAAAGTCTGGCTGGAACCCCTTTTGCTTATCCATGCCAAAGATTTTTTAATTCACTCTGTGGCCCTGCAGCTGGTCTTTGTCCCTGTCTCTCCCTGTCTCTCTCTCCCTGCCTGATTATTTACTAGCCCTGACCTGGCCCTGCAGTATCCCTGATATATGTATGATAGATTCCCACTACAATTACACCCCAGTTAGAAGAACACAGTGTCTCTGAACTTCACAAATTCACAACAGTGCTTCTGCTCGCCTCAGCAGTCGCAGCAGAAATGAAGCGTCACTGGCTTACTGAGCCTGAGCCAATCAGCCTACTAGGTCAGGTGACCGCTTTCTTCCCGGGCTTTTGAGCACGATAAACGAACGAACAGTAAAAGATCGCTACTAAAATGAATTCGTACGCAACAGCGTATACAGTAACTAATTCGTACGCAATTGTGTATAATTTATAGGACAAACTACGTAGCGAATGCATACAAAGCCGAAGCGAATCGACTAATATTCGGATTCGCTTCGCAGCTGAAAAATCCCAAGATTCGATACGAATCTACGAAGCGGCGAATAGATTCGCTCATCTCTACTTGTGTACAAACCTTCTTTTCTCTAGACACAAAGGATTTCCCCTTGTCACAGTCCTGGGAATAAATAGATGATGGGAGAGATCTCTGTACTGATCCCTGGTATATTTATACATAATGTAGTTATTAGATCTCCCCTCAGTCGTCTTTTTTCTAAAGTGAATAACCCTAATTTTGATCATCTTTCTGGGTACTGTAGTCCACCCATTCCAGTTATTACTTTAGTTGCCATTCCCTCTCCAGCTCTGCTATGTCTGCTTTGTTCACAGGAGCCCAGAACTGTACACAGTATTCCATGTGTGGTCTGACTAGTGATTTGTAAAGTGGCAGGACTTTGTTCTCATTATGGGTATCTATGCCCCTTTTGATGCAACCCATTATATTATTGGCCTTGGCAGCAGCTGTCTGACATTGGTTTCTACGGCTTAGTTTGCTGTTCACTAAAATGTTACCTAGTGTTCCCATGTGCATAAACTTACATTTACATTAAACCTCATCTGCCACTTTTCTTCACGAGCCTCCAATCTATCCAGATCCATCTGTAGCAGTGTACTGTCCTCTTCTGTGTTAATTGCTTTACACAGTTTAGTGTCATCTGCAAAAATTGATATTTTACTGTGCAAGCCTTCTACAAGATCATTAATAAATATATTGAAGAGAATAGGGCCCAGTACTGAACCCTGTAGTGTCCCACTAGTGACAGTGACTCAATCTGTATGTACCGTTAATAACCACCCTGTTTCTATCACTGAGGCAGTTGTTTATCCACAGACAGAACTTTTCTCCCAGTCCAAGCATTCTCAATTTATATACTAACCTTTTACCGGCCTATAGTTTTGGGGCTTTGTTTTTGACCCTCTTTTGAATATTGGCATCGCATTTGCTGTGTGCCAATCCTGTGGAACACTCCCTGTCAATATAGATTCTTTAAATATGGGTCTGGCTATGACATTACTTACACTCACCGGCCACTTTATTAGGTACACCATGCTAGTAACGGGTTGGACCCCCTTTTGCCTTCAGAACTGCCTCAATTCTTCGTGGCATCGATTCAACAAGGTGCTGGAAGCATTCCTCAGAGATTTTGGTCCATATTGACATGATGGCATCACACAGTTGCCGCAGATTTGTCGGCTGCACATCCATGATGCGAATCTCCCGTTCCACCACATCCCAAAGATGCTCTATTGGATTGAGATCTGGTGACTGTGGAGGCCATTTGAGTACAGTGAACTCATTGTCATGTTCAAGAAACCAGTCTGAGATGATTCCAGCTTTATGACATGGCGCATTATCCTGCTGAAAGTAGCCATCAGATGTTGGGTACATTGTGGTCATAAAGGGATGGACATGGTCAGCAACAATACTCAGGTAGGCTGTGGCGTTGCAACAATGCTCAATTGGTACCAAGGGGCCCAAAGAGTGCCAAGAAAATATTCCCCACACCATGACACCACCACCACCAGCTTGAACCGTTGATACAAGGCAGGATGGATCCATGCTTTCATGTTGTTGACGCCAAATTCTGACCCTACCATCCGAATGTCGCAGCAGAAATCGAGACTCATCAGACCAGGCAACGTTTTTCCAATCTTCTACTGTCCAATTTCGATGAGCTTGTGCAAATTGTAGCCTCAGTTTCCTGTTCTTAGCTGAAAGGAGTGGCACCCGGTGTGGTCTTCTGCTGCTGTAGCCCATCTGCCTCAAAGTTCGACGTACTGTGCGTTCAGAGATGCTCTTCTGCCTACCTTGGTTGTAACGGGCGGCAATTTGAGTCACTGTTGCCTTTCTATCAGCTCGAACCAGTCTGCCCATTCTCCTCTGACCTCTGGCATCAACAAGGCATTTCCGCCCACAGAACTGCCGCTCAGTGGATGTTTTTTCTTTTTCGGACCATTCTCTGTAAACCCTAGAGATGGTTGTGCGTGAAAATCCCAGTAGATCAGCAGTTTCTGAAATACTCAGACCAGCCCTTCTGGCACCAACAACCATGCCACGTTCAAAGGCACTCAAATCACCTTTCTTCCCCATACTGATGCTCGGTTTGAACTGCAGGAGATTGTCTTGACCATGTCTACATGCCTAAATGCACTGAGTTGCTGCCATGTGATTGGCTGATTAGAAATTAAGTGTTAAAGAGCAGTTGGACAGGTGTACCTAATAAAGTGGCCGGTGAGTGTATTTCTCTCCTTCCTACACCAGTTCTTAAGTCATTTGTTAACTTCCCTAATCTCCCACTGCCTTTCTTTTGTGGCTGGTGGTACAGGTAGTATTTCAGAAAACACTACCTTTGAGGTTCTTGCCCTAAACTTGTGACCTAAATCCCTAAAACAATTTTTAAGGACACTCTCGCTATCTCTAACTTTGTCATCGGTTCCAATATGGATCATGAATGCTGGATCTTCGCCATCCCCTCTCAGTAGTCTGTCAACCCGATCCGCGATTATGTCAAACTCAAGCGCCAGGAAGACAACACATCGTTTGACGATACCGATCTTTGTGACAGATTGCCATATCTGTACCCCTAATAATTTAGTCTCCCACTACCAGCACCTGTCTGGCCTGCTCTGCTCTCCTGGTCTCCTGCTTACTGGAGCTGACATTCCCCTGAATGGAAGAGGAAGTGTCAGCACTGCTCTCTCTGAACTAACATCAATTCTCTCAACACTAATGATTGTATTTCGTTGTTTTTTTTCTTTAATTACGGTTTTCTTTGATACTTTCTAGGAAAATAACAGAGTTGCACAAACCACGGGGTAAAACTGCTTACAATGACAAGAAGCAGCTAGATAGTTGATATTATGTGACTAATAAGAGCAGCTCATAAGGAGAAGCACAGGCAAGAGGACTCAATCCCCAAGGAAGAAAGGTGATCCTTTCGAAACGCATCAGATTTTTGGTCCACAACAGTTCTTATAGCTGTATGCTAGCGCGACGTCAGCACCACTCTGATTTGGAGTACAAGATTTTTTGAATAGGAAACGTGCTGCTGCCCAGGGCACATTTTCCAACTACACAGCCTGACTGCTTCTACCAGACTAGGGTTGGGCAATATAAAAAATATTCCCACGATAACGATATTAAGAAATGTATCGCAATAACTATATATATCGCGATAAATGCCCTTTCAAAAGAAAAAAAAACACTTGGGGCCACAAGAAGACATTATCCTGTATGGGGGCAGATACAAGGGGACATTATACTGTATGGGGCAGCCACAAGGAGACGTTATACTGTATGGGGCAGCCACAAGGAGACGTTATACTGTATGGGGGCAGCCACAAGGAGACATTATACTGTATGGGGGCAGCCACAAGGAGACGTTATACTGTATGGGGCAGCCACAAGGTGACGTTATACTGTATGGGGGCAGCCACAAGGAGACGTTATACTGTATGGGGGAAGCCACAAGGTGACGTTATACTGTATGGGGACGGCCACAAGGAGACGTTATACTGTATGGGGGCAGACACAAGGAGACGTTATACTGTATGGGGGCAGCCACAAGGATACATTATACTGTATGGGGGCAGCGGCCACAAGGAGACGTTATACTGTATGGGGGCAGCTACAAGGAGACGTTATACTGTATGGGGGCAGCCCCAAGGAGACATTATACTGTATGGGGGCAGCGGCCACAAGGAGACGTTATACTGTATGGGGGCAGACACAAGGAGACGTTATACTGTATGGGGGCAGCCACAAGGATACATTATACTGTATGGGGGCAGCGGCCACAAGGAGACGTTATACTGTATGGGGGCAGCTACAAGGAGACGTTATACTGTATGGGGGCAGCCCCAAGGAGACATTATACTGTATGCGGGCAGCCACAGGGAGACGTTACACTGTATGGGGCCACAAGGAGACGTTATACTGTATGGGGGCAGCCCCAAGGAGACATTATACTGTATGGGGGCAGCAGCCACAAGTAGACGTTATACTGTATGGGGGCAGCCAGAAGGAGACATTATACTGTATGGGGGCAGCCACAAGGAGACATTATACTGTATGGTGGCAGCCACAAGGAGACATTATACTGTATGGGGGCCACAAGGAGACATTATACTGTATGGGGGGGTAACTGCTTACAATGACAAGAAGTAGCTAGATAGTTGATATTATGTGACTTATAAGAACAGCTCATAAGGAGAAGCACAGGCAAGAGGACTCAATCCCCAAGGAAGAAAGGTGATCCTTTCGAAACGCATCAGATTTTTGGTCCACAACAGTTCTTATAGCTGTATGCTAGCGCGACGTCAGCGCCACTCTGATTTGGAGTACAAGTGTCAGGACCGGCAGTCATTACACCCGTTCTGCTGGTCCTGTCTTTGACTCTGGTGGCGATGTGGTTGCCCGTGGCCAGGCTTCTTCCGCTATTTTGTCAGGCTCCTCCTCCAGCCGACGGTCTCTGGCTGTGGATGCGCGTCCCAGGCAGGGGACGCGCGCGACGATCATTAGTGCCAGGGACGTGGCTGGTGTGCACACTCGCTCGCGGCCTGTTTCTGGTCGCCGGAAAACACGAGCAATTTAGTCAGTTTATTTTCTGTTCATTTGGTATCTCATGAGTTAAGTTTTGTTCCTTGCTTTCTCCTCCCAGTCAGCTGGTTGGGTGGGGTCTGCTAGGTATTTAAGGCCCTCTAATGTTAACCTTGCTGCCAGTGTTTGGAGTTTCCTTGCTACTACCTGGTTTGTCATTTGTGCTCTGCTATTTAGACTCTTGTTTGTTCTTTGACCCTCGGCGTGTTTTGTGACTACTCTTGGCTTACTGATTTTGTTCCTGACGTACTCTCCTGGTTTTGACGCGGCTATCCGACTATCCGTTTGTTCTTGTTTGTCTGTCTTGTTTGTTTTCCCTTCCCCTGCACTTTTGCTAGTGTATCTCAAGTCTTCAGGTTGTCGACTCAGGGGTTAGCCTGAGTAGGCAATAGGCAGGGGAAGGGGTTGGGATTTAGCTTAGGGATTACTTACCCCTTGTCTGTGTATCCCAGCCCTGACAACAAGATTTTTTAATAGGAAACATGCTGCTGCCCGGGGCACATTTTCCAACTACACAGCCCGACTGCTTCTACCGGACTAGGGTTGGGCGATATCAAAAATATTCCCACGATAACGATATTAAGAAATTTATTGCGATAACTATATATATCGCGATAAATGCCCATTTAAAAGAAAAAAAATTGGGGCCACAAGGAGACATTATACTGTATGGGGGCAGCCACAAGGTGACGTTATACTGTATGGGGGCGGCCACAAGGAGACGTTATACTGTATGGGGGCAGCCACAAGGAGATGTTATACTGTATGGGGGCAGCCACAAGGAAACGTTATATGTATGGGGGCCACAAGGAGACATTATACTGTATGGGGGCAGCCACATACCCCCCTCCCCAATGTCTTATGGTCACCTGTCATTACTTCTTGTTGGTCATGTCATGGGGAAGGAGGGACTCATGATGGCTCATTCCCTGCCTGCTGGCTGCTCTTTCTATGTGCAGCTAGTTGCAGGCAGGCAGGCAGGAAGGACTGAGCAGGACAGATTTGGGGTCATATAGACAGAAACATTACACCTTTAATCGGGGCCGGGCCAAGCCCAGCCGGCAGCTGTAATTTTACCATGGTCTCTCTCAGCGCAGACGAAGTGAATTCTGTGGGGGTCGGACGGAGTGGGACTTCAGAGACCTCCCCGCCTCTCGCTCCTGTCCTGAGCTGTTCAGCCTCAGCGGCCTTGCCCGGGCATCATCTGATTCCGACGTCAGACGTCGGTGGGTGGAGTGCATGATGGGAGGCAGCGAGGAGGAACCTGGGAGGCCACGGCAGGGAGCAATTGGTATGTTATGATGCAGGGGCGGGCGGCCGAGTACGCAGATTTTGAAGCGGTCAGCGCATATGACCGCTTCCATGACGTTACAAAATACCGCGGTTATTAGGAAACAGTGATATCGCCATATCGCTGTTTCTTAATACCGCGGTATACCGACAACACCGGTATATCGCCCAACCCTATACCAGACTGGAGGATCAGGACAACTATCAGGTATTCACCACTACACATTAATATCACGGACTCTCCTCTACCAGTTCAGATAGGTGTGACGGTGTCACTTATACAGTTGATACTAATTCTAACTTAGAGGACAGCAGATATCGTAGAACCCCACTATTAGTCACTGGTACTTTGGTGCAGTCAGAGAGTAAGCACAGGAAATCTTCTTTTACTTCTTCTAATTGTCATTGCGGCACTGCCTTGCAGCATACTCACAACATTTTTAAGTAAGAGCGCCAGTAAACTTGTTTTATTTCTAATAACAACAGCTGCCTAACCACCATTATCAAACCTGTATAGTGTGCACTGAAAAAGTATTTACACATTTACTACTATGGAGAATGGACTTGTATTGTTTTTTGATTTGTCAAAAACAGATGCATGGCCTCACCATGGGGGCTTACCCTTATACTGTCTCTCCCTTTATGATCTACAGCTGGATTTGGCTTAAAAAGCCGAACCTCTTTGGTATGATTCAGTATGGATTAGCTGCATTTAAATTTAGTAGTGTTCAGCTAATTAAATTAGAGCGAGTGGTCAGTTGGTTCACTGAGTAACTAAAAGGGGAAATTATTTTCTTAAGGCCCATTACACAGGCAGATTCAGCAGGCAATTAGCAGGTGAGAGCTGTATTTACATGCAGAAATCATCTTCTTTATATGTGGGCGAGTGATCACTATTGTGATTGCTTGTCCCCATACAGTGGTATTGTTATTGGGCAGCAGATCCCCTATATACAAAGAGCAATCTACTGCTCGAAAAGATGATTTTTGAGTCCACATCAACTATGTAAAACTGGCTTAGGACTGGAATCTACACAGAGAAAATATCTTTGAAAGATTTTCACTTTTTCCATGTTCTGGAACCACTTCTATTTTTGTCTTACAAAAACTGATAGAAAATATTGACCAAAATACTGTCCTGTGAAAGTGACCTTATAGTCAACTAGTTTCAACACAGTTGAAACATGAAAAAGTTGCACTGCATAGGTTGATGGTAGCTGTCACTTAAGCATTATGTAAAGGCAAAGCAAGTGTGGAATTATCAACATATATTTTTATATATGAATTTTATTGTTAAATTAGGAGAAGTTATTTGTTAGTTGTTTTATAAGTGCTTTCCATTTTTCATTCTCAATAAACTTAAGTTGGAACAGTAACTTTCTAAATGACTAATGCATTAGTAAAGGTCAAATATGTAAAAACAAATTCTCCAGATACTCTAAATATCATTTGTCCATTACATGAAGCCCTATTCAAAATTTTGATTAGCTTGTAATTGTTAGAGGATAATAACACATATAAACTTTATTCCAATTTCTAAATTACTGACATGTCAAAGTTATTAAAGAAGATGGCTACAGGAGAGTATTTATCATGAAATTATAATCAGCGCATAATTTACCTTGGAGTTACTCTTAATTGAATCCATAAATGTTAATGACAACATTTGTGATTTAGTCCTAAAAGTAGGACAATGAGGAACATTACTAATTGCTAAAACAAAGAATATATTTTTTTAGCAAGGGACACGTTTGTACAAACAACAAAGAGAAATGTATAGAAGCAGATCTTATCATTTTTTTATTCTTATTTTTTAATTGTTGGAGGTAATAAGTAAGGTTTAAGCCCTCAGGTACAAGGCTATGGACAAAGTTCATGACCACTTTTTATTGCATCATAAACTCTGCTACTATCATTTCACATGCAAGCCATAGAGTATAATCTACTATGATCAACGAGATAGCACTAAAAGTGGTTAACCCAATAACAAGTTATCTTCTTCATTTTCAGCTTTCAATCAGGATCATCAGCTGTTTGAACCCATGTGCCCTGTGCTTTTTCTTTTTATCATGCAAGATAATAGACCTGTTGGAGGTGTAGTGCTAAAGCTTACATACCAAAGAAATATGTTTAAATATGTTACAGAAAAATCCACTTAGACATTGGTCTACTCTGAGAAAGGTATGTGATAGAAAATGTACAGGGTGGGACATTTATATGGATACACCTAAATTAAATGGGAATGGTTGGTGATATTAACTTCCTGTTTGTGGCACATTAGTATATGGGAGGGGGAAACTTTTCAAGATGGGCGGTGACCATGGCGGCCATTTTGATGTCGGCCATTTTGGATCCAACTTTAGTTTTTTCAATGGGAAGAGGGTCATGTGACACATCAAACTTATTGAGAATTTCACAAGAAAAACAATGATGTGCTTGGTTTGGTTTTAACATAACTTTATTCTTTCATGAGTTATTTACAAGTTTCTGACCACTTATAAAATGTGTTCAAAATGCTGCCCATTGTGTTGGATTGTCAATGCAACCCTCTTCTCCCACTCTTCACACACTTATAGCAACACCGCAGAAGAAATGCTAGCACAGGCTTCTAGTCTCCGTAGTTTCAGATGCTGCACATCTCATATCTTCACAGCATAGACAATTGCCTTCAGATGACCCCAAAGATAAAATTCTAAGGGGGTCAGATCAGGAGACCTTGGGGGGCATTCAACTGCTACATGATGATGTGTTTCCCTCTTTATGCATTGAAACTGGCACATTCCTGGAGTTTTTCCAGCAAGATGGTGCACCACCACATTATGGGTGTCAGGTCTGAGCATTCCTAGATGAACAGTTTCCTGGAAAGTGGATTGGTCGTCATGGGCCAGTTGAATGGACCCCAGGGTCTCCTGATCTGAACCCCTTAGACTTTTATCTTTGGGGTCATCTGAAGGCAATTGTCTATGCTGTGTAGATACGAGATGTGCAGCACCTGAAACTACGGATACTGGAAGCCTGTGCTAGCATTTCTTCTGTTGTGTTGCTATCAGTGTGTGAAGAGTGGGAAAAGAGGGTTGCATTGACAATTCAACACAATGGGCAGCACTTTGAACACATTTTATAAGTGGTCAGAAACTTGTAAATAACTCATGAAAGAATAAAGTTACGTTAAAACCAAGCACACCATTGTTTTTCTTGTGAAATTCTCAATGAGTTGGATGTGTCACATGACCCTCTTCCCATTGAAAAAACTAAAGTTGGATCCAAAATGGTCGACTTCAAAATGGCCGCCATGGTCACTAGTCATCATGAAAAGTTTCCCCCTCCCATATACTGATATTCCACAAACAGGAAGTTAATATCACCAACCATTCCCATTTTATTTAGGTGTATCCATATAAATGGCCCACCATGTAGATTAAGGTCAGGACATTGACTTAGCTTTTCCAAAACTTTAACTTTATGATTCTTTAACCATTCTAGAATGACTTGTCATTATGCCACTGCATGAGATTTAGCTCATGGATAGGCGCCCTAACATATTCCTTTACAATTTCCTGGCATAATTCATTTTTCCCTAAATGATGAAAAGCCATCCTGTCCCAGATGCAGCAAAACAGGCCCAAACCATGATACTACTTTACTGTACATGGGTTTTTATGATCAAATGCAATGTTTTCCTTTCTCCAACAAAACAAAAAATAAATGCTTCTTTTAAACAAAAAAGTTTAATTTTGGTCTCATCCATCCACAAAACATTGTTCCAATAGCCTTCTGGCTTGTCCAGGTAATCCTTAGCAAACTGCAGATGGGCAGAAGCATTCTTGTTGGAGAGCATCATCTTTCTCCTTGCAATCCTGCAATGCACACCATTGTTGTTCAGTGTTCTCCTGATGGTGGACTCATGAACATTAACATTTGCTAATGTGAAAAAGACCATTAGTTGAAGGTTACCCTGGGTTCCTCTGTGACCTCACTGACTATTATATGCCTTGCTCTTCGCATGATCTTTGTTGGTTGACCACTTCTAGGGAGGGTAATAATTAGTGTTGAACGAAGCGAAGCATTCGAAGCAGAATTCAGTCCAAAGTTTAGGAAAACGTTTATTTGTAATGAATCCGAATTCCCTTGTACTTTGTGATAACAAATCAGTTTTTTCTAAAATGGCTGCTGCATGTGTTACAAAGTAAAAGTAAAGTTCGGGAACGCAAGATCACCTATAATGCCGTGCAGTCAACCAATCCACAGATACTCATCTCCTGTGATGTCACAGCCCTATAAAACTCTCATCCCACGTGGTCTCCACCATTTTCCTGTGAGCTGAGCATAGGGAGAGAGATGTGGCAAGCGCTCATGTGCTAGGGACATTGTTGCTCAAAATGACTACTAGAATAATATTGGAGAGGGAGAGTGCAGGAAGAGTGCATGGTGACTTATTCTGTGTTATTCTGTGTCAGTTTCATTTATTTATTCCTACATTTACTTATTCCTACATTAGCCATAAACAATATAATTCAATACTAATAAGATGTAAGCCTTCATTATTCCAGTGTCAGTGTGCCAACCAATAATATCCAGTCTGCACCCCTTGGGGGAAGGAGGGGGGGCAGGTCTTAATGATAACAGTCCAGATCTTTTGCTGGCTTTACTTATTACAAATCATTCTTCAAAGTCTTTATGTTCTAGAAAAGTCAACAAGATACAGAGAGAGAGCTGGAGCTGGATGTTCCTGATGACATATTCTCATCAATATGAGATGATGTGGAAAAGGAGGAAAAGCAGAAAGCAGAAGAAGGGTTCCCACCCTTAGGGAAGGAGAGTTCTGGGGTTGGAGAAGTGGGTATGCCAAAGCTGATTAATAGTCTGTGTTTACTGTGAAATAACCTGCAGGAGATTGCAGGCAAGAACTGCAATAATATGCATATTATCCTCCCGACCTAACCAGCCAAACCCCATACCAGCAACAGCCCCTGTTTAAAAGTGCATTAAAAGTGCTGTGCAGCCATTAACAATGAACACCGACTATACCGTGTGGTCTTCGTTATTACATAAAAGGCAGCTTCAGGCTAATTGGCTGCGCAGTTCTTCACCGTAGCATGGCCGCAACCTGCCCGCAGCACAAACACTTCATGTGGCCATACTCTAAGGCAGTGGCCTGGGTATATCTGATTTATAGCAATTCGTAACAAATGAATTTCAAACAATTCAAATTTATTGGCTAACTTCGGCAAAGAAGCTGAATTTAATTTTTCTAAACTTTGTTCATCTCTATTAATGATATACAATAATTTTTGTACAAAATCTATCTGACTGTGGATTGGTGAAGTCCAAACCTATTCCAAACTGATGAGAATCAATAACTCAGAAACCTCATTTGTTTGTGCCATGATACACTTCCACAAACATTTGTTGTGAAGGGCAGATCCCTGTTCTTTAAATAAAACAGGTTGCCCTTTCACACCATCCCATTGACTGAAGACACCTGGGTCTAATTTAACCTTCAAATTATCTGCTAATCCTAATGGTTCACTTAGTTTTGCCACTCACAGACATGTGATGTTGGATTATTGTAAATGACCAAGTCTAATATTTTTAACTCATTTGTTAAAAAATATATAGTTTTAGGTCAAATATTTGCAGACATATACAAAATTCGAAAGAGTTCACAAAATTTCAAGCACCACTGTATATTTCCTCAGTCATCTCTAATAGCAACAACTGACAGTTTGCAGATGGTATTCTAAAGCATGGCACCACAGTCATGATGCAGAAGAGTGGTCATAGATCTGAGATTTGATCTGAGATCAGGACTGGCAGAGTTTATGCAATCTGAGGAAGCAGGGGAAGACAGAAAAAGAGTCACAACTAAACTAACAAGACCAGACCAACAGCATCTTTTCTCTTTCTATATATTGTCACAAGTAGAGAGCGAAGTTTTGAAAAATTCAGTTTGGTCAATTTGCCAAACTTTGACAAGAAATTTGATTAGTTCTGAATGAATTTGTCACAAATTGCATTAAATCAGGTATACCCATGTCACTCTGCCTAGCCATATTCATCCCACTTGGTGGACCAACCTCAGTGTGAAGGCTTGGAAGTTAAACTTAAAGGAGAGTGAAGGGAGAGTATATGGTAGTGTGCATTACATTCTAATGCACCCCTGTTCATAGTTAATCCGTTCTATAGGTACTGTGCAGTCAGTATTACAGGCAGGTGTAATTTGTCACCATCTACATCAGTGTGCAGTGCATCAATATTCATAGCTTATCCCTTATGTTAAACAAAAAGAATAATAATAATCTTTATTTATAAAGCGCCAACATATTCTGCAGCACTTTACAATTCAGGGGTTCATGTACAGTCATAAATAGCATAGCAACAGTCAAGTCAATAATTAGAACAAGAGGAATGATTGCCCTGCTCATAAGAGCTTACAATCTATGAGGAGATAAGGGTGAAAAAAAGGTTAAAGTGACAATTTTGTACAGCCGTCTTGGGAAAATAGGGGAGCTGCATGAACCAGTCACAAGCCGATATCTGTAGTACTTCTGGGTGGAGAGTTTGGTGAAGGATCAATTTAAGAAAATGATGATAAATAGGCTATGTATGGAGAGGAGTTAGATCAGGGGATGTGATAGGCCACCCTAAAAAGATGTGTTTTAAGGGAGCCCTAATTTCTTAGGGTGAGCCATTCTGAGAACTAGCGCATCGTTTGCAGAGTATAGAGCACGGGTGGTAGACAGACATAAGGGAAAAGATGTATGGGGGTGCAACAATGTGGAGAGCTTTGTGGGTGAGGATGAGCAGTTTAAATTGGATTCTATACTTATGGGCAACCAGTGCAATGACTGGCACAGAGTGGAGGCATCAGAGTAGCGGTTAGACAGATAGGTGACCATGGCTGCTGCATTAAGGATAGATTGGAGAGGGGAAAGTCTGGTGAGTAGGGGGCAAATTAATTGTGAGTTACAATAATCAAAGCGGAAATGGATCAGGGCAACAATGAGAGTTTTTGTTGTTTCCATAGTAAGAAAGGGACGGATTCTAGAGATATTTATGAGGTGCAGGTGACATAAGCGGGTGAGAGATTGAATATAGAGAGTGAAGGAAAGATCAATGTCAAACATAACACAGAGACAGTGGGCGCGCTGCCTAGGTGTGATGTGATAGTGCCACACACTGAGAGAGAGAGAGATATCAGGTTTAGGTAGGTTAATAGATGGAGAAAAGAGGTTAGTAGATGGAGAAAAGGTTCCGTTTTTGAAAGATTAAGTTTCAGAAAGAGAGAGGACATGATATTAGAGACAGTGGACCAACAGTCACTGGTGTTCTGTAATATAGCAGGGGCGATGTTGGAGGATGAAGTGTATAGTTGTGTGTCATCAACATAGAGATGGTACTGCAAAAACAAATCTGCTGATCGTCTGTCCAATTGAGGCAGTATAGAGAGAGAAGAGGAGAGTGCCTAGGAATGAACCCTGAGGAACCCTAACAGCAACAGGGACAGGAGAAGTGGAGCCAGCGAATGATACACTGAAAGAGCGGCCAGAGAGGTATAAAGAAAACCAGGAGAGAGCATTGTCCTTTAGGCCGATAGATTGGAGCATGGTGAGTAGGAGATGGTGGTCCACATTGTCAAAAGCTGCAGAGAGGTCAAGGAGAATGAGGAGAGAGTAGTCACTGTTGAATTTTGCTGTTAGGAAGTCATTTGTCACTTTGGTAAGGGCAGTTTCTATAGAATGTAGGGTGCGGAAACCAGATTGTAATGGATCAAGGAGAGAGTGAGCATAGAGATAGTGGATAAGGTGAGAGTAAACCAGATGCTCCATGAGTTTAGAAATGAAGGGAAGATTGGAGACTGGTCTGTAATTAGTTGTGCGGGAGTTTTTTTTTTTTTTTTTTAATGGTGTACTGATAGAGTGTTTGAAAGATGAGGGGTAGATACCAGAAGAGAGAGAGAGAGAGGTTGAAGATTTTTGTTAGGTGAGTGATGACAGCCAGAGGCAGACTAGAGTAGGTGTGATGGGATGGGGTCAGAAGTGCATGTGGTAGGATGAGAAGAAGGGAGGAGCCTCAAGACTTCTTCTTCCATGGCATGGTCAAATGTGGACAGTGAGGCCAGAGGAGATGCGGGAGGAAGGGGATTGATGACACTTAGTGACTGGGAGCTGATTTCATGCCAGATGTTCACATAATTGTTTATTTTTAGGTTCTCCTGATTCTTCAGAAGAACAGAAAAAAAAATGAATAAATCTTGTATTTTGAGCATCCATAAAGCTTCTTTCAAATGGTCAGTATCTGGTCAGTACTTTGCATCAGTACTTGATCAGTAATCGTAAGCCAAAACCAGGAGCTGGTCCAAAACAGAAATAAAATGTACTTGAAATATTTGCATCTCTTCTGTGTTTCGAACCCATGCCTGCTTTTGGCTTACAAATACTGATTCAAAATACCGACTGTGTGAAAGAGGTCTTGTGCTCAATTTGCATCTGATTTGGCCATGTACGTCTGAAATCAGTATTTTTAACAAGGAAAAAAGTCCTGCATTCAGGACTTTAATGACCTCTTTCACACAGTCAGTATTTGGTCAGTATTTAGCATCAGTATTTGATCAGTATTTGTAAGCCAAAAACAGTAGGATGGGGTTAGAAATGCATGTGGTAGGACGAGAAGCCTGGAGACCACTTCTTACGTGACAGGGTAAAATGTGGACAGTGAGGCCAGAGGAGATGTGGGAGGAAAGGGATCGATGACACTTATTGGCTGGGAACCAATTTCATGTCTGGATCTTGTCTGTGAAGTACGCAGCCAGATCTTCAGCACAGTGATCTGTGGAGAGGTGAAAGTCTGATGAGGCATGAAGAGCATAGAGCAAAGGTAGGGTGGTAGACAGTAGGCCAAGAAGCCCCATTCTAGGAATGGCAGTAGAGGTGGCAGGCGGTTGGCATCAGGCGAATGGCAGCATAATGGTGGCAGCAGCCCGTGGCCAACAATAATAATTTGTAGAATATTCAGGTGTGGCATCACAATACAGTATGATCATTAGTGGCAAAATGATCTATTATGTTGCATCAGGCACCAGTGTCTGGAAATCCTGGTTGATCTGCGCCAGAAACATCTTTATGAAGGTTAGTCTCTCAATATTTTGAAAGAAAAGGCAAGTTCTCTTAGGGGTAACTTCCCCCTGCCGCACTAAACATCCGCTCTGATGCCACACTCTGAATGCCCAGTAGTCCAGGGGATCTTGGATTAGGGGTGACAGGGTACAGTCCAAGAATGCACCACCTGCTGGTTGAACTTCTGCTGCATGTTCTGCTGCTGCTGGGTGGTTTCTTCAGTAGGCGGCTGAAGAAAACTGCTTATCAGGGACTCCAGTCTAAAGTTGCTTCGGCGAATAATCGACGAAATTTTGAGAAGTTTCATTCTTAATACGAATTTATTCGGTCGAATTTGCGTTAAAAAATAATAGTTGTTTTGCAGCATTACTGCACAAATTACATACAGTCTAAGCGTTGTTAAAAGTACACTACTGAACTGAATGCATAAGCATTAGTGTAAAAAGTGCGTACGAATCCTTGGTGTACTATTGACTCGCAATTGCGTCATATGCACGCACGTGGCTAGGCCGCAGCGTACAGTCCTCAGAGGCAGTCCATATGAGGTAGAAAAGTAAGGTGCTCACTGTTAGCTATTCGGCTAAGTGCATAATTTACTAAAAACACCATACAATAAGTGCATAATAGGACACATTTCAGTACCTGAAAAAAAATACACACAATGGGCTAAAGTGCTTGAACATTGCTGAACCTGTAAAAACATTATTGCTATGCTAAAATACAGCAAAGACATAATAGGCAAGCTTAATAGGCTCAGATATACGTTTGAGTCTCTCCTCATGGCATAAAACACTGAAACACAGTCCAAAATTCAATTGGGGCTCTCAAATAACCTGAGGAGGGGAGGGGGGGGGGTAGGTGTGCTTAGGCACAACTGGGAATTTTCTGCAGAACGGGGGGGGGAGGGAGTCCTGACAAGCCATGTCAATCTGGGTAAGAGTCAAACAGGGGGCAATAAAAACAACATAAACTAAGAACAAGTGCCAACTAGCTCTCACCCGTCAGGTGCAGTCCATGTTGTGGCTCCCATAGGTCCAGAGGTGTCCTTTAAATCAGCCAGTAGAAGGGTTCCTCAGATGAGGGACCTGAAATCCTCCTCGCTGGAACTGCTGCTGAATGATATCAGAGGACACTCCTGCCTCCTGTAGGCCAAGCTGGCTGCCGAAGTTGAGCTCCACTGCCCTCTTCTGCCAGAAGTCCGACTTGTCCGGGTGGTGGTCACACTGGTGAGCGCTGCAGCCACTTGCACCTTCACTTTTCCGGATACTCCTACCGGGACAACAGGGGTAAAGACTTCTGGCTGCAGCGGTTGAGGCAAGGTTGCACACAGGGAAGAACCGCCAGTTCCCCTGGCTGCTGCTGACTTCATTTTCCAGGGTAGTTGGTACTGGATGACCGTGGACTGGAAAGTAAAGGATGATGTCGCCAGCTGACCCAGCTGAAAGGACTGTGGTGGTTGTGGTGGTGGCAATCCAGGGATCAGAGGCTCTGGCTGTGGCTTCTCCCTGAAACAGAGGGTGCCATCTGGTGATCCCTGTAGGCAGTGCACGCATCCTGTGCCTGCTGGCTCCTCCGGCCAAACTTCTGGTGGTGACGCAGGTACTAGGGGCTTAGACAATAAGGTAACCCCGGTAGCAAAGGGGCTTTTCAGGGATGCCATGAGGGTATATTCCACCTGATCCCCCACGTATAGGCTGTTACAGGGTTGGGGCAGGTATGGCTGTTTCACAGACCTACGGCCCACAAATTACTCCTTGCCGTCCTTGTTGTCCACAAGGAAGCCACAGCCTTGCTCCACTGAAAACCATAGGACGGTTCCCTTACGCCGTTCCAGTGTAGGCTCCACCGCATTCTTGTAGTCCCATAGGGTCTGGGTGTGGGCTGTCACTGATGTAGACACGATGGGATTCTGCTGCATGGAAGGTGTTGTTGTTCTCCTCCTAGGCGGTGGAGTGGATGGTCCAGCCGCCTCCGCCGCACCAGCCAGAACGGCAAGCATCGAGTCAGGAGCCGGTGGGATTCTCTTGGCCAATTGTGACACTGTGATCTCCTCTGAGATCGGGGTCGGGGTACTCGCTACCAAACACCATCTCTCCCCACTTTGGTCTCAGTTGTTTTGCCATGCTGTGGTATCTTGTTCACCGCTGGCTTGAACTGGACAGGAGGGCGGAGTAATTAGGGAGGAGTCTTTACTCCCTATACGTGCAAATAGTTCCCGGTGGGCTGGGCTGGTTTTTCCCGCTTCTGAGGGGCATATCTTCACTTTCCTGCTCTTGAGGGGGTGTATTGTCATTTTTTGGGGGGGGGCAAAAAGAATGCATACGTAGCGTACGTAGGGTCCGTAGAGTACACGTTCGACATTTTAAGAACATTTAAGAGCAGTATGAAGTGAATCTGAATAAATCTGGATTCGCTTCGGAGTAGGAAAAAAGGAGGATTCGATACAAATCTACAAAGCTCATCTCTATTTGCTAAATATGAAGCTGGTGCTGCTTTGCTGCCCCCGCCTCCCCACCTGTCATGGCAGTGGAGTGTGAGCGCAGAAGGTCCCCCTGATCAGACCTTCCAGAGTACGAGCACTGGCACATGAAGACAAAGACCAACTGACTACACAGCATGTCTCTATGGTAGTCCATTTTTGCATCCCTCTGAGGAGGCTTTAAAAAAATGCCCCCATTTTTGATCGGTAGCGAGGGTCAAAAATGTGAATATCCAGTAGTCATCCCTCTGTCGAATCCTGAAAATGGGGCTATCACTACGCAAACCAGAAAGCATGCATCTGGCCATTTGTGCAAAGGACTTGGAGGGCCTCCATCTCCACTGCATATTGCCATGGTCTGTCAGGGTCATCTGCGTCATCCTTGTGCTCATCCTCCAGCAACTCGGGGCTCAGGTGGCTGTGGGTTATAGGTGCCACATCTTCTGTCCCCTTGCCAAATAGATTTGTCAGCACCCCCCACAGGACATGAAGGAGTGGAATGACATCATTGATCCTGTAGTTCTGCCTACTGACAAATACAGTGGCCTCCTGAAAGGGTTTGAACAAATGGCACATGTCATGCATGAGCTGCCATTGGCTACTGTGGAAGTTATACTGGGGAGTAGACTTGTCTGTCTGCTGCTTTAAGAAATCATTCACCACCTTCCTCTGCTCATGCAGGCGGTCTAACATATGGAGTGCTGAGTTCCAATGGTTGGAACCGTTATTAGTGACCATGGTTCCTACAGTGCGGAAAATAAGTATTTGATACACTGGTGATTTTGCAAGTTTTCCCACCAACAAAGAATGGAGAGGTCTGTAATTTTTATCCTAAGTACACTTCAACTGTGAAAGAAATCCAGAAAATCACATTGTATGAATTTTAAATAATTAATTTGCATTTTATTGCATGAAATAAGTATTTGATTACCTACAGTACCAAGCCTCAAGAATTCTGGCTCTCACAGACCTGTTAGTTTTTCTTTAAGAAGCCCTCCTACTCTGTACTCATTACCTGTATTAATTGCACCTGTTTGAACTTGTTACCTGTATAAAAGATACTTGTCCACATACTCAATCAACAGGACAATAGGCAAGCAGCTTGGTGAGAAGGCAACAACTGTTTGCGCAATTATTAGAAAATGGAAGAAACACAAGATAACTGTCAATATTCCTCGGTCTGGGGCTCCAAGATCTCACTTGTGGGGTAAGGATGATTCTGAGAAAGGTCAGGAATCAGCCCAGAACTACACGGGAGGACATGGTCAATGACCTGAAGAGAGCTGGGACCACAATCTCGAAGATTACCATTAGTAACCCCTGCTCACACCAGCACATGTCCAGGCCTGTTTGAAGTTCACCAATGACCATCTGGATGATCCAGAGGAGGCATGGGAGAAGGTAATGTGGTCAGATGAGACCAAAATAGAACTTTTTGGTATCAACTCTACTCGCTGTGTTTGGAGGAACAAGAAGGGAGGATGGGGGCATGTAACATAGTAACATAGTTTATAAGGCCAAAAAAAAGACATCTGTCCATCCAGTTCGGCCTGTTATCCTACAAGTTGATCCAGGGGAAGGCAAAAAACCCCTGTGAGGTAGAATCCAATTTTCCCCACTTTAGGGGAAAAAATTCCTTCCCGACTCCAATCAGGCAATCAGAATAACTCCCTGGATCATCGACCCCTCTCTAGTAACTATAACCTGTAATATTGTTACCCTCCAGAAATACATCCAGACCCCTCTTGAACTCTTTTAGTGAAATTACCATCACCATGTATCGCAAGATTTTGGCCAACAACCTCCCTCCCTCAGTAACAGCATTGAAGATGGTTCGTGGCTGGGTCTTCCAACATGATAGAACACACAGCCAGGACATCTAAGGAATAGCTCCGTAAGAAGCAATTCAAGGGCCTGCAGTGGCCTAGCCAGTCTTCAGACCTGAACCCAATCGAAAATCTTTGGAAGGAGCTGAAACACAATGTAGCCCAGCGACAGCCCCGAAACCTGAAATTTCTGGAGAGGATCTGTATGGAGGAGTGGGCCAAAATCCCTGCTGCAGAGTGAGCAAACTTGGTCAAGTATACTGTATGTATATTTTTTATGCTTTCTACTTTTGCACAATAAAAACATTTTTTTGGCATATTTCAAATGCCATAACTTTTTTTTGTTAGAATGAGTTGTAGTCTTTATTGGCACAATTTTGATGTCCATTGATTGAAGGGTTTTTCTGAGATTTCTATACTGATGACCTATCCTCACAGGTCCACAGGATAGGGGATCAGTAAAATATCTCAGAAAACCCTTTTAAGTTTTATTCCTATTTTTCGCAGCTATTTCATAAACCTATAGAAAAATTGTGAGACAAATGGAGGTACTAAGCACAAGTGTGAATAGGGTTGAATATTATATTAATACTATGGAATGTTTCTTGGCAGAATGGAATTGAGATTGAATATACAGTACCACAATTGTTTTTATTGAAATGCTGGAAAGTATGCTAATATGAGACACATGTAGGTTTCAATGGGTGACATCATTTACCACTTTGCCTAACATTAGTACTCCCATTATTTTATTTAGTAATATTTATTATCTTGAAAAACGTTTCATAGTAAATCTTGAATGTGCCACAGCAAGCTCAGTCAGTCAGCCAAAAGTAAGTACAGAACATGAAGGAGAAGAAATGAAAAGTAAGTACAGAACATGACAGAAGAAAGAGAAGCAATGCCATGGAGAGAAAATGCTGCCATGGTAGGTCGGCATTACCCTCTACTACACTTATTAACGGAAAAAATAACCTGACTAAGAAGGAATTGTTGGAATGGAATGAAACATTATATGTGTGAATATAATGATGATGTCTAAATGATTACAATATTAGAATGAACGTTTATTAGGCAAAACTGTACAAATAAAAGGAGAATCTAGTACACTGTTGAGTCTCATCTAGCCTGAATACAAGATGAGATATGGTTGGTCATGTAGGCATACAGTTCTGTATGGTATCCTGTGGCCCATTTGTCCACCGATGTTTCAACTGGGCCTATAGTTCCTGTATGTTGCTAAAGCTGCCATCTCAGATTGTCCTGTCAATGCAATTTAGGATAAGTCCCAAATTGGACTTAATACTCATTTGTCTGTGGTGTTCAAATTGTTAAATTTCCCCCTTCATGGTAAGAGGGTGCGGCCGCAGCACAAGAAATGCACGTCCAGTCGTCTCATTGCTGATCATGCATATCTCTCCTGGTTACACCCAGAGAGCTAATTTTATTAGAAATACATGATGGTGTAATCACACCCCACTTTGTCATCAATTTTAATATATCCAATCACAATCATACAAGTATACATGTAACATCAAATCAAATGAATGATGATGGCAGCCAATGGCTTTCGCATTACTTCATCTATCTGGGAAATTCCATATGCATATATTAACTTCTGCTAAGTTCCTCTTTTCCTATAGACATATCAAGTGATTATGAGTAATTTTTATTTTTAAGCATACGTGACATCTAATGGAGATTAATACAGAAAATGGAGACTATTTAATAATGAAATACAATATAGCAATTGTAAAAAAAATTCTTTAACAGTCCCATAAATGCTTGGCAATAAATCTGGCAACCAACCAGCCAAAGAAGAGTTGCATTCTGGTGAAGATGTTCTTGGGATACCATTGCTGTATGGGGGCAAGCATTATCCTGCTGAAAAATGCTGGTTGGAAGCTCTGCCATGAGCGACAACACATGTGGATAAGGATGTCCTGCACATACCTCCGTGCCATTAGTGTCTCTCAAATCACTACTAGGCGTGAACATCACATCAAAAGTTGAGGACATTGTGTCGCTCCACAGCAAAGGCAGGATTGAAGCATTCACCACAAGGCCTCCATACTCAAACCTGACCATTGTAGCAAAGCAAACAAAATCCAGATTTGTTGCTAAAGCCAATATGGTTTTAGCAGTTCTGAAAGAGAAGGTGACAGTGGCTGAGGAAGCTTGGTAGTGAAACGTACATCGAGGTTGGAGGCACACTGGTCTGTATTTTACATTTATTATAGGCTATGTTTTGTCTTAATAATATTTGATTCTATGGTATTTGTGTTTTTCATGCATGGCTGCCCTTTATCTCCTGCTGTCTAGTGATATCTGGTACTTATGCTAGTTTTCTGGTTTGCACTTCACACTTTATTTACCTAGATGTACCGTATGACATTAGATGATAGCTTAGGGTGCTACATCATTATGTATTGAGCCAATGGGTTATATATGGAGTCATTTACTACATGGCCAATGAAAACTTCCTTTTGTGTTGTACGTGTATGGCGCTGTTGTGATGGATTTTAATATTACTGATATGTACTAATAAAGATTTTTGATTATTTATTGATTATTCAGTGTGGTGGTTTTGGTTCTATTGGTGTGGATATTTATTTTAACAACACACAACCAAAATAGCAGTAGCCAGCTAGTTTTTTTTTTATTTTTTTTTTGGGGGGGGTTGTCATTTATCTCTTAATATTATAAATATGAGTTTCTGTCTGTCTGTCCGTCTGTCTGCCTGTTCTCTATGCGCGACAAAACTACTGGACCGATTTTCACCAAATTCGGCACACAGGTACATCAGGTGCCCAGGAAGGTTTTAGACCAGGTCTCATCTCTCTAGGACATAACGTTCCCGAGATATTCCCAAAATATGACCTGCATTAGCCAATATTAGCCTGACAGCATTGGTTTTAAACCCCAACTGCCATTCTCTGCACAGACACACACAGGGAGGGCAGGTTTCCATAACAACACAGCCAGGTAATTAGCAGCCAGCTGAGGATCTCAGGTAACAATCCAGTCATTTCTATTCAATGCTTTAAAGGGGCAGAGCGCTGTGGATGATACTGTTAAAGGGGTATTCCAGTTACCATAAATATAACTTATGTTTTAGACTAATTTTAGATTATGACCATTCAGTAGTAAATCTTCCACTGCTACTCATTGCGTGTCCTCATAAATTACCATGGCACCGACCTGTGATTCACACCACTCTCAAAAGAAGGACTTACAACACCTGCTCCAGGTTTCACTAAGCCACACCACGACTGTCAGGCCACGCCCCCTCCCCCCTCTGCAGCCAATGGGGATTGAAAAAATGAAGGTAAAAATAAACTTCTGTCAGCTGCAGGGGTGGGAGGGTGAGTTTCTCTCTGTAACAACACACAGAAACATTAAATGAAATAGACTAATATTAAACTACTACCGTTCAGTAGTAATAAAAGATGTTTTCTTCCACTAAAAGGACTTAAAAGCAACCCCCCCCCCAAGGTCCCGCTAAGCCACTCCCCGATCAGGCCATGCCCTCTCCCACTCCGCAGCCAATAGGGATTGAAAAGATGAAGGTAAAAATCAACTTCTGTCAGCTACAGGAATGGATGGGAAGGAGACTTTCTCTCTGCAATGACACACACACAAACATTAAATGAAATAGATTAAATATACCCGTGCGAAGCAATGTTTTCTTCCACTGCTACCCACTGTGTTTCCTCAAATTACCATGGCATTGACCTATTATTCAGGCCACCCTGAAAAGAAGGACCTAAGAGCACCCCCCGCCCCCCAAGGTCCCGGTAAACCACGCCCCCGACCCGGTCAGGTCATGCCCCCTCCCACTCAGCAGCCAATGGGGATTGAAAAAATGAAGGTAAAAATCAACTTCTGTCAGCTGCATTGATTTTCTCTCTGCAACGACACACAGAAACATTAAATGAAATAGATGAAATATACCCAGTCGAAGCCGGGTCTTTCTGCTAGTATTAGATAAAAATAAAGCATCCTGTTTTAATACTTATCACTTGTTCCCATGACAAGCTGTTTTTTCTTTTCATAAATGTAACATTTTGACAATAAGGGCCCAGTCACTCGATCGTGTTTAGTTCCACATATTATCTGCAATTTAGCGGATAATATACAGACCCATTTACTTCTATGGCGAAAAAAAAAAAGAGAAATGCACACCTTGTGCATTCCGCTTCTGTGGTTCCGGGAAGAGGCTCCGCAAAAAAATAGAACATATCCTATATAGAGATGAGCGAGCATACTCGTCCCAGCTTGGTGCTCGTTCGAGTATTAAGGTACTCGTAAGTGTTCGCTGCTCGGACGACTATCTCGCCATGCTCGAGGAAATGGCAACTTCCGCATCGTGCATTTTTGGTGCCTAAAAACTCAGCCAATCACAAGCCAGGAGACTCTGCGGTACACCCAGCATCACGTGGGGCCCTTACATGTCGATAGCAGGGGTTGGCTGGCCTGATCTGGTGACCCTGGAATATACTAGTGACTGGCCGCGGTGCTCGGCTCAGATGCTGTCTGGATGTAGTTAGGGATATAGCTGCTGCGTTTCAGGGAGAGTGTTAGGGCCTGAATTTAGTTCTCTGTTAGGCAGGAATCACCCACAAAGTCTCCTGGCATGGCTGGCTGGCTGGCACTAGTAGTGCAGCTATCGCCATATATAACCCCTTCTCTTTTTTTATTGTTATATCTCAGTGATACAAATCCATTTCACAAACTTAAACTAAACTAAACTTAAACTAAAAAAAATTAAACTAAAAATAAAATATAAAAAAAATAGTTTTTTTGTTGTTTTAGCTCAGTGATACAAATCCATTTCACACAGCTGCGTGGAACCATTCTGTGTGTCACAGTCCAGTACACTCACTACAATCCGTATTTTCTGTCCAGGTGACACTTTCTGTACGTCACTTAATACAACCAGGTCTTTTGCTCTCACGTATATAGCTTGATCCCAAAAATCTCTGTGCGACATTTGTCTGGGTCGCAGTCAAAATAGCCACCGTCAGCAGGGTGTCAGTTAGCTCTACGATAGT
>ONZH01021124.1:0-86486 GCA_900303285.1 Rhinella marina
TTTTTAGAGGGCCAACTGGCACTCTTTTACGACAATTTTTCCGGAGGGCCCCCTACAGACCCTCTCTCCAAACAATTTTTCCACAGTGTCAACTACAGACACTGTAAAACAATGTTTCAGGAGCGTCAAACAGACAGTCCAAAAAATTTTTCATCAGGCGCAAGTACCGACATTTAAAAAAAAATTTTTTTGCTAAGGATCGACTTTATGTACTCCAAAAAGAAAAACATTTTTGGAGGCTCAACAAAAGCCATTTCACTGCATTCTCAGTCGGACAAAGTCATTGGTGGTGTAACCGCCATGCTGTGTCAGGCTAAATTTTTTCTGTGGCTCACCTGCTACCTCATGTAACTTGGTCACTTGTTGGTGTCACCGCCATGCTGTGTCATCTCTATTCTTAAGCAAAACATAATTTTGAAGATTTACTCTTGAAGAAACCAAGTGGTGTATAAAAGACTTTGGTCTTAAGCATTATGTTGACGTATGCTAAAAAGTAATACGTACTCCACTTATGTTTTCTAATGGATTCTTGTCACAGGGGCTACAAGTGCAGTAATTTGGAACTTGCAGGTCTGAGCAAAAGTCTCAAATAAAGAGAAACACACTTGAAAACCGTAATGATTTGCGATGGCTGCCATACTGGATCCCTCTTTTTACAAATCCGTTAAAGATCATAATCATAACAGTGACCTCTTTAAGGTCAAATAATGACTACTTCCACAATTTCTTATGCAGAGACTTGGATACCTCATAAGTGATCATTGTAAAGCATTCTTTCACCATATAATGGACTTTCACCTCTACAGAGTATTGTAATGCAATTTAAAGGGAACCTGTCATCTCCGAAACACCCCCTGAACTAGAGTAAGCGTTGTACAGTGTAAGTGATGCTGAATCCAAATTTGTAAGTTTTATCTTCATACTCACTTCCATTCCAACACTGTGCTCCCACAAACCAGCAGTAAAATGCATTGACAGGACTCTTCTTTGAGTCCTCTCCATTATGTGAGTGAGCACCGGAGTCCAGTGAGTGCATTTTACAGCAGGTTTGTGGGAGCACAACATCAGAATGGAAGCGAGTATGAAGATAAAACTTACATATTCGGATTCAGCATCACTATACAACGCTTAGGGCTCGTTCACATCACCGTTAGGGCTTCCGTTAGGGCTTCCAGAATGGAAAGGACGGATTCGGGACATAACTGAGCCCAACGGAGCCTAAGGGACCCCATAGACTATAATGGGGTCCGTTAGGTTTCCGCTCAGAAGATGATTTTTGAAGCGGAGACAAAAGTTGTGCACGCAGGACTTTTGTCTCCGCTTCAAAAATCATCTTCTGAGCGGAAACCTAACGGACCCCATTATAGTCTATGGGGTCCCTTAGGCTCCGTTGGGCTCAGTTATGTCCCGAATCCGTCCTTTCCGTTCTCCTGCTCCTATAACGGAGCAGGAGAACGGAAGCCCTAACGGTGATGTGAACGAGCCCTTACTCTAGTTCAGGGGGTGTTTCAGAGATGACAGGTTCCCTTTAAGACAGGTGAAACCTCCTCAAAGTGTATTCACTTGATTGTTAACAAATGTCTCTTCCCTGAACACAACTGGGAGGGTGCGAGACGTGTAGAATCTAGTGATGTGTGCTTTTCAGCTACATATTGAAGCACTGTGCACTTGAGAAAGGCCTCTGTAATCTTCATTTCAAGATTTAAGTGTGTAAATGGTAGTAGCTGGTATAGAAGAAGCAAATATGGACCTTTCTTGTGGATATTTACCCAGCATTGAGAATAAGTACACATTGCCGTAGTCACTGAATAAGACGTCTTTGTGTGAACTTTGGCGCATGCAAGTAGAATCTGCCGTGATTGCTGTAGCTGTTTGTTCATGAATTTAACCTGAATAGCTCCATGGGACTTGAGCTTTTTATAAAACGGTACAAATATAAAGGTAAAGCCTTGGATAGAAGATGACAGCAGTAAACCACTCAATGTAATAATGGTTCATCAGAGTGTATTATTTTTCATTACACCAGATCTCTGTAACATAAGAATACAAAGATAAGTTAAAATGCACCCTGGGGAGAACTCTTTATACAACACTGGCAATAATGTGTATCTGTTGTTCTTGTGTCCGCCAGACAATAGGACTATTTAGAGAGGCTGACATAGGAATGTATTTATATTGATGCCATAGTGTAATTAAACTGATGTATCACTAAGATATGCAGCGGCTAGTATTGAATCTTTTTACTTTTTTATTGTCAGTTTTAAAGTGACTATGTCATCAGAAAAATGATCTATTGTTTCTATCACTTTTTTTGTTAAACCTATTAATTTTGGCTATTTTACATTTTCTATGTCACCGTCTTTAAAAAGTCAATTTTCACACTGACCACTAAGGCTACTTTCACACTAGCGTTTTATAATTCCGGTATTGAGTTCCATCATAGGGGCTCAATACCGGAATAAAACACTTCAGTTTTGTCCCCATTCATTGTCAATGGGGACAAAACTGAACTGAAGAGCACGGAATGCTACTGAAAGCATTCCGTTACGTCTTCAGACCGGAGAGCAAACCGCAACATGCTGCGGTTTGCTCTCCATACTGGGTATCCGCACCAAGACGGATCCGGAATGACCCCCAATGAAAGTCAATGGGGACGGATCCGTTTGCTGTGACACACTAGTAAACGGATCCGTCCTCCATTGACTTTAAATGGAGTTAATTCCGGATCCGTTTAAAAGATGTTAAAGATAATACAACCGGATCCGTTCATTACGGATCCACAAGGTTGTATTATCACTACGGATCCGGCGGGCCCCTTCACCTGCCGGATCCGTAGTAAAGGCTAGTGTGAAAGTAGCCTAAGCCGAATAATAGGCTGGGAATTCCTGTTCTGTAAAAATCACTTTTCAGCAGCCATCTCATTATCATCACAGGCAGAATTACAACAACAGATAACACCTATGTATAGATAACACAGGATTCACCATTCATAATACATGATGGTCAAAGCTTCCCCCTTCCCCTCTCTGCACAATGACACCAGTCCCAGGTCATGTTTAGAAACTCTCTCACAGAATTTAATCCTTTCCCGACTGCCTAACGTAAAAGGCATTTAAAAATGGCACCCACTGACACATACAGACGGGCGCCATGGCTGCCGGGTGTCTGTTGTTTCATACAGCACTAATGTCCATAACTGGTGGTAACGCTGATAGTGGACTTTTAACCCTTCAGTTGCTGTGTTCGAATATGACCACGGCATCTGGATGTCCTAAAACCTGGAAGCGCACCCTGTCTTCCTGTGTGACAGGAGGCTGCTGCATATTAGTTTCTATGGATTCCCTCCTAATGCAGTGGAACCTATGAGACAAGTAATCTGATGATTGCATGTTATAGTTCCCTGTGGAAACTATAAAAAAAAGTGTAAAAGAATGTTTTTTAAAATAAAAAAATCTAAAAATTCTAATCATCCTCCTTTCCCCAAAATGGAAATAAAAACATGTAAACAATACAAAAATACCCATCATGGGCATTGTGCGGAAACACCCATACTGTTAAAAAAATTTTCCCATATGGCAAAACGGAAAAAAGTCAAAATGGACGATTTTGCTCACTTCACCTCCCGCAAAAAATTAAATAAAATCTGATTAAAAAGTCTTACACACCCCACAATAATTGAAAATTACAGATTGCCTCGCAAAAAAATGAGCTCCCACACAGGTCTGTACACATATCTACAAAAAAGTTACAGGGGTCAGAATATGACAATGAAAAGTTTCAAAGTTTTTTTTCAGTATTAAAATGGAAGAAAAACTATACGTATGTGGTATTGCCATAATCGTACTCACAAGGAGAATAAAAATAATGGGTCAGTTTTACTGCCTGGGAACGTGGTATATAAAAAAAACCTCATAAAACCGTGGCAAAATGGTGTTTTTTTTCCTCATTTTGGAATTTTTTTCCTGCTTCCCACCACATTTTAGGGCTGGGGGTAAAAAACAAAAATGAAAAAAATTGAATATTTCCCAGTCATTGAAGGGTTAAAAAACATCTCCTGTGTGTTATGTCTATAGTAGTTCATGTGGCTACTGTAAAGCATATTTCTAAATGATTTTAACAGCAGCTCAAGCAAGATGGAACCCCCCAAAAGCCCCCAAAAAATCTACAATCAGAAGCTGATTGACACTTTCATAAAGCAATGAATTTCTATTTTTGCGGTTTTGTTTTTCATAACTTTTTTATTTCACTGTTCACATAGCTGTATAAGAGCTTGTTTTTTGCAAGTTGTACTTTCTAATGGCACCATTTAATATTACATACAATGTAGTGGGGAGCTGGAAAAAAATTCCAAATGGGGTGGAATTTAAAAAAAACAAAACGAAATTCTGCCACAATTTTACAGGTTTTGTTTTTACACCCTAAAACTGACTTGTGCTCCTCATTCTCCAGGACAGTAGGATTATGGCGATACCACATATGTATAGTTTTTCTTGTGTTTTAATACTGAAAAAAAAATAAAAACCTTTTAAAATAATTGATTTTTTTCTTGTCATCACTGTATTCTTTATAGTTATGTCTACAGAGATCATTTTTTGTGGGACAATCTGTAGTTTTTGATACCTTTTTTGAGAAATAAAGTGATGAAAAATGGCAAATCAACCATTTTTATTTCTTTTTAATATTTTAATAGTATGGGTATTTCTGCACAATGCGATGCCCATGTTGTTGTTTTGTGGCTAAAAAAAAAGCTGTGTAATTCTTTTATGGGTTTAGTTTTTACAATTTCATTTTTTTACATTGCACCCTATTAGTAACTTTTTCTATCTTTCCAGTACATCATATGGAATATTAAATGGTACCATTGGAAAGTATGGAAAGTATTACATGTCCTGCAAAAACAGGTCATAGATGACTACGTGTTAAAATCATTTCCAAAAAAATTTGACTATAGAAGCCATTCATTTAAAAGGGCACTTAAGGGATATACCTTAATGATTCTGTGCCGTTTTCACACTATGCCACCTACACACAATGATATGTCGTCAGTATAGTTGGAATTTCATATATGCATTAGTTGACTCCTGCGATCACGTGACATAACATCACTCGGACATTATGTCATTGTATACAGCTGGTAAGCAAGAATAATTGAAGACTCCAGGATCAGTTCCCCACAAACAGGACAGAATAGCTAATAAAAGTTTATGGCAATTTTTTTTCTTTTTTCACTTTAGGTATGTTAAAAATTACATAAAATCAATCTCAAATCACAATCCATAAAAAAAATATGAGTAGCTTGGTTGTATTTACCAGAATCCATTCATTTTGTCTCTTGCTTTGCGGTCCTACAGTACTTGAAAAGTGAATGCAAAAAATGAAATGTGCAACTGTGTGATTACATACAACTTTATATATGATTATTCCTAGAGAGACAGCTGTCAGGAATAGCAATTCCTGGCAGTATGTCCACAACTATATATGTGTCCTGAGGACACAGATACAGTTGAAAGTTGTTGCACTGTCTAATCCATCGATAAGAGGCCCCATACAATTGTGTGGTGATAAAGACCACCAGTGAGTGCAAGGAATGCTCCGCATACTGCTCCAGATAAAAGATATTTGTCGGAAAAGAAGATTAGAGGGACCTACTGAGGACATTTTCCAGAAATGCCAGATGAACAGTCCGGCCCTGTTCTTGTTAGGATACGGTCACGCGGCCAGGTTTCTGCATGCAGTTTTGGAAGCCAATATCAGGGATCATGAAAGGAGAAAAAGTACAGATACGACCTCTCTTTTTTGAATTTACTCCTGGTTCTGGCTTCCAAAACTACAGGTATTAAAGGGGTATTCTCATCTTGGACAATGGGGCATATCGCTAGGATATGCCCCCATTGTCCTATAGGTGCGGGTCCCGCCGCTGGGACCCGCACCTATATCGAGAACGGGGCCCCCGGAGTGAAGAGGTGCGCACCGCGCAAGCGCGGCCCGCTCTCCATTCACTTCTATGGGGCCGCCGCAAATAGCCGAGCGCTGGCTCGGCTATCTCCGTCGGCTCCATAGAAATGAATGGGAGCGCACTGCACATGCACGGCCACCGCTCCCATTCATTTCTATGGAGCCGACGGAGATAGCCGAGCCAGCGCTCGGCTATTTGCGGCGGCCCCATAGAAGTGAATGGAGAGCGGGCCGCGCTTGCGCGGTGCGCACTTCTTCACTTTGGGGGCCCCGTTCTCGTTATAGGTGCGGGTACCAGCGGCGGGACCCGCACCTATAGGACAATGGGGGCATATCCTAGCGATATGCCCCCATTGTCCAAGATGAGAATACCCCTTTAAGTGTGTCAGTGTCACCCAGGAGATTTACAGTTTTACGTAAACCTGTGATTTTACTTATTGCTGTTGTTATACTCATGTCAAATGGATGGTAGTTCCACTTGCTCACTCCCAACAGTCTGCAGTAGTGGCTCTTTATCCTTTAGACCTTATTTATAACAGGATTGCAGGGTTGTCAACCTGGCATCATCATGAGATCTTTACACTCTAAGGCTATATTCACAAGAACCTATGAATGAATTCGCACCCGTTCCGCAAAATTATGGCTGCAGACTCTATGGGGCCGCATCAGTTGATCCATGCCGCGGCCCCGCGAAAAGAATAGAACATGTCCTATTCTTTTCCGCAATTGCAGACAAGAATAGGCATTTTCTATGATAGAATTCTAGCCTTTTTATTTATTTTTTTAATCTTTGTAGACCTGCTTCTTGACTCAAATACAACATACATTACTTGCACATGTCTGAAAAGACCGTAAAGGCACCTTGATAACACAGTACCTATCCAATTTTAACGGTGCACAGACAACCCCTGGAGTTCAGAAATTTCTCGGCCCAAAATATTAATGTTCAACTTCATTCTGCTTAGCAATGGGAATTATTACCAACAATGAATTAAAAAACTGCATATAACTCACAAACCACTTTGAATGCCTTTGTTGTTCATAAAATGACAGCTCATTGTTCATACCAGAGAAGCAAATATACTTTGTAACATAAATGAATTGTGTTATCTTTTGACTACCAAGAAAATCCCCTGAATGCTTTAAAAGCTTATTCCAAAAGGACAGTGTAGAATATATATTTATTTACTTACCGTACTACTTCAGCCTAGATTAGCAGGAATGATAGAGCTGCGGGGTTCCTGTTCTCCTCAGATGACATTGTGCCTGTGCAGAATTATTTACCATAAACTGTGCTTGATGATTTACAATCCCTATAGTTTTGCTACAAGTATTTTCTATAACAATTCTCATCATTCAGAATAAATGGGGAATGTTAGTTTTAACAAAAAAAAATCGAATTCCTTTGAAATGTATCTCTATAACACAAATTTCTGCTTATGTTTCCATTCATTACACGAATATTAGTTACCTTAGGGCTACTTAAACCCAAAGATACAATTTCCAAGTTACTTCAACAAAAATAGGTTTTAACTTTTTTATCAGCAACCAAAACAGTTTTGAAAAGAACAAATCTTTGGGTCTTTTTGGAGAATGTTGTAATACTTAAGACAAAATACAAATAGCAACATAGATCTGTTAACTTTCTTATCATGTATATTTTAGTAAATTCCAAAGAAAATAAAATTGGGGGTTGGTCAGCACATCCCAGTGCACAGGTGGATGCTGCCATGTCTAGAAGCAGAAAAACAAAAACTAACAATGCAACAGCACTCTGCAAACACAAAAAACAAAATAAATACAACAGTGCCATACTCACTATAGAAAATGTTAAATGCCAATGTTGCATTGTAAATGTAAGATTCCTGGCAAATACATTTTGTACAAAATGATTTCTGCCTGTCCATGGCATCAAGGCGATCTCTTTAGGACAGGAACCTATAACCTATTTCCCAAAAATAATAAAGCTGGATCATCTTTTTTTTAAAACTCTGTAGTGTGCAATTCCTTCTTTCCTTATGCCAGAAATGTATGAATAAGTTGACAATTGGGTTTTACAATTCAACTTATTCAACTTATCATTAAGTGTCCCTTAAGTGTCAGCAACATTGACAAAGGGACAAAGTGAGTGGTAACATCTAGTGATCAATTAATTTTTATATTACCAAGAGGAATACCAGACATCTAAGAAAAAATGCTCTTGGATCCAAACTCGGCTTCGGTTCCGACTGGTACCTCAGAACAGTAGCCGAGTTCGGATCCAAGTTTTAAAATGATCTTTCAGTTTATAAATCAAATATCTTGCAAGACTTCAGGAATTACTGACTTCACCTCGTCAGAAGCCGGAAAAAGGCTTCTTTTTTCCTGTGTCCGTGAAACAAAAAAAGATGCGTCCATGATTTTTTTGAGGCTGGTGGTATTTAACTAGATTATTTTGGTAATGATTTATCATCATTTTACAGCTCCCAGTAAATGCTGGTAATGATTTCCTATCAGTATATTGAGATATAGACATTTATTACTTAAAATCTTTATCATTCATTATGGTTTTCCTATATGTTCGTAAAAAATGTTGGCTGTCTTTGATACGTTGGTATCTGGTTGGAACCCCTGGCCGTACATTTTCATATCGTACGGACATTTTGAGCGAAATGACTAAGTCCGAGGTTTAAACCCCTTCCAGACCTCCACTATTCATTTAAGGTGGAAGTTGGTTTTTAAACATGGTGTCTAGAGCCATGTGGGCAAATGGAGCTAATTTCTGTAATTGGCAATATCTTATTCAGCTAATCTCATAGACAGCAATGGGAATCCATTGCAGTCTATGGGAGAAGCTATCTATCAGCTGCATATTCAAGTCCCCTCAGGGGTCTTAAAAAAGTGGGGAAAAATAGTAAAAAAAGTTACAAAAAATAAACAAAATAAAAATATAGATCACTTGCATCTCAAAATGCCCATACTGTTAAAATATAAATGTATTAATCCCATATAGTGAACTCTGTAATAAAAACATATATATATATAAATGGCTGATTCATCATTTTATTCCTCCCATCACGTCCCAAAAAGTTGAATAAAGAACGATAAAAATTTAAATATAAAAAAGCTATGGGTGTCAGAAAATGGTAATGCAAACTTTTTATTTTCAAGTATTAAAACATAAGAAAATCTGTATAAATGTGGTAATCACAGTAATGGTACTTACCCGGAGAATGAAGGGAACAGGACAGTTTTAGCGTATAGAGAACACTTAAAAAACACACTTAGAACACTTAGAAAAATTAAATTCATAAAACAATGGCAGAATTGCTTTTTTCCCAATTTCAACCCATTTGGATTTCTTTTCCAGGTTACCATTACTTCACATGCAATATTAAATGGTACCATTAGAAAGTACATGTCTTGCAAAAAACAAACAAATAAAAAAGTTATGGCTCTGGGAAGACAAGGAGTGAACAATCAAAACACAATGGAAAATGGCAAGGTATTGAAGGGGTTAAATGGAATATGTCATGTATTTAATTTTAGTTTAATTAAAATTGCAAGGCTGTAAAAGAAAAATAGTGAGGAAGATTTACTGTTGCAAGGGTGCCAGAATTCTGTCTCAGAAGGAGCCAAATTACTGGCACACATGCCTCAGAACACATTTATCAAGGGATTTAGACACTTTTTCTAGCATGTATGACAAGAGGGTGGGACTTAATGGGAAAGAGGCATCGGAATTCTAGTGCCAAGTAAGCCAACTAATAGATGGTATAAAGTAAGACTAGACAGTCTACAGATGCACCGCATTTATCATCCAGCCACTGAGATAAATCTGGCACATCGTTAGACTGTCTAGTCTAAGTTTACATTGTCGTCATTTTAGACAGGATTAGTAAATCTGCTGCTATGTGTTTAATGTCTTTTTAAATGTTATAGGTATTATTTTTTCATTTTTCCTTCCTGTATTTTATGTGCAGCAGGATGTGTGGATAGTTGCAGTGAATCAAGTGATATAGTAATATCCTAAGTTATTACACTCTCCAGGCAGGGGTAATGTATGCATGCATTCAGGGCCTTACCTAATGGGTATTGTGACTATCCCTGTATACCATCTATACAGCTAAACTTACAGGTAAAATGCAGGAGAAAGGGAATATCAGCCTACTGTGTGTGCCCTAGTGGTCAGTGTGAAAACTGGAATTTTGTATGATTAAAGGGGTTGTCCGGGTTCAGAGAAGAACCCGGACATACCTGCAATTTCACCCAGGCAGCCTGCCTGAAGAGGACATCGGAGCATCTCATGCTCCGATGCCCCCCCCTTGCCCTGCGCTAGATCGCGCAGGGCAAGGTCTCTTGTTTTGTAAATACTCGCTGCCGGGCGGGTACTTCCGCCCGGCAGTGAGTTCGGTGACGTCACCGGCCTTAATGGGCCGGCTTTAGCGCTGCCCTAGCCGTTTTACTGGCTAGGGCAGCGCTGAAGCCTGTCCATCAGCGCCGATGACGTCACCGACTCACTGCCGGGCGGAAGCCTCTGCCCGGCAGGGACCGGTACGTCACCGGAACCCGGCGAAATTCCTTTGCCCTGCGCTAATTAGCGCAGGGCAAAGGAGGGCATCGGAGCATAGGATGCTCCGATGCCCTCTTCAGGCGGGCTGCCTGGGTGAAATTGCAGGTATGTCCGGGTTCTTCTCTGAACCCGGACAACCCCTTTAAGGAGCAGTACATTTGCTTTGATTTTTTTATATTTTCGTATACAGAGCCCTGTGAGGGCTTCTTTTTCACAGGGTAAGCTGTAATTTTGAATGATACCATATGACATTTTAATAATTTTTTATTATATTTTTTGGGGTGGGCAAGTTGATCAAAAAATTCAGGCATTTAGATTTTTTTTCTATTACGGCGTTCACCTTGCATGATAAATACTGTACACGCCATACATGTACATGCAGCGAGCGTCATGGCTGGCAGATCTCTGCTGTTTCAAACAGTAGAGAGCTACGGCTAATTACCACAATCGGCAATAAGATGCGCAAAAACCTACCTTTCTGTAATGGAATAATACTGACATAAAGCTGTCAGTATGATTCGTTTACAGAATGGTCAGGCAGAGGCACACAGCATTATCAATCAGGATAATGCCATGCCCTTCTGTAGTCCAGACCTCATATCCCTCTCTCATACTGTGCGTGATTCCCGCAAGGGACACGCTCGTGTGAAAGAACCCTTAGTTGTCCTATGGACAGGTTATCCCACCAGAGCTGTGGATCTCTGCAGCTCCTCCAGACCATAGGCATGTTGGCTACTTCTATAATTAGTGCTTTCCTTGCCTAGGTTGTCAGTTTAGGTGGACAACCATGTCTTGGTAGGTATGCAGTTGTGCTTCCATTTCTTCCTTCCATTTTTGGATAACAGATTGACCAGTACTCCGTGAGCTTGGGACAGGGGCGCAGCTATAGGGGGTGTAGAGGTAGCTACTGAGCCCAGGAGCCTGAGGGGGCCCAAAGACCCTGTAGGTGCATAAGAAGACACCAGTATTATAGAAAATGCATGCTGGTCAAGTTACACCTCTGGCTGGAGAAAGAATGGGTTAAGTCAAGAATTTGGCATGGGGGTGCCATTTTTGCCTCAGGCAGCACAAAGGCTATCTGCTTCCCTGCCCCTGGCCATAAAGCACTGAGGGAAGGGGGGCCCCAGTTGAACTCTTGCACCATGGCCCATGAGCTTTTATCTAAACTAACCCTACTTTACACCTTTCTACAACTTTATCCCTGACCTGTCTGTTGTGTTCCTTGGTTTCATGATGCTGTTTCATCACTAGTGTTCTCTAACAAACCTTTGAGGCCTTCACAGAACAGTTACAGTTATACTCAGAGTAAATTACACACAAGTGGACTCTAATTACTAATTAGGTGACTTCTGAAGGTAATTGGTCACTCTGGAGTTTATTTAGATATCAGAGTACAGGGGGCTGAATACAAATGCAAATGACACTTTTCAGATTTTTATTTATTAAACGTTTTGAAGACCATGTATCATTTTCTTTTCACTTCACACATATTTGTGGAAAAGTTCAAGGGGTATGAATACTTTTTCAAGGCACTGTACATATGTACACAGATACAGACATTTACACACACACACACACACACACACACATACAGACAAACAGATCCAAAATAGACCAAAAGGAATGCTTTATTAAACAAATGACCAGACACAAACATAATCAGACAAACATGCCAAGAAGGAAGCTCAGTTAAGACGGACAATGGGTTTCATAGCTGAGCAAGCTGTTACGGATCAGGTGGATCAGTGATAGAAGTGACCACTGTGCCAAGTGACCGGCTTGACTTAGGGCCAAACCCTAAGGGCGTTATTTTGAGCAGCACATCATATATGCAGAGTCTGCGCTCCTGGACATAGATGCCCAATGGCATAGGTAGGTTTAGCGTAGGACCTGCCTGACCTGAGACCACCTTGCTGCTGGGTAGGTGGGCACAGATGTGTTTTGATCAAAATATATTGGCTAAAGGTCCTTTTACACGGGCCGATTATCGGCCGAAAAATCGTTCCTAGGAACGCTAGTGCCGATAATCGGCCCGTGTAAAAGTGGCCCTAATCAGCCGACGAACGAGCAAAACGCTCGTTCGTTGGCTCATTGGATTTTTTGGTTTCTACAAAAGATCCAATCTGTCGGGCGCACATCGGCCTGTGTAAACAGGCGATGTGCGCCTGACAGTATGGAGCTTCCCGGCCACACGAGTGATACAGCGATCACTCGTGCGGCCCGGCGCTCGATTCATCGGGCCGTGTAAAGGCTCCCTGCCCGAGCGCCGATATCGCTGATCGTCGCTCGGGCAGGGAGACACATCGGCCCGTCTAAAAGGGCCTTAAGAGTCTCAGATTTTATCAGTTAGTATATATCTTGTTTGCATCTATTTTGTTAGTGCATTAAACATTTTTTTTGTGATTTATCGTTATTCTGGGGCCCCCTGATTTTCACCCTCTAACCCCAATACAGAGATCTAGTCTTCGCTGCAGGGAATTGACTGGAGTGCTACCTCCTGGGATGGTCCTGGTACACTTAGAAGAAACCTGCAATCGCTGTTCCCCTGTCACTGTGCGCTTTGTGATGAATCAAAGTTTTCATAACGTTGTTCACCACTAGTCATGAACACACTGGTCAATAAAATGCACCATGCACACAGGATTCCTGGAGAGAGACTGACCTCCATGCATACAGCCACACAGGTCTAAATAGTCAGGTCCAATAAAGCATCTGACCACCTGGTAATCAGACACAAACACAGGGAAATATTAACTCTACTCATATACAGGGAACACTCAGTATAAAGGGTACAGTTCACACTATAGAAGACCTCAGCCAGCACACACCACACAGGCAACATGCATGCACGGGAAGGTAAACCTCCGCCAGTACGCAAGTGCAAAGGCAGCCAGCCTATATGGAAACACAGTGTCACAAAAAACTGCACCGCGATACATACGAGACACAGGAAGTACAGAAATGCGCAGGACACAGTTCACACACTAGAAGACCACAGCATGCAGCACCTAAACAACCAGCATACACAGCCTTCAGCCAGTACTCAAGATCCCATGCAGCCAGCCCGCACAGCAATAAGTGCGACAGTGAACCGCGCTGTGACATGCACACATACATATATATATATATTTACACCCATATTTCCCTTTTACCTTTTTTGCTGGCAGATGAAGTCTGTGAGGAAGGTAGCCCTGACAGAACGGCCCCTCCATTTTGTCCCGAAACTAAGTATGTTACAGTCTACAAGAAGCTTTTGCAGGAAGGTGAGGGGAAGGCAGGATTTTGTTGAAGTCCATGGCTGTAGAACGGCCATGGCTAGTGGGAGGGGCCTCTGATCCAGCTTCTGCTAGAGCAGATAGGGAAGCTGTGTTTCATTTGGAAGGAGGGCCCAATGAATTATCTTCTGAAAAAGAGGAAGAGGGTGCATTAATTATACAATATAACAGCAGGGGGCTAGAATGAAGAAGGGTGGAGCCAGTGGCCCAGTTTGTAACCTGCTAAACCACCACGCCAAAAATCTGCCCAGTCTGTCAGATTGCCAGTCTTGGCCTGGTTCTATTCTCTCCTGTCAATTGGCTGTTCTGAGGAAGCATCACTTGGCATGTAGAGTTAGACTGCACTCAACAGGTGCACAACTCTATACTGAGCCATACAAATATTGCTTTCATTCTTTAATTATAATATCGACATACCACAGGGTGTAAAAGGCTTGCAAAAGACTATTCCCTTGGTTCATATTTATGTGCATTGACTATTCTGCCGCTTTACTTCTGACAACTGTATAACAGGTGTGTGCAGGATTTTTTTCTGTTTCATAATTAATTTGTCAGTTATGTCTAAAAGCTTCTTTGCTGGTGCTGATGTAATCCAGCTCTCTGAACTAAATTTACAGAAGAGATGAAAATTGCCATAAATTGAGCAAGTCAGAGAAAATTCAGCTCTCGCTCAATATTCAAAAGGCTAAATACTTATTTCCCCATAATTAATATATGCATGAAAAGCAGATGCCATAATTAGCACTAGGGCTGTGTGTACGGTTCATGCTCAGCCAATAGATGTTTTTCAGGATATTTAAACTATGGCATTTTCTAGCCTGGCATTACTCTGTGCTTTGGAATTGGGCCATTCAACAGAAATGATTTAAATAGCATATTTGTATATGGCCTAGAATGTAGGCAGCTAAATATAATGGCTAATATCAAAGTAAAGACTATGATGTATGTTAAGAATGCCAAAAGCTATGTGTTTTTCAAGTATTTCTCAGATTATATAAATTAATTCTGCTTCACAATTATGGAAATTAATTCATAAACCAAGATACACTTAAAAGCACATCTAAAGATGGTCATGCATAATGGATAAATGTTGGCTGAACCAGTCAATTTTGGCGGAGCCCACCAACCATCTCAAGTGTATGTATGCTGGTTGTCTCCTAACAGCAGATGTTGGGGAAGGAAGTCTTTTGGGCATGGAGGATTTCAACATTCCCAATCCTTAGTTTCCAAGGGAGGTACAGTAAAGCAACTTCAGCAATGTCCAACAGTGGGTTATTCCCATTTTCCTATGGCAAGTGTTCAGGTGTACAGTATATGGGGATGGTAGAAATAACTATTAGCTAAAAGTGTTTTATATATACCGGTATATATATATATATTTTAAGACAAAGCCTCCAAGTCTAGAATTGGGATTTCTACAACACAATAACACAACGGAGGTTTCACACACATCCGTTATTTAGATGTCAGATATTACATAAAAATCTATAGCGAAATTTACAGGCGTGTGTGTGAAGTAGGCCTATAGGTGGCAGCACAACTAAAAAAAAACAATAATTAGAGAAATTTTTACTAAATAGATAACTATTAAAAACCTGTCCAAAGAGAGCATTTTCCAATTTTTTGTAATTTTCCAAAAAAGGAACTGTTTTCTGCATATCTCCACTAAATAAAAGCATATAAAGGTTTGGATTTGTGTAAAAAATGATTTAAAGTCAGATTGTCAGCCAAAGGGAATGTTTGTACCCAATCATTGGCCTGATCAACTGCTCATTTGGCGGTTGCTTGGATCTTTTATCTCGGCATATAAATTATCTTTGATTTCGAGCACATCTCCCCATGTAAACAGAGGGTGTGCTGCCAACAGTAATGTAAATGAACAGCTGCATGAACGATCCAGTCCATTTATTTGGGCAATTATCTGCCTGTGTGAAGGTCCTTAAAGGGGACTTGCCACCACAAAATGCAGTGCAATCTGCAGGCATCATGTTATAGAGTCAAAAGACCTGTGCAGATTGATGTATAGTTTTGTGGGAAAAGAATCTGTAAAACTTGTAATTTCTGCATTTAAATCTCTGCTGTCTCTGACTTCAGTTGTATACAGAGAGGTATTATCAGTAATTGAAAGCATTCCCTGTGTAAGTGTGTATACAGAGATAGCTGTCAGTCACTGATAGCTGTACATGGGGAGGTATTATTAGTGATTGATAGCAATCCCTGTGTAAGTGACAGTCACTGATAGCTGTACACAGGGGAGGAGTTATCAGTGATTGATAGCTTTCTCTGTGTAAGTGTGTATACAGACATAGCTGTCAGTCACTGATAGTTTTACATGGGGGAAATGTCATCAGTGATTGATAGCAATCTCTGTGTAGGTGTGTATACAGAGATAGCTTTCAGTCACTGATAGCTGTACACTGGGAAATGTTATCAGTGATTGATAGCAATCTCTGTGTAAGTGTGTATACAGAGATAACTGTCAGTCACTGATAGCTGTACACGGGGAGGTGTTATCAGTGATTGATAGCATTCTCTGTGTAAGTGTTTATACATAGATAGCTGTTAGTCATTGATAGCTGTACACAGGGAAATGTTTTCAGTGATTGATAGCATTCTCTGTGTAAGTGTGTATACAGAGATAGCTGTCAGTCACTGATAGCTGTACACAGGGGAGGTGCTATCAGTGATAGATGACATTCTCTATTTAAGTATATATATATATATAGAGATAGCTGTCAGTCACTGATAGTTATACATGGGGGAGGTGTTATCAGTGATTGATAGCATTCTCTGTGTAAGTGTGTATACAGAGATGCTTGCAGTGGTGTTTTGTCTGACAAAATGTCTCAATTCATGCTCGAAACCTGATGGACCTCATTATATTGAATGGAATCTGTCGGCCGCTGGCGGTGTCCAGCATATGTCAGATGTGGTGATTACGGTATTCTGTACTTATGCCAGAACAGAATCCTGGAGTTTGGCCACAGATGTGAAACTAGCTTTAATACATCTTTCCTGGAGAAAAGTCTATTCATGTATATCATAGGTATTTAGTAATACTGTTTAAGAGATTCATAGCCCATATGTTGTATTTGTAATTGGAAGCCTCTAATAGCAAACATACTAATATGGTCTGGAAACAATACATATGGGGCTGTTAAGTAAAGTCCGCATTTACAATAAAAGATCTGGATTCATCAGTATAATACTGTAGACACATTCCCTATTGTGTGAGGGTAGTAAAAGCTTACCAAGCCTATCATTTTAGTATTTATTTAGTTGACAGTTTTGGTCCTGCATAGTTAGTAAACATACATAGTTGATATTAGGGCTGAAACGATTCATCGATCTAATCGATGAAATCGACACAAAAAAATCCTCGATGCAAATTTTCTGCATCGAGGATTTGTTTGTGTCACGTGACCACGGAGCGGGAGTAAAGCGCTTTCTATTACTCCCGCTCCATGGTCTCCATCGGCCCGCAGCAGTTAAGATGTAATACTTACATGTCCTGTATAAGCGCCCCTGTACACGCCACGGCTCTTCCATGGTCCCGTGCTGCACTTTGACCCGACGTCTCACTGCGTCATAGCCCTGACGCAGTGTGTACGTCAGGAACACAGTGCAGCGCAGGACCATGGAAGAGCTGTGGCTTGTACGGAGGCTCTTCTACAGGACATGTAAGTATAACATCTTAACTGCTGCCGGAGAAGACTGAAGGCAAAGGGGGGGGGAGCTTGTGTGTGTGTGGAGAGAACTGATGGCAAGGGGACGGTGTGGAGAGAACTGATGGCAAGTGGGGGGACAAGCTAAAGGAACTGGGAGGGCAAGCTGGTGGCACTGGGAGCAACTGGAGGCAACTGATGGCAATGGGGGGCACCTGGAGGCACTGGGGGGCAAGCTGGTGGCACTGAGGGGCACCTGATGGCACTGGGGGGCAAGCTGGTGGCACCTGAAGACACTGGTGGGCAAGCTGGTGGCACTGGGGGGGCACCTGGGGGCAAGCTGGTGGCACTGGGGGGCACCTAATGACAATGGGGGGCACCTGAAGGCACTGGGAGGCACCTGGAGGCACTGGGGGCAAGCTGGTGGCACTGGTGGTCAAGCTGGTGGCACTAGAGGGCATTTGATGGCAATGGGGGCACCTGACGGCAGTGGGGTGCAAGCTGGTGGCACTGGGGGGGCACCTGAAGGCAGTAAGGGGCAAGCTGGTGGCACCTAAGGGCATGATGGTGGCACTGGGGGGCACCTGGAGGCACTGGGGGGCAAGCTAGAGGCACTGGTGGGCAAGCTTGTGGCACTGGGGGGCAACCTGTTGGCACTGGGGGGCACCTGGAGGCACCTGATGGCAATGGGGGCACCTGGGGGCAAGCTGGAGGCACTGGGGGGCAAGCTGGTGGCACAGGGGGCCTGATGGCATAGGGGAGCTGATGGCACTGGGGGTAACTGATGACATATAGGAATGATGGCACGGGGGGGTAAATGATGGCATATAGGACTGATGACTTTTATAAAGGTAAACATTCTTTTAATTAGTTATTTCTTATTAGAGTACTCGATTAATCGTTGGATTAATCAATAGATTACTTGATTACTAAAATAATCGTTTGCTGCAGCCCTAGTTGATATGATTATGTGCAGACATGTTCTTTAGTAAATTAAATGCATACCGTAATCATTATCTGCACAAAATATATCTCATCTTTGTTGCCTGTTTGATGAATACAGCTTAAAGGATATAACTAAGGCTACTTTCACATTAGCGGCAGGCCTGATCCGGCAGGTGAAGGGTGCTGCCGGATCAGGACTGCCGCAGCGACATGTGTGGAGCCGGAACCGTGCTCTGGCCCCACACATGTCACACAGTACATACATACATGCACACACACACACATATAGACAAACAAACACACATACATACTTACATGCTCCCGGCAGGTCTTCGGAGCGCCGGAGGAGCAGGACGGCTCGCACAGGTGACGATTCCCCACAGCGCCCTCTGCTGGGCGCCTGGTGGAATCGTCATCTGTGCGCGCCGACCTGTCCCTACCCCGCTCTGAAGACCTGCCAGGGAGCATGTAAGTATGTATGTGTATTTGTATGTCTATGTGTGTGTATGTTTATGTGTATGTCTATGTCTGTATGTGTGTATGTGTAGCCGGATCCGTCATGAACTCCATTGAAAGTCAATTGAGGGCGGATCCGGTTACCATTGTGGTCACACCAGACGGATCCGCCCCTATTGACTTGGTGCGGATGCCTGGACCGGAGAGCAAACCGCAGCATGCTGTGGTTTGTTCTCCGGTCTGAAGACGGAACGGAATGCTTTCAGGAGCATTCCGTTGTCTTCAGTTCAGTTTTGTCCCCATTGACAATGAATGGGGACAAAACTGAAGCGTTTTATTCCGGTATTGAGCCCCTATGACGGAACTCAATACCGGAATTATAAAACGCTAGTGTGAAAGTAGCCTAATGCCAAACACTAACTGTAGCAAAAAAGTAGAACAAAAGGCTGCTACCTGCTAATAGTGCTACATTATTTTCCACTTGTCAGTTTCATATCAGAAATCACTAAAAGGAAACAAGCCCCCATAATTGTTTGTATAATTGTATTCTAATGAAGTGTCTTTCCAGTGCTTACTGAATTTCGAAAGTATTGCCCTTCCTGCCAAGAAGCAGTCACAAGTAAAAGCAAGAAGAATTGAGGGGTTTCTGTGAGGGCCTTTTTTTGGATCATCATCTAGATGTGTCTTATGAGCTGGAAGGGAATGTTTCAGTCATCCAGTGAGCACTTTCCAATAAAAAGCTGTCACTTTTAGAATGTCAATTGCTTTCATTCGAAATCTAGTTTAGTGAGGCACATGTAGGTTTGTATAAGGCATCATAAATCACTGATAGGTATGTATCATACACTAAAATAGTTATTTTTCTTTATCTTATTTACCTCACTTCCTTAATCAAATAATTAATATAGGGATATGTAACCCCTTCATGACATAGCCATTTTTCACCTTAAAGGGAACCTGTCATCTCCGAAAAAACCCCTGAACTAGAGTAAGTGGTGGATAGTGTAAGTGATGCTGAATCCGAATATGTAATTTTTATCTTCGTACTCACTTGCATTCTGACGCTGTGCTCCCACAAACCAGCAGTAAAATGCACTCAGTGGATTCCAGTGCTCACTCACATAATGGAGAGGACTCAAAGACGAGTCCAGTGAGTGCATTTTACTGCCAGTTTGTGGGAGCACAGCGTCGGAATGGAAGGGAGTATGAAGATAAAACTTACAACATCGGATTCAGCATCACTTACACTATACAACACTTACTCTAGTTCAGGGGGTCTTTCGGAGATGACACGTTCCCTTTAAAGAAGAACTCCCGCAAAAATATTTATTCTCTGACCTGTTAGAAAGGTGCATGATATAATCTGTAGTGATTGTCATTTTTTTTTATCAGTGACTGTTTCTGTGAGTAAAAACCTCTCCTCTTATAATTGTAGCTGGGTCATGTGACCAACTCCCTGACCTCCAACTGGGGCCAGGACAGAAAGCCAGTAACTGCTCTATTCATTCCTATGGGAGCCTTACTTTCAGTCTCATAGGAATACATAGAGAATTAGACTTCCTGTCCACACATAAGTCTATGTGTGAGTTGGTGGGTCTAATTGCTGGTCACATGACACAGATAAGAAACTGCAGGATGATATAAGTCAAAAATTCAGACACTGGTAAGAAAATGACATTCACTACAGATTATATCTTGTACATTTCTAGCAGGACATGGAATACATTTTTTGTCGGGAGTTCTTCTTTAAGGACCAGGCCAAATTTTGGAAATCTGACATGTGTCACTTTGTGGTAATAACTTTGGAACACTTTTACTTATCCAAGCCATTCTGAAATTGTTTTCTCGTGACACATTGTACTTCATGACAGTGGTAAATTTGAGTCAATATAAATCACCTTCATTTATAAAACAAAATCCTAAATTTACAGAAAATTTAGAAAAATGTGTAATTTTCAAAATTTGAATTTCTCTGCTTTTAAGACAGATAGTGATTCTGCACAAAATAGTTATTACTTAATATTTCCCATATGTCTAGTTTATGTTGGCATCATTTTATTGATGTAATTTTATTTTTTTAGGACGTTAGAAGGCTTAGAATTTTAGAAGCAATTCTTAAAATGTTTAAGAAATTTTCCAAAACCACTTTTTTAAGGACCAGTTCAGTTCTGAAGTCACTTTGTGGGGCTTACATAATAGAAACCACCCAAAAAATGACCCCATTTTAGAAACTACACCCCTCAGGGTTTTCAAAACTGATTTTTAGAAACTTTGTTAACCCTTTATGTGTTCCACAAGAATTAAAGGAAAATGGAGATGACATTTTTAAATTTCACTTTTTTGGCAGATTTTCCATTTTAATCCATTTTTCCTGTAACACATCAAGGGTTAACAGCCAAACAAAACTCAAAAACTATTACCCTGATTCTGCGATTTACAAAAAACACCCCACATGTGATCGTAAACTGCTGTATGGGCACATGGCAGGGCGCAGAAGGAAAGGTGCGCTAGATGTTTTTTTGCAGGGCAAATTTTGTAGGACTGTTTTTTAGACACCATGTCCCATTTGAAGACCCCATGATGCACCCCTACAGTAGAAACAACCAAAAAGTGCCTGTGTTTTATAAACTAAGGGATAAGGTGACAGTTTTATTGATACTATTTTGGGTTACATATAATTTTTGATTGCTTTATAGTACGCTTTTTGTTTAACAAAAAATGGCTGTTCTGGCACAGTTTTTATTTTTTGTTTTTTATAGTGTTCATCTGACAGGTTAGATAATGTGCTATTTTATAGAGCAGGTTGTTACGGACGTGACAATATCAAATATGTTTACTTTCTTTGTTTGTTTCAGTTTTACATAATAAAGCATTTTTGAAAAAAATCATGTTTTTGTGTCTCCATTTTCTGAAAGCCATATTTTTTTATTTATTGGTCGATTGTCTCATATAGGGGCTCATTTTTTGCGGGATGAGATGACGGTTTTATTAGTACTATTTTGAGGTACATATGACTTTTTAATCTCTTGGTATTACACTTTTTGTGATGTAAGGTGACAAAAAAAATTTATTGGGCAGTTTTTCTTTTTTTTCTTTTTTACTGTGTTCACCTGAGGGATTAGATCATGTGATATTTTTATAGAGCTAGTTGTTACAGATCCAACGATACCTAATATGTCTACTTTTTTAAATTTATTTCACTTTAACACAATAATAACATTTTTGATACATAAAAAATCATTCTTTTGTGTCTCCATAGTCTGAAAGCCATAGTTTATTTTTATTTATTGGGCAATTGTCTCATGTAGGTGCGGGATGAGATGACGCTTTGATTGGTACTATTTTGGGGTAAATATAACTTTTTGATCGCTTTGTATTGCACTTTTTGTGATGTAAGATGACCAAAAAATGTCTTTTCTGGCACAGTTTTTATTTAATTTTTTTAGGGAATTTACCTTTTGGGGGAAGAGTGTGATATTTTTATAGAGCAGGTCGTTATGGACGTTATGTCTATTTTTTTATTTATTTATTTTGGTTTTACACAATAAAAGCATTTTAGAAAAAAAAACTTTTTTGTGCCTCCATTTTCAGAAAGCCATATTTTTTTCATTTTTGGGGTGATTGTCTCATTTTTTGCAGGATGAGGTGACGGTTTGATTGGTACTATTTTGGGGTACATACAACTTTTTTGATCACTTTTAATACCTTTTTTGGGAAGTGATGTGGGCAAAATTTCAATTCCATCATAGTTTTTCTCTCGATTTTCTCTAGATTTTTTTCACTTTTTTTTTTTTACTTTTTTTTTTAAACTTTTTTCACTTTTTTTTTACCCTTTTTTGACCCAGACCCACTTGGTTCTTGCAGATCAGTGGGTCTGATGTCTCTATAAGGAGGGGGGGGCGGGCGATCGCTCCGGGCGGGCGCCCCGCTCGGCCATCCTGAAAAAAGGGGAGTCAACTAAAGCCTGCAAACAAAGGAGGGGGGGCAGAGGGGAATTTAAATAAATACATATGTGAGGAGGATCTGATCCCCACAGTCACGGACTGTGGGGATCAGATCCTTTTACATGGCAGTAGGACGCTCTGATTGGCTAGTCTGTACAGATCGCTGGCCCGGGACTGCCCTCATTGGTCTTGGCCCAGCTAGCTGAGACCCCTGGCTGTAAGTAACAGCCGGGCTCTCAGCTCTGGCACCATGTCAGCAGACATGGTGACAGTTTAATGCCATGACGTGCATACTCGTTATGGAGCACTAAATAGCAGTGCTCCATGATGAGTTTACACGTCAAATAACTTGAAGGGGTTAAAACACATTTATTTAAACAAATTTGACTTGTTCCCGTACTATGATGTCAATTTTTGATGATGTGGTTGCTACGAGCGCAGTTACGAGATCAACAACAGGGGCATGGCAGTAGTACTTTGCTCCTGCTGCAACTGCTACTGTCTCAGCAGTTCAACCCCTTAGATGCCAAGGTCACTAATTAAATTTATTGACCACAGCATCTAAGTGAGAAGGACATAACACTATCATGCCATTGGCCCCCTATGACATAAATGTGGGGTGGCGATAGTTGTTATAGAAGCCAGAGATCTAATAATGTTCATATGCTGAAATCTAAATTTGGTGATTAGACCCTGCCATAGGAAGGGTCCAATAGGCAGCTTGTCAATATGTATAGTAGATGTGGTAAAACATAAAACTATATCAATTTGGTATTGCCTTAATTGTACTGATCCATAGAATGCCGGCCCCACTGCTTAACGGACCTTGATTGACTGAGCCAGACATCTCACTTCGGCCAGTAAAGAGTCGCAGCACAAGTATATAGACTCTGATGTTGCTGCTGTAGCAGCACAGATGTTCACTGTGCATTTGCCACTACACTTCTGGATGTTATCAGAGGTGATCAGAGCATGGATATTTGGCATCTGTGCGGCTTAGGTAGCAGCAGCAGAGCCTCTGTGCTTACACCACCACCCGGAGCAACAGCACAGCTGAGAGGTTGACAGGACTAGACAAGATGTTCGGCCCTTTCAATCGGGGGGGGGGGGGGGTCTCTTAAGGATTGAGACCAGCCCCTCCCTGATCAAGAAGCTTATCAGTATCACATTAGTGGTCACCCAACAACCTATAATTCCTTCCCCATTCATCTGTTCAGGAGTAGCCTTGGTGTTGGACACAGGTGTCTGTACTATATAGCTCCCTCCATTACATCTTGGAAAGGGTAATGTAATAGTAGCATGTACCCACAATAGTAGTGACAGCAGTAGCAGCATAGCATGGAACATACAGGGCAGTAGATCAGCTGTTTATGGGTAGTAGTAGTAGTGGTGGAGCTGAGTAGTGAATAGAGCTGGTAACTGCAACACTATTCCCATTGAAGTGGAAGGGCGCAGCTCTGTAGTTACAAGCTCTGTCCACTACACAATGTCCAGCTTCTACGTCTAATGCCAGAGCAACAAGGAAACAGCTGCTTGGCAAGGGGCAGGGTGTCAGACCCTTGCTGGTCTGAAATAGATGGACTATTCTGAAGGTAGGCCATCAGTATCAAAATCCTGGACAAACATTTTAAGGCCTGAAATAGATCGTTTAGGGGTTAAAGCCCATACTGAAGTAAAAAAACAAAAAACAAAACATAGTTACAAACATAGTAATGTAGTTTACATGAACCACAATACTTTTTTTTTGCTTCTGATGGCATTATTTGATTTTTTGTGTTTAGAATATACTCTTTGTGTTTTTTTTTTGGTTGCTGTACCTTCTGCACTATTATGGGAGGACTGAGTTGGCATATACAAAGGGAAATTAAAATAGCAATGTATGACTAGTTTAATGGATGTTTAACTAGATTGGGTTTGTAGCAATTTATTATTCCTATAAAACAACCTAACTCAAGTCATTCTGAGATATTTTTAGTTTAAAACTATAGGATGTAAAGCATAGCTCTCTTCTCTTGCTTCTGTTAGTCACACAGTTATACACTTAGTAATTTCTCCATACCAGTTTGTTCTTAAAGTATAATTTCTCCATAATGACAAAAATAATATGTGTGATTGTAATTTACAAAAAATAAAGCTTTAAAACTAAGGAACGGTCTTCTCATGTTAAGTGCCTCCCTTGGTATAGGGACACATTAAAGTCTGTAGGTTCCTAAAGCGGTAAACCCCATAGTAAACAACAAAGAGGAGGTGTCTGGGGACATAAAGTGCCTAAAAGACAAATCTGTTGGATTCTGAAATTGGAGACTGGACTCCCACTGATCTTATGTATTCTTATTAATTATCACTAAAATGATATATAATTAAGTTATTACTATATGCTGTATGTATTCCGGCCTAGGTAGTGTACTGGCTCTCCTTAAAGGGTTTGTCTCATCTTGCCATTACTGAGGTGAGATGAGACACAGTCCCGACCACCTCCCGGCCAGGAAACAGCAGAGTGCTCCTTAGTAACGGCGAGATGAGACAACCCCTTTAAAAAGACCAGCCCTATATGGAGCACTGTATGTGTTCCGAAATTTGTTGACGTACTTATAGAGTTAAATGTGCAATTACCCCAAGCAGCATGTGAGTTATGGTATTATGGCCTCATTCACACGACCGTATTTTTGGTCTGCATAAAATGCAGATCAGATGCGGACCCATTCATTTCAAGGGGGGCGACAAATTGTGAACAGCACTTCCTTATGTCTGTTCCGCAAAGAAGATAGAACATGTCCCATTCTTGTCCTTTTTGCAGACAAGAATAGGCATTGTTACAATAGAGCCACACAAAAAAAATAATTAAGGAACACGGACGTCACATGGACGCCATTCATAATTTTTTGTGAACCGCAAAATACATACGGTCATGTGAATGCACTCTAACAGAGGATTAGGTCACCAGACTATGTTGGATTACTATACAATGACTGTTTCTTAATAAGATGGAATACAATTATATGTTTTTAAGTGGACGAGTGCTGGGAAAAAATTTTTTTACTACAAAACATCAAAAGTTCCATCAGACTTGTTTTTGGGATTTTTAAAATAATTTTGTTAAATGGGTGAGGAATTGGAAAACTGATGTGTTCTCAGTTTCAGTTTGTCACCATTTTTTTTAAAATTCATTTACGTCTGCCGCAGAGCAAAAAAAAACATGCTTCAAAATGGGAATCCGGCCTCATGTAACTTGCAAAAAGCCATGCAGCTGAATATCGGTGGCTTTGGATTTCAACTGTCTGACCCTTTTGTTCTAAGGAGATGAGCCATGGCTAGATATGTCTCCCTTCTCCCATTCAGTGCAGTATGTATGGGGAGATTGGGAGAGACAGCTGTTAGCCAAGAGGACGCCTGGCCACCAGCCATCTCGTGTATAGCCAGGTTTATGGTTGAAACAAAACTATAGTGTAGGTATTAAATGGACATCACTCTTTTCATTTACAAAGCCATGGTTACAAATGAATAGATTTGTGTAGTCTACTAAACTGATCATTGTTTTCCTCAGTGGAATTGCTCACAGTAATTAAATCCTGCCTATTTCCCACAGAAGAAAAATAGACTGACTGCTGTCAGCATCACTGTGTGATTCCTCATTGATTTAAAGGGGTTATCATATGATTAAGGTAAAAATGAAAATCAGATATCATATAGAACCCCACATGAATCCATTCACTGCTCCCATTGCTCTTTCTTTCAAGCAGGCAGCTCAAGGGGCATGTCCTTTCTCAGGTGTGTGTTCTTTCCCTGCAGCTGGTATCAGTTAAAGGATTGAACTGAGCATGTGCGTCTACCTCACTGCAGTGGACAGAGAAATTATAATAAGAATAAAAAGCAGGTGGCACTATACAGATAAATGTCTTTGAAAAAAACTCGATATAATCATTTTTTTTAATTACATGTAATTACAAAGGTATTCAGATCCAGGCACTTTTTTGAAAAATGTAGAACATTGTTCATGGGATAATCCCTTTAAAAGAGCTGGGAAAAAAATGAAATCAGTTGAGAGGGATAGCTATGAGTTGTCATGTAACATGTCTTTTTTTGCCAGCATTTATAACGTCTATATTAATTAGTATGTCTAAGCTGGTTAATTCATTAATATTGTAAATGTCTATAGTAATTACTGTGACGTCCGCTAGTTAGTTCATTAATGTTATATTTGTCTTATCATTAGGACTATAGTTAGCTAAAACTAAATTTTTAGTATGGTTTACTTAAAATGTACATAAGGTTTTCAAGACCCTTATTAAAAATTATTCTAAATGTCATAACATTTTTGTTATATACTTTATTTTTTTCACATTCTACTTACAAAATAGGTGTTTATAGTACACCATTGACACTGCATGCTCCTGCTCCGCTCCACAAAAGCCTAAGGCCCATTTCACACAATCGTGAGACTCGGACGTCTCCCGCATTGTGTGCTGTGTACTGAACTTCCGGCACTGAACGGGAGTTACATAGCATTATACTGATTTATGATGCTATGTAACCCTTACAGTTCTGGAATGTGTTGGATAATGCTGACAGTGTTATCCAACCTCAGATCAGCCCACTGTGCCCCCATCAGACCTCAAATCAGCCCACTGTGTCCCCATCAGACCTCAGATCAGCCCATCAGCCCCATAAGGATAAAATAAAAAAAACTCTCTCACCTCTCCTGCGCTGTGGCTCCGGTCCGACGCTCCTCTATCTTCTCTTGCCGGCCCTGCACTGTCACCTGACTGCGTGCAGCGTCAGGTCATAATGCGCGCAGGACAGTGGAGAGCCCACCAGAGAAGACAGAGGAGCGCCAGACACGGAGCGGAGCTGCAGCGCAGGAGGGTGAGTATGTTTCCCCACTCCCGGCACCTATTACATACTAGTGAGCACTTCCATAATTGAAGTGCTCACTAGTATTCACTTTATAAGATGCACAGCAATTTTCCCCCTACTTTTGGGAGGAAAAAGGGCGTCTTATAAAGCGAAAAATACGGTACGTATTTGGTCAATAACAAAAGTTCATCTCAATACTTTGTTATATATCCTTTGTTGGCAATGACAGAGGTCAAACATTTTCTGTAAGTCTTCACAAGGTTGGCACACATTGTTGCTGGTATGCTGGCCCATTCCTCCATGCAGATCTCCTCTATAGCAGTGATGTTTTGGGGCTGTCGCTGGGCAACACGGAGTCCCTCCAAAGGTTTTCTATGGGGTTGAGATCTGGAGACTGGCTAGGCCACTCCAAGACTGTAAAAAGGTTCTTACAAAGCCACTCCTTCGTTGCCCTGGCGGTGTGCTTGGGATCATTGCCATGCGAAAGACCCAGCCACGTTTCATCTTCAGTGCCCTTGCTGATGGAAGGAGGTTTGCACTCATAATCTCACACCGCCCCATTCATTTTTTCATGTACACGGATCAGTCGTCCTGGTCCCTTTGCAGAGAAACAGCCCCAAAGCATGATGTTGCCACCCCCATGCGTTACAGTAGGTATGGTGTTCTTTGGATGCAACTCAGCATTCACTCTCCTCCAAACACGGCAAGTTGTGTTTCTACCAAACAGTTCTACTTTGGTTTCATCTGACCATATGACAGTCTCCCATAACTCTTCTGGAAAATCCAAATGCTCTCTAGCAAACTTCAGACGGGCCCGGATATGTACTGGCTTAAGCAGGGGGACATGTCTGGCCCTGCAGAATCTGAGTCCCTGGCGGCGTAATTTGTTACTGATGATAGCCTTTGTTACGTTGGTCCCAGCTTTCTGCAGGTCATTCACTAGGTCCTCCCATGTGGTTCTAGGATTTTTGGTCACCATAGTTGAGTTTGGAGTGTGACTGTTTGAGGTTGTGGACAGGTGTCTTTTATACTGATAACAAGTTCAAACAGGTGCCATTACTACAGGTAATGAGTGGAGGACAGAAGAGCCTCTTAAAGAAGAAGTTACAGGTCTGTGAGAGCCAGAAATCTTGTTTGTAGGTGACCAAATACTTATTTTCCACCATAATTTGCAAATAAATTCTTTAAAAATCAGACAATGTGATTTTCTGGATTTGTTTTCTCATTTTGTCTTTCATAGTTGAGGTCTACCTATGATGTCAATTACAGGCCTCTCTCATCTTTTTAAGTAGGAGAACTTGCACAATTTGTGGCTGACTAAATACTTTTTTTCCTCACTGTATAATCCAAGGCTGTCACATGCTCATTAGGAAGTCAGTGGATAGAGATGTGATTCAGCGAGGACTTAAAACCACTCGTTAGCTATGATTATCAGTAGAGATGAGCGAGCATACTCGTCCGAGCTTGGTGCTCGTTCGAGTATTAAGGTACTCGTAAGTGCTCGCTGCTCGGACGAGTATCTCGCCATGCTCGAGGAAATGGCACCTTCCGCATCGTGCTTTTTTGGCGCCTATAAACTCAGCCAATCACAAGCCAGGAGACTCTGCCGTACACCCAGCATCACGTGGGGCCCTTACATGTCGATAGCAGGGGTGTGCTGGCCTGATCAGGTGACCCTGGAATATACTAGTGACTGCCCGCGGTGCTCGGCTCAGATGCCGTCTGGATGTCGTTAGGGATAGAGCTGCTGCGTTTCAGGGAGAGTGTTAAGGCCTGAATTTAGTTCTCTGTTAGGCAGGAATCACCCACAAAGAACCCAACAGCCCTTCTAAGGGCTACAAGAAATTGTTTTTTTGTCTCCTGGCTTGGCTGGCTGGCTGGCTGGCACTAGTAGTGCAGCTATCGCCATATATAACCCCCTTTTTTTTAATGTTATGTCTCAGTGATACAAATCCATTGCACACAGCAGTGTGGAACCATTCTGTGTGTCACAGTTCAGTACACTCACTATTTTTTGTCCAGGTGACACTTTCTGTACGTCACTTAATACAACCAAGTCTTTTGCTGCCTGTCACGTGTATAGCTTGATCCCAAAAATCTCTGTGCGACATTTGTCTGGGTCGCAGTCTAAATAGCCACCGTCAGTAGGGTGTCAATTAGCTCTACGATAGTTTCTGCACGTCACGTTCCAAAAAAAACAAAACTCAAAAAAAAAAAAAAAAAAAAAATAGTTTTTTTGTTGTTTTAGCTCAGTGATACAAATCCATTTCACACAGCTGCATGGAACCATTCTGTGTGTCACAGTTCAGCACACTCACTCCAATCCGTATTTTCTGTCCAGGTGACACTTTCTGTACGTCACTGAATACTACCAAGTCTTTTGCTGCAACGTATATAGCTTGATCCCAAAAATCTCTGTGCGACATTTGTCTGGGTCACAGTCTAAATAGTCACCATTAACAGGGTGTGAGTTAGGTCTACGATAGTTCCTGCACGTCACGTTCCCAAAAAAACAAAACAAAAAAATATATATATAAAAAAAAATCTATAAAAAAATTAGTTTTTTTGTTGTTTTAGCTCAGTGATACAAATCCATTTCACACAGCTGCGTGGAACCTTTCTGTGTGTCACAGTTCAGCACACTCACTCCAATCCGTATTTTCTGTCCAGGTGACACTTTCTGTACGTCACTGAATACAACCAAGTCTTTTGCTGCAACGTGTATAGCTTGATCCCAAAAATCTCTGTGCGACAGTTGTCTGGGTCGCAGTCTAAATAGCCACCATTAACAGGGTGTGAGTTAGGTCTACGATAGTTCCTGTTCCCAAAAAAACAAAACAAAACAAAAAATATATAAAAAAAAATATAACAAAATTAGTTTTTTTGTTGTTTTAGCTCAGTGATACAAATCCATTTCACACAGCTGCGTGGAACCATTCTGTGTGTCACAGTTCAGCACACTCACTCCAATCCGTATTTTCTGTCCAGGTGACACTTTCTGTACGTCACTGAATACAACCAAGTCTTTTGCTGCAACGTATATAGCTTGATCCAAAAAATCTCTGTGCAACATTTGTCTGGATCGCAGTCTAAATAGCCACCATTAACAGGGTGTGAGTTAGGTCTACGATAGTTCCTGCACGTCACGTTCCCAAAAAAACAAAAAAAAAAAATATATATATAAAAAAAATCTATAAAAAAATTAGTTTTTTTGTTGTTTTAGCTCAGTGATACAAATCCATTTCACACAGCTGCGTGGAACCATTCTGTCTGTCACAGTTCAGTACACTCACTACAATCCGTATTTTCTGTCCAGGTGACACTTTCTTTACGTCACTTAATTACACCAGACTGAACAAGTTTGTGGGTTTCAGTACACCAGGCCCATACACTTATATACAGAAAATGTTGAACCCCAGGGCTAAGGGTCGAGGGCGTGGGCGTGGGCATTCAATTACTGCAGGGGGCAGAGGCCGTGGTCCTGGGCAGGGTGAGACAGTACCTGCTGATGAGGGAGCAGGGGAACGCTGGAGAGCTACACTCCCTAGCTTCATGTCTGAACTTACAGGGACACGTGGTATAAGACTGTTGAAACCACAACAGTGCGAACAGCTGATGTCGTGGATTGCGGACAATGCTTCAAGTAATTTGTCCACCAGTCAGTCTTCCACGCAGTCCACCCACGTTACCCAAGGGAGCAATCCTCTGGCTCCTCCACCTCAACCTCCTTCCCCCCAGTCTGCCCCCTCCCAGGAAAATTTGGAATGCGATCCGGCATACTCTCAGGAACTGTTTTCTGGACCCTTCCCAGAGTCACAAACCACTTCTCAGGTTGCCGCTGACCTCGTTCCCGATGCCCAAGTTTTCCAACTGTTGCAGTCTGTGGGTGATGATGATGATGACAATGTTGAGTTAGTGGAAGAAGTTTGTAAAGAGGTGTCGGACGATGAGGAGACACGGTTGTCAGACAGTGGTGAAGTTGTTGTCAGGGCAGGAAGTCCGAGGGGGGAGCAGACTGAGGAATCGGAGGATGATGAGGTGACTGACCCAAGCTGGGTTGATATGCCGAGTGAAGACAGTGCTTCTGAGGCGGAGGCGAGTGCTGCACCAGAACAGGTTGTTAGAGGCAGTGGTGTGGCCAGAGGGAGAAGCAGGGCCAGAGCTGGTGCATCAGCAGCAACTGTTTCACATAGTGAAGCTCCCGTGGCGAGGCCTAGATGTTCGCAAGTCTAGAGGTTCTTTAAAGAAAGTGAGGATGACCGACGGACTGTGGTGTGCAACCTGTGCCACACCAGGATCAGCAGGGGTGCCACCACTACTAGCCTAACCACCACCAGCATGCGCAGGCATATGAGTGCTAAACACCCCACTCAATGGAACCAAGGCCGTTCACCACCTCCTGCGGGTCACACCACTGCTCCTTCCTCTGTGCCACTCGCTGCCTCTGCTAGTCAACCCCCTGCATCACTCGCTGCCTCTGCTAGTCAACTCCATGCCCAGAACCCCGGCACGAGCGCCTCCCACCGGAAAACCACACCTTCGCCTCCACGATCCTCCACAGTGTCCACCAACGTGTTTTAGCGCAGCGTTCAGCTGTCTTTACAGCAGACGCTGGAGCACAAGAGGAAATACAGTTCCACCCACCCACATGCCCAAGCCCTCAACGTCCACATCTCCAAATTGCTTAGCCTGGAGATGCTGCCCTATAGGCTGGTAGAGACCGAGGCCTTTCGCAATCTCATGGCGGTGACTGCCCATCGGTATTCCCCAGCCGCCACTATTTTTCTCGATGTGCCGTCCCAACCCTACACCAGCACGTGTCACAGAACATCATCTGTGCCCTGACCAACGCTGTTTCTGAGAAGGTCCACTTAACCACGGACACGTGGACAAGTGCTGCCGGGCAGGGACACTATATCTCACTGACAGCACATTGGGTTAACTTGGTGGAGGCTGGGACCGAGAATGACCCTGGGGCCGCTCATGTACTGCCCACACCGAGGATTGTGGGGCCTACCTCGGTCACGGTCTCTCAGACGTACTATGCCTCCTCCTCCTCCGACCCCTCCTCCTCCTCCACCGAATTACCATCCGTGGGCACGGCGCCTTCAGTCGGTAGCTCTAGGCGCAGCAGCAGTGCCGTGGGTAAGCGCCAGCAGGCGGTGCTCAAACTGCTGAGCTTAGGTGACAAAAGGCACACCGCCCAAGAGCTGTTACAGGGCATCACGCGCAGACTGATCTGTGGCTGGCACCGCTGAACCTCAAGCCAGGCATGGTTGTGTGTGACAATGGGCGTAACCTGGTGGCGGCTCTGCAACTCGGCAGACTTACACAGGTGCCATGCCTGGCCCACGTGTTCAATCTAATAGTTCAGCGGTTCCTCAAGACATACCCCAATCTGTCTGATTTGCTCACCAAGGTGCGCCGCATCTGTGCGCATTTCCGCAAGTCAACCACAGATGCTGCCACTCTCAGGGCAGCGCAGCGCCGCCTACAACTGCCCGCTCACTGACTGTTGTGCGACGTGCCCATGAGATGGAATTCGACATTAAACATGTTATCCAGAGTTTACCAGCAGCGCAGAGCGATTGTAGACTGCCAGATGTCAACTTCCACCACAACTGGTAGTCAGGTCAGTCAGATTCCTCAAGTCTACAATGAGGAGTGGACGTGGATGTCTGATATCTGCCAGGTGTTGAGCAACTTTGAGGAGTCAACACAGATGGTCAGCGGCGATGCCGCCATTATCAGCCTCACCATCCCGCTGCTTTGCCTGTTGAAAAACTCACTGCTCAGCATCAAGTTGGATGCTTTGCGCTTGTCACAAGAGACGGTGGAGGAAGATACGTCGCTTGATAGCCAGAGCACCCTTTTGTCTGTTTCTCAGCGCGTACCGGAGGAGGGGGATGAGGATGAGGAGGAAGAGGAGGAGAATGTCGGCGAGACAGTAGAGGGTACCAGTGCTCAGTCCTTAACTCTTGAGCGTGTATGGGCTGAAGAGGAGGACTTGGAGGAGGAGGAAGAAATGGAGAGTCAGGCCAGTGAGGAGAGGGAATTCTTGCGTGTTGGGACTCTGGCGCACATGGCAGACTTCATGTTAGGCTGCCTGTCCCGTGACCCTCGCGTTAGAAGAATTTTTTCAAACACCGATTACTGGGTGTTCACTGTCCTGGACCCACGGTAAAAGCAGAACCTTTCCATTCTCATCCCTGCAGAGGAAAGGAGGATGAGAGTGAATAGATATCAACAGGCCCTGGTGCACAAGCTGAAACAATTCTTCCCATCCGACGCCACTAGCGGAAGAGGGCATGGTTCTGTGGGCCAAGTAGCGGGGGAGAGGAGCCGAGCAGGCAGCTTGTCCAGCACTGGCAGGGGAACGCTCTCCAAGGCCTTTGCCAGTTTTATGTCACCCCAGCAAGACACTGTCACCTGTCCCCAGTCTAGGCAGAGTAGGGGGGAGCTGTACAGAAAGATGGTGAGGGAGTACCTAGCTGACCATACCAACGTCCGTAGCGATCACTCTGCTCCATACAACTACTGGGTTTCAAAGCTGGACACGTGGCCTGAACTGGCGCTGTACGCCTTGGAGGTGCTGGCCTGCCCTGCCGCTAGCGTGCTGTCAGAGCGGGTATTCAGTGCAGCTGGTGGCGTCATCACCGATAAGCGCACACGCCTGTCAACTGACAGCGCTGACAGGCTGACGCTTATTAAAATGAACAAAGCCTGGATTTCACCGGAATTCAAATCTCTTCCGGTGGAAAGCAGCTAAAGATTAACATTACTTATGTATCCGATTCCTCTTCTCTACTCCTTCTACTCCTCCTCCCCCATGTCGTCTTTGCCTAACGCTGACTAAAAAAACGACATTTTTCAGAGGTCCAACTGGCACTCTTTTACCACAATTTTTCAGGAGGGCCCCCTACAGGCCCTTTCTTCAAACAATTTTTCCAGAGGTCCACCTACAGGCCCTCTCTCCAAACAATTTTTCCGGAGGTCCACCTACAGGCCCTCTCTCCAAACAATTTTTCCGGAGGTCCACCTACAGGACCTCTGTCCAAACAATTTTTCCGGAGGTCCACCTACAGGCCCTCTCTCCAAACAATTTTCCCATAGGTCCACCTATAGGCCCTCTCTCCAAACAATTTTTCCGGAGGTCCACCTACAGGCCCTCTCTCCAAAAAATTTTTCCGCAGGTCCACCTACAGGCCCTCTCTCCAAACAATTTTTCCGGAGGTCCACCTACAGGCCCTCTCTTCAAACAATTTTTCCGGAGGTCCACCTACAGGCCCTCTGTCCAAACAATTTTTCCGGAGGTCCACCTACAGGCCCTCTCTCCAAAAAATTTTTCCGGAGGTCCACCTACAGGCCCTCTCTTCAAACAATTTTTCCGGAGGTCCACCTACAGGCCCTCTCTCCAAACAATTTTTCCAGAGGTCCACCTACAGGCCCTCTCTCCAGTTCCAGTTTCCAGTTTTATTTGCGCAAACTGCGTAAATTTTATTTTTGGGATAGGTGTGAAAAATAATATTACCTGCGTATCTATATTGCCCAACATTGGATACGGTAGCAACAAGAAGACCAAACACATGCTGCCCACAGGGTTCCACAAATTCCTGGTCCACAATGTCAAGGAGCTCGAGGTTCTGTTGATTAGCAACAAGTCCTTCTGTGCTGAAATCGCCCACAACGTCTCCATCTAAGAACCTAAAGACCATTGTGGAGAGAGCGGCACAGCTCGCCATCAAAGTGACGAACCCCAACGCCAGACTGCGCAGCGAAGAGAACGAATAAATATCTCTGTGGTTATTTGTGCTAAATAAAAGTTAAATAAACTGTTCCTGGGCCTGATCCACCCAGGTTGAATCTGTCCCATCATGAGAAAGTCCCCCCAAGGAGTCCCCACTGTAACTTGCTTCCCATACAACTACCTCACCCCCCGACACCCGTGTCTCGCCATTGTCCACCACCTCCTCAGACAACACTGGTAAATCCCCACTGTCAGCACACGGAGACTGCAAAAGGTCTTGCGAATTGGGGCAGAGAATGTTCTGGGGTAGCACATCAGAGAAGGGGTGACTATGGGGTTCCAGGGAGTACGTGACCACATGCAATCTCCATCTAAAAAGTCATGCCACACTTGATCGAGCTCATAATTGACAATTGTACCGGTTGATGCTAAATTTTTAAGTTGGGGTCCTGCGTCGTCATTCTAACTACATCCGGCTGTTGTCACCACCACACACGCTAGCCCAGGGGGCACTCCTCTGCCTCTTCCAGCTCAACCTCCTTCCCCCCAGCCTGCCCCCCCACCTACAGGCCCTCTCTCCAAACAATTTACGTCTTTTTCCTATCTTTCTCTCTCTCTCCAAAGTGTTTTTCCGGATAGCTGCCATATACGGTATTAAACTGAGTAGTATACATAGAACACATACCACACTTGATCTATACTAGGGGTGCACAACCTGCGGCCCGGGGGCCACATGCGGCCCTTGATATTATTCTGTGTGGCCCCATCCATCTGGTAACAGACATGTATGTCCATGTTTTGTGGCTGCTCACATGCATTTTCCAAATCCATCCGGGTGTTGTCACCACCACACACGCTAGCCCAGGGGGCACTCCTCTGGCTCTTCCAGCTCAACCTCCTTCCCCCCAGCCTGCCCCCCACCTACAGGCCCTTTCTCCAAACAATTTACCCGGATAGAGGACGTATTAAATTTTATACTGATTTTTGTTTCTTCCTCTTTTAATTGGCTCCTGACCTGTGATAGGCCGAGCATGGACACGTCCCCTTAGCTGCAGTAGAAAAGACACTCCCCTGGCCAGAGCAAGCTCTTTTTCCTTTTCCGTGTTCAAAAAATCCATGAAATATATGGTCCCAAGATAGGTGCCGTATACGGTATTAAACTGAGAAGAATACATACCGTACCGGTTGATGCTACAGTTTTTCCAAATCCATCCGGCTGTTGTCACCACCACACACGCTAGCCCAGGGGGCACTCCTCTGGCTCTTCCAGCTCAACCTCCTTCCCCCCAGCCTGCCCCCCACCTACAGGCCCTCTCTCCAAACAATTTACCCGGATAGGGGACGTATTAGATATTGTACTGATGGGTTTTTTTGGTTCTTCTTTTAATTGCCTCCTGACCTGTGATAGGCAGAGCATGGACACGTCCCCTTAGCTGCAGTAGGAAAGACACTCCCCTGGCCAGAGCAAGCTCTTTTTCCTTTTCCGTGGTCGAAAAATCCATGAAATATAGGGTCCCAAGATAGGGGACGTATACGGTATTAAACTGAGAAGAATCGATACCGTACCGGTTGATGCTACAGTTTTTCCAAATCCATCCCGCTGTTGTCACCACCACACACGCTAGCCCAGGGGGCACTCCTCTGGCTCTTCCAGCTCAACCTCCTTCCCCCCAGCCTGCCCCCCACCTACAGGCCCTCTCTCCAAACAATTTACCCGGATAGGGGACGTATTAGATATTGTACTGATGTTTTTTTTTGGTTCTTCTTTTAATTGCCTCCTGACCTGTGATAGGCAGAGCATGGACACGTCCCCTTAGCTGCAGTAGGAAAGACACTCCCCTGGCCAGAGCAAGCTCTTTTTCCTTTTCCGTGGTCGAAAAATCCATGAAATATAGGGTCCCAAGATAGGAGACATACGGTATTAAACTGAGAAGAATCGATACCGTACCGGTTGATGCTACAGTTTTTCCAAATCCATCCGGCTGTTGTCACCACCACACACGCTAACCACACACATGTTTTTTTTGGTTCTTCTTTTAATTGCCTCCTGACCTGTGATAGGCAGAGCATGGACACGTCCCCTTAGCTGCAGTAGGAAAGACACTCCCCTGGCCAGAGCAAGCTCTTTTTCCTTTTCCGTGGTCGAAAAATCCATGAAATATAGGGTCCCAAGATAGGGCACGTATACGATTTTAAACTGAGAAGAATCGATACCACACATGACCCACTAGGAGAATTTGGGGTAATGGTGGGATTAGGCAGCCTCAGAGGCATCCATGCATGCTGCCCCTGCTGTTTCCTGTCCATTTCCGTGGTGTTTCCATCATTTTCTGAGGTTTCCAGGTTTTCACCCAGCCTTCCCTAGGCAGAGCCTTGGTCCCCTGCAAAAATGCTCGAGTCTCCCATTGACTTCAATGGGGTTCGTTATTCGAAACGAGCACCCGAGCATCGGGAAAAGTTCGACTCGAATAACGAGCACCCGAGCATTTTAGTGCTCATCTCTAATTATCAGTTAATTGTTGCACATACAAGGTCTAACAAAAAAGTCTCTGAACTCTCCACTGCAAGTTTGTTGGGGCAGCACAATAAAGAAACTTGATCGTGGTTTCATAACCTTATTATATCAGCGTTTTACAGCTGTGTTTTTGCAGACCCAGAACAATCTCATTCTGATTGGCAACTAGAATTGTTTGTGCATGTTTTTGTATCCTATCATGAGAAGGGGGAGCTTTAATTAATGTAAAAGGGACCAGTAGAGCTACAAGGGATGTGCAGCCTATTTTATTGATATCTGATTGGTGGAAGTCTGACACCCAGGACCCTCACCGATCAACTGTTTGAAAAGGGGGCAGAGCTCAGAGGAAGCACAGAGTAATTACAAGTACTCTATTCACTTGAATAGAGAGAATACTTAAATTTACACTACACCACCACTACAGGGGAGATGCCTCCTCATCAAACAGCTGATCGGCATTGGTGCCAGGTTTCAGACCCCCACTGATCAGATATTGATGACCTATCCTGAGAATAGGTCATCAATACAAATAGGCTGCACAACACCTCTAATGTATGTGCCAATATATACAACTGCCTTATTCAAAAGGATATGTAACAGGTAGGTACTGTATATTAAAAGGATGCTTCCATCAGAAAGGAGTATTTTTAAAACTCAATATTCTTAGATTTTTTTTAATTTTTGGTTTTTCATTTCAGCAGTATTATGCCATTGAAAATGTAATTTTACAGACAGCATAGAGAGATAAAACTGCTATATAGATAGGTATCCAGTTTTCAGATTACTGCTGCTGTGGATGGAAGATGTTATCTGCATGGTAATAATCAATATAATTGTAGGCATAGAATTGGGATAACAGTATGACAGCTCTATTGTTCTCTCAATAGGCCTGGATAAAGATGTCTACAGAAGAGCACTGAACTGATTAGTGTAATGTGTGATGCACTAATCAAGTAACTACCGGGTGCTTTCTCTGGTCGCAGTGATGGTCTGACTGAAAATGTAAAGTTAGACTGTTTGCCATGCTAGAAGTCCAAACCAACAGCAAATTAAATAACCAGGAGAGGACGTACAGTTAGGTTCAGAAATATTTGGACAGTGACACTAGTTGTGGCATTTTAGCTGTTTACCAAAACATATTCCAGATACAGTTATATAATCAACATGAGCTTAAAGTGCAGACACTCAGCTTTAATTTGAGAGTATTCACATCTTAATTCGAGGAAGGTTTTAGGAATTACAACTCTTTAATATGTAGCTGCCTGTTTTGAACAATTATCCCAAAAGCTTTTTAATATGCTTCATTAATCCATCATCAATTAAGCAGGTAAAAGATCTTGATTGCAGGTGTGGCATTTGAATTTGGAAGCTTTGGTTGTGAACCCAAAACATATGGTCAAAGGAGCTCTCAATGGAAGTAAAACAGACCATCATTAGGCTGAAAAAAGAAGAAATCCATCAGACAGCTAGAGGAAATGTTAGGAGTGGCCAAATCAACAGTTTGGTACATTCTAGTAAAAAAAGAGTGCACTGGTAAGCTCGGGAACTCAAAAAGGCCTGGATCTAAATGGAAGAAAACAGTAGTGGATGATTGCAGAATCCTTTCCATGGTGACGAAAAACCCCTTCACAACATCCACGCAAGTGAAGAACACTCTCCAGGAAGTTGGTGTATAAGTATCTAAGCCTATAATAAAGAGAAGACTTCATGAGAGCAAATACAGAAGTTCACCACAAGGTGCAAACCATTAATCAGCCTCAAAAATAGAAAGCCCGGATTAGACATCTAAAGAAGCCAGACCAGTTCTGGAACAGCATTCTTTAGACAGATGAAACTAAGATCAAAAAGTACCAGAATGATGGGAAGAAGAAAATATAGAGAAGGTTTGGAACGGCTCATGATCCAAAGCATACCACATCCTCTGTAAAACATGGTGGAGGCAGTGTAAGGGCATAGACATGCATGGCACCCAATGGCACTGGGTCACCAGTATTTATTGATGATATGACTGAAGACAGAAGCAGCCGGATGAATTCTGAACTGTACAGGGATATACTTTCTGCTCAAATTCAGCCAAATACAGTAAGGTTGATTGGATGGCGCTTCACAGAACAGATGGGCAATGCCCCAAAACATGCAATGGTAGGGTGAGTCACCAGGTCTCAACCTGATTGAGCGTGCATTTAACTTGCTTAAGACAAAACTTGAGGCAGAAAGACCCACAAACAAGCACCAACTTGAGACAGCTGCAGTAAAGGCCCAGCAAAGTATAACAAAGGAGGAAACCCAGCGTTTGGTGATGTCCATGGGTTTCAGACTTCAGGCAGTCATTGCCTGCAAAGGATTCTCTACAAAGTATTAAAAATGAACTATGAATTATTTATGATAATGTTAATTTGTCCAATTACTTTTGAGCCCCTGAAATGAGGAGGATTTTTAGAAAAATGACTGCAATTTATGAACATTTCAAAGGATATTTTTGTTCAACTCCTTGAATTAAACCTGAAAGTCTACACTTCAACTGCATCTCAGTTGTTTCATTTCAAATCCAGTGTGGTGGCATGCAGAGCCCAAATCATGAAGATCGTGTCCCTGTCACTGGACCTAAATGTAGAATGCATGGAGTAACTTAAAAATAATATATCTAGATAACCATCCACCATTTTTTATAATATTACATTGAATAGTTACACGTAGGCTATTAATTTATGGTAAAAACATTTTGATGAAAGTGTATCTTTAATTAGTTAAGTTTCAGCCTCCCCTGAAAGCCCTCCAGCAATATATTTACTTGGAGATTTTCAATCCTTTGCATTAAACCAGTTAGATGCCTATAATAGCTCACCATTTTAACATCCATACTGCGACCACAACATCAGACCTTGGTTGAAGAGAACTAAACGAGATCATCATAATCTTCTTCCAAAAGTTACATTTAAACATATAAGAGCACTCAAGCAGTAACAGGAGTCACATTTTTATGGTGCCATAGTAGAAGACTTTCATTCTCAGTGATATTTTTGTAGTAACAGTTATCACTCTTTTTTAGCTACTCCGGTTATTGTCCATCCTTCAGGTAAAACTAAAAGTGCAGCCCAAATTCCATTTATAGCTGTCAGAATGAAGTATATGACTCTCTATAGGGACACTATATATTATTGCAAGACACTTAAAAGGGGTTGTTTCACTTCAGCAAATGGCATTTATCTTGTAGAAAAAGTTATTACAAGGCACTTACCAATGATTGTCCATATGGCCTCTGTTGCTAGCTTGATTCATTTCTCCATCACATTATACATTGCTCATACTCAGGGGTTACAACCACCCTCCAATCCAGTACAAGTGGCTTTGCTTGATTACTATAGGAAAAAGAAATGCTGACGCCTTTTTGTATAGTGTATAAGAACGGCCACTGCGGCTTGATTGCAGGGTGGTCGCAACCTCTGGATGTAAACAGTATATAATGTGATGGAAAAATGAATCAAGCCAGCAAAGGAGACAATATGGACAATCACAATACATTAGTAAGTGTCTTGTATAAACTTTGTCTACAGGACGGTCCTACAAACATTAATTCCTGATAACTGCCACATATAAATGTGCCCAATGGTTGTATTACACACATCGCCTCATATAAACAGGGATGTCACTATGATGAAACTATATATGCTCGAACAACTGTTTGGTCACATACAGTACAAATGATTGCTGTTTGTAAGTGGAGCTAAACCAGTGCCAATTGACTTTATATATGGTTGACTGGCACCTTTTATGGGCAGTAGATGTGACCATGTAAAAGGTCACTTAAAGTGGTTTTCCAGCCTTAGAACCAACAACCCATGGGGTTCTAACCTGTTCCCTTTAGATAAGAACCCCACTCACCTGTCCTTGCTCCCGCCGCTCTTCCATTCCTGGATTCCTCCTATCCCGACTGAACCAGGAAGCAGCATGATCCAGTGACTGTTGAGGCCAAACACAGGCCTCAGTGGTCAAATTGGTTTAAACGATACACCACAGGTGTCTTGAATCTTGTAAGCCAATGAGACCGCTAATGCCTGTGAGTGGCCTCAGGATTCAGAGGACCAAACCGTTTCCTGGTCTTGTGATCAGAAGGGGCATGGAATGGCACAGTGGCAGGACCATGGGCAGGTCAGTGGGGTTTTTATGATATGGAGCACAGGACCCCAGGTATTGTCGGCTCTAAGACCAGGTAACTCCTTTAATGTACCAATTTTTTTGCTGGATTTCACGCAGATGCTTTAGAGTTGAAGCATTTAAAATTGTACTTATAAATGTTGTATATCCCCACAGTGAAATATTGCATATTCAAAAATTGTACCCAGCCTTGTTTCCCCTACATATACAATTTTTTTTTAACTTGAGAGGGACATTTTTTCTAATTGTTAAAGATTAATTATATTGAGCATCTGTACTAACAAAATAAGCATTGGATATTAGTGACAGGAAAGATGTGTTTAAATGTATAATCATATGTATTTGTGCAAAAGATTTAGAACCTATGGTCCATTTCAAAAAGACGCAATTACAGTTAATTATGCAATTGAAAGTCATTGTGAAAACCAATAATTGTGCCTTAAATAAGAAATAGAAAGCTGACTGTATTACAAGTAATTTTCATTTCAAGCTTTGAATAGTCCTACAGCACTTAATTAGACACTTTTATTATTTATATGTAATAAACTTCAATCTTTTAATTGTGATGACAGGCAACTGCATCATTTAAATGCTTTGGGAGCATGCATCTCAGATAAGTGGGGATGTGATGGGAGACCTTTGATGTGACTCCTCTGTAATCGATATACGTCAATTTATAGCTTCGCTCCTGGGATCACTAGGATTACACAGTTATCAAATCTTCACATCTAAATTAATCTGTCATTGGGAGAAAGAGTCTCAATTTGAAATCCAGAGCAGTTCCTGACTGCTACAGTTAACATGATAAAAGAAACCAAGCTGCTACCTTCTAAATCTACACCAGCTCACTTTGTATCTGCCTGCCAGAAAGTAATGGTAGATTTAGCAGCAGAGAGAGATTATGAATCAACTCCAAATGTATGGCAAGTTCATTTTCAATAAGACTGTTCTTTTTGTTTAAACCATTTAGAGGCCTGCAGCCTTTCACGTTATTGATGTTGAAACACAACATACCCATCAATAATGGCGAACCATCAGTGAAACAGAAAATAAAGAACTGCTTCAAAGTCTACACAAGAAATGTGTATGCAACAAAAGTAACATTTTACACCTGTGTTTGCATCCTCCACCCAGCAATGCCTCCCCTGCCTCCCTTTGGACTTACTAGTAAAACAAAAGGTCAGCATGGCAGAAGAAAATCAAAAGCCAAGCTATGTGTCTCTCTACAGTAGATCTTGTTACTTTTGAAGGACCTTCTAGATTAAATCACATGACCAGATCAGTGCAAGTCTTCAAGTCAATGAATGGCACTGCAAACAGAAATGGAAAAAGTGAGCCGCCGTGTAAGTGGCTGGGGTCTGACCTTAGGTCTCTATCTGTTTTAGATAGAGTCTATATTTAGGGAGTCTGGAGGTATGTACCATATTTTTCGCTTTATAAGACACACCCGATGATAAAACACACCCCAGATTTTAGAGTAGGAAAATAAGAAAAAATATTTTTCATCAGATCTCATATCAGATCCCCCATAAATTGTAGGACATTACATCAGACCCCCATATCAGCCCTCCATGTCAGAACCCCATCGCCCTCCATGTCAGACCCCCATCAGACCTCAGATCAGCCCACTGTGCCCCCATCAGATCTCAGATCAGCCCATCAGCCCCCATATCAGCCCACTGTGCCCCCATCAGACCCCAGATCAGCCCACTGTGCCCCCATCAGACCTCAGATCAGCCCACTGTGCCCCTATTAGACCTCAGATCAGCCCACTGTGTCACCAGCAGACCTCAAATCAGCCCACTGTGCCCCCATATCAGCCCACTGTGCCCCCATTAGACCTCAGATCAGCCCACTGTGCCCCATAAGGATAAAATAAAAAAGTCTCTCACCTCTCCTGCGCACTACGTCCTGACGCTGTATGCAGTCAGGACAGTTCAGTGCCGGCAAGAGAAGACAGAGGAGCGCAGGACCCGGAGTAGAGCTGCAGCGCAGGAGGGTGAGTATGTTTCCCCGCTCCCGGCACCTATTACATACTAGTGAGCGCTTCCATAATAAGCGCACTAGTATTTGCTTTATAAGACGCACGAAAAAAGTGCCTCTTATAAATCGAAAAATACGGTATATAGGTAGTGTGTATTTGTTTACAGGGTCTGGGTCTATATTTAGGTGGTCTTGTTATATATTTCTTTAGAGGGGTCTCTATTTATTGAATGGTCTGTTTTTAAGGGTTTAGTCTGCAATTCTTTAATTCCAACATTGTTTTTAGGTTTCATTTTTATGTTGCTCATTTTGAGGTGAAAATAGCATGGTGACCATTTTCTGTGGGCCAGTACAATTATGGAAACAGCAAAATGTGTCACCATATTCTGACACCCAGAATATTTTTGAATCCATGTTACTGTATCAGGACTTAGTACATTTTTTTTGCCCGGGGAGGGAGTTGTGGTGTCGTTTTCATCACATTTATTCCATTTTTGGGGGAGTGAGATGACCAAAATCAGCAATGTGATAAATGGGAAAATGGGAAAGCTTATGGGGACACATTATGGCAACACCAAAATGTGTCCCCATATTCTAACTCATAAGACTCATAGACTCATGTTTTTTTTCTTTTCATTCATGTTATTTTTATTACATTTATTCCATTTTTTGGGTAGTGAGGTGACCAAAAACAGAAATTTGTATGTGATAAATGGGAACGTTTGTTTTGAACTTGTAATAATTTGGGTCCTGGTCTGAATTTATATTTATTTAAGGGTGGCGAATTCCATTTTATGAAACAGCATAATTAACTACACTATTCCACTTTATATATATATATATATATATATATATATATATATATATATAGTGTGTATAATATGGTTGTGAGCAATTATCACCTGTTCACAGAATAGCGGATAACTATTAGATCAGTTGGGGTCGTACTCAGCTGTCTATGGAATTTTCATAAAGATGATTGGAGTGACATGAGGTGAAGGTTTGGTAGTAGGGATTCTAGTAGCCCTATGTGTATTAACCTTTCTATTGAAATAATTAGGAGTTAACTGACTGAAATCAAATGATCACGAGCAAGACCTCCAGGCCTGTAGTGTGAGGTTGTCTAGTATTTGGGCTGTGTAACAGATTTCTATGTAAATTTAGAAGGGTGAGTTTTACATGCCTAAGTTGTTGTATATGATGACCATGAAATGGGAAAAAAATATGATCCAGAGCATATTCCTCTCAGTATCAACCCTTGCAAAATTCACATATTAATTCCCAGGGAACGTTTGAAGACGGACACTTTTTGCTTAAAGAAACACTCCCATACAAATGATTATTCTCTAACTCGTTAGAAAGGTACATGATGTAAACTTTAGTGAAAGTAATCTTCATACGATGACTGTATTTGGAAGTTATCTGCTCCCTTCTGATCCATAGCTGTGTCTTGTGACCAACACCCTGACGCTCCATCTGACTCAGTGTCTTGTGTGTGGACAGGAAGTGAGTTTCTTTATTTATCCCCATGAGCCTGACATTGAGGTTGTCATAGAAATGATTAGAGAAACTGACTTCCTGTCCACCCATATGACACTATGTCAGTTGGAGAGTCATATTGTCAGTCACACGACACAGCTGAGGAGCAGAAAGGAGTGGATAACTCACAAATAGTCACTGGTAAAAAAGATTCACTATACTTAATGATATGCCCAGTTCACAACTACAATATACATTATGTACCTGTCCAGTAGGACAGATAAATTGGGGGTGCCATTTTAAGTACAAAAATTACATTCTAAAGCATTTATGGGAGTTCAGTACAGTAGGGACCCTGTTACTCATGCAATTTGTAGTTCTAATCTTTTATACTTGCTAGTTTTTATAATTTATTGCAGCATTGTATGGCTCTAACAGTCTACTAAATCTTATTACTTTACATGTGTCTTCACAGGGCAAGCTTCATCAAAAGGGCGCTAACTTCTCAGCCCTCCATGCCTACTGACTGTGATGGAAGAACTTGATAGTAATGTGAGGTAAACATGTACAAATATTATTAGTTCATCTGATATGTATCTTATACCACAATTTAAGTATTAAGTGGTGCTATAATTAGTGTTGAGACAATAAAAGCCAAACGAATTGCCTTTGATTCGATTTTCAGGAAAAAAATTGATTCGCCACAAAGCCGAATTTCCTTGTGCTTCGTGATAAGGAATCTATTTTTCCTGAAATGGCAGCAAAAAAAACACAAAAAACAGTCACCTAAAATACTCACCTCATCTATTTGCTCACAGAGAGGGAGCGTCGCGGCCATCTTGATTGAAGATAACGCACAAAATCTCGGGCAGGGTTACCTGTGATGTCGGCCAGGCGTGGTGACATCAGTGATTTTGCGCAGTGTCTTCAATAAAGATGGCGATGATGGCCTCTCCGCGAGCGAATGGATAAGGTGAGTATGTTTTTTTCTTTTTTTTTTTTGCCAGATTAACCCTTGAAAGGCCTGTGCTTGAAAGGAATGTGCTTTGTGACTAAGTAATTTGTCACAAATTAAATTTTGTTGTGAAATTCAGCGAAACAGCCAAATCAAATCTTTCAGAACCTCACTCATCACTAGCTATAATATCTGAAGGACTGGTGAGCTATAGCATTGCCTGTCTTAAATAAGCCTACAGTACATCCCCATGATGGTAAATCTGCAGAGGTTGATGCCCCCTCTATACCGCAACCACACTGTAGTCCAGTTTTGGAAAGTGGTGAGGTGGCTTAAAAGTACCATATGCCCATGTGCTGTTTAAAAAGTCAGTTTTCTGGTGTGGGGCTTTAAATGACCCCCACAGTGCAAATTTTAAATCTGAAGCATGTGAGCTGTTTCTGTGGACTTTCACAACAGATTTTGTCATGCCCGCGTAGACATGCCTCAATTCCCATGAGCTATTCCTGAACACCCTACAGAGTAAATCTACAGATGCATCATGGTTTACTGATCATCACACTTTCTATGTCCTGCAAGTTCATACATTGTAGAAATGTGTTTTTCGAATACTGGGAAGGAGGAGAAAGAGGTAACGAACCACTGCCTAACTTAGAAGTGGCTGCATTAGTAATTACCAGTTTGGAAGTTCAGTAGAAAATGAAAATCAGACATCATACAGTACATGACAGTCTCTTTGTAAGGGCTCGTTCACATCACCGTTAGGAATTCCGTTCTAACTTTCCATTATAACATCGTTATAACGGAAAATAACGGGATCCCTAGGATGGAAATCAAAGCGGACACCTTTAAGAGGCATTCCGTTTTGATCCGTCATAATAGAAGCCTGTCGATAGTTTCCGTCCAGCATAATGTGATAATGTAATAAATGGAAATTCTCTTATTTTATGGATTCAGTCAACATCAAAATAAAATATGGACTTTAACAGTCTGGGGTTTTATGTGCAAGAATAAATATAAAAAGTAGAATTATGCATATAGGAAAGAGAAATAAAACTAAATACTGATTACACGAATGAGAAATACATAAGTAGAGATGAGCAAATCTATTTGACGCTTTGTAGATTCGATACGAATCTTCATTATTTTCTACACCGAAGCAAATCCGAATCTTTTCAGATTCGCTTCGGAAGATTCTTCTTAAATCTTTGTACGCTAATGCGTACTTTTACTGCATGTATGTTATTTGTGCGGGCCTAGACAATAATACGCTAAAGCTTCGTACACACTTTGTATGCTCATGCGTACGTATTTGTGGGAATGTTCGCAGAACACAGATATTTTTTAACACAGCTTGGACTGAATCGAATCTTATCTGAGGCGAATCTTTTTAAAAATTCGGTGAATATTCGCCGAAACAAATCTTTGAAGTAATCACAAATGAGCATTCCCATTCTGTGAGACTGAAGTTGGTATACCTGAATAACAAAGAGTAATTCCTTTGACAAAGTTTAAAGAAAAAGAGGAAAGTGACTGACAGATGGGTGTTTGTCAGATTTCATTAAAAGAAGTCAAAACGTTCTTGCAAACCAGACATATGTTCAACCTGCAATTCTATATTGCAAACTCAGCACAAGGAAGGTGGGAAAAGGACTTTTATTAGAAGTTATATGCAGATAAGGGTGTATTACATGATCAGATTATGTGCTCAGCAGAACAGAGAAATGATATTGGAGGACAGTTTGCAAGAGGGTAATAATGCAAGGTTTTCAATAAAAAATAAACCTATGTGAAAGTATTGTAAAAGGCCAGGTTTACACTAATGCTAAAATGACTGCTTTGGTATCCTTCACTTTTAAAATAATTACATTGCCCTTTAATACAGTATTTTAAAGTGCTTTCCTGGGAAAATATAGATATTAAAAGCTTCTCAATAGTACAGGCCACCAATATGTGATAAGTGGAATTGAATGAGAATAATAAGGCTTGAAAAGAACAGTAATACAGTACCAGGCACAGAGTCAGGCATACAGCCATTTTGTTATGCTTATCAGTTCGTGTGTGTGGAGGGGTCAGACAACCAAAAATCATACATTGATTGCCCATTTTAAAGAGCAGCTTTCACCGCTCCTGACATGCCTATTTTCATAGCTACATGCATTTCCCATGTAATAACAATTCTATAGAATCTATTCTTATGGCTCTATGTTGTGTCATTCCTTTATTATTTCTACTAGAAGTTATGAATGAATTGCTAGCAGTCTGCAGTAAGGGTACAGAGGGGAGGTAACCAGTTGGGGGTGTGTACATGGGGAATGCATGAAACTATTAACACAAGCATGCCAGGAGTGGTGAAAGGTCCTCTTTAAGAATAGGCCATCAATGGTTTTCCTAAAGGAAACCTATAATCTTAATTTTGGCCAAATAACTTTATAGAAGGTTCACGTGTTCCCTGATAGTGTTTTATATACATTTTTAGCAGAATTCAGTAAAAATAACGTGTTCATTCTTTGCTCTCATAATATGCATACTTAGCAACATTGCAGTTGGTGAATTAGGGACAAATAGACCCCTGCTCCCAGGAATATCCCTAAATCATGTTAGAAGGTCTATTTATGGGTTACATAAGCCCTGCCCATTTTTGTCTCAGGACAACCTCAATTTACAGGGACTGTGTCAGAAAATTAGGGACTGTTGGTGACTATGTGTGTGCTAATAAGATGCTTTAATTCAAGAGTCCAACAACTTCTCTCTGGAACTCAAGCTAACCCTGCCCCTTGTCCTGTGATTGACATTGCCAGAACTGGAAATATCCCCTGGCCTCCTGTGCTTGTTATAGTTCCCTATGGGAAAAAATAAAAAATAAATTAAAAAATAATATATATATATATATATATATATATATATATATCTCACCCTCTTTCCCCAAAATACAAAAATACTAATAAAAAAACGTAAAAAATGAAAACACATCATGGGTATCACCACATATTATCAAAATATCTTCCCCATACTGCAAACGGTGAAACAGAAAAAAACTTCAAAATGGCCGATTCGATGTTTTTTTGGGGCACTTCATTTCCTTCCAAAAATTAAATAAAATGATCAAAAAGTTGTACACATCCCAGAATGGTATCAATAAAAAGTACAGATTACCCTGCAAAAAATGAATGCTCAAATAGCTCTATACACATAACTACAAAAAAGTTATAGGGGGTCAGAATATGGCAATAAAAAAGTAAAACATTTTTTTTTCCCCAAGATTGTTATTATTTTATCAGTATCAAAACACAAAAAAGACTATACATATAAGGTATTGCCGGATTCATACTCACCCGTAGAATGAAAGTAACTGGTAACTAGTCAGTTTTATCGCACATCAGATGTCGTAAATAAAAAACATTTAAAACTGTGGTGGATGTGTTTTTTTTTCCAATTCCACTCCACAATTTTTTTCCTGCCTCCCATTACATCAAATGCAATATTAAATGGTTGCGTTGTCACAAGCCCTCATACGGCTATGTGAATGGAAAAGTAAAAAAGTTATGGATCTGGAAAGGCAAGAATGAAAAACAAAAAATAAAAAACCTCCAGGATAGAAAGGGTTAAGCCATGTAAACATGAGAAACAATTCATGCCTGGATTGGAATGATGAAAGACTGTGACTCAGGCTACATTCACACGGCCGTTGTTTTCCCGGCCTCCGAGCTGCATATTTTGCGGCTCAGATCGGGACCCATTCATTTCTATGGGGCCGCAAAAGATGCGGACAGCACACTGGGCCCCGCAAAAATAATAGAACATGTCCTATTCTTATCCGCAATTGCAGACAAGAATAGGCATTTCTATGATAGCCGCGGCATGTGCGGTCCACAAATTGCGGAATGCACATGGTCGTGTGAATGTAGCCTTATTCTAAGAGAGCTTATATGAAAGAATTGCCACAGGGTATCTAAACCCAGATATATCTACGTAAAGATGCTGTAGTATGGCAATATGAGATGCCGCAGAGACAGAAACGGCATAATAGTGTTTCACTAAATAGAAATAAAACATATAAGGTGAAATATTTTCATGATACTACTCTTAATCTTGTTTTTTTTCTCCTTATATTTTCTTTTTGAGTACAATTAGTGTTGCTGCTAAGTTTTGCAAGATAGTCCCTCAGTTTCCAGGGAGACAATTTATAGCACTATTTGTCAATGTGGTTTTACTAACAGCTCAGCCAACACTTAACTAATGGAACGTTTTAAATCCGGTTCCAGCAAATGTCACTTAATATAGCACTCAAGCTAACCAATGGAATTTAATTCAAAGATGATCCCATGGCAGCGAATTGTACTTTGGCATTTCAGCTCTGCACCCTGTCAGGAAATGCATCCTGCTTATACAGAGAAAGGTTAAGCTACATCTATATTACATTTCCATGATGAATATTGACACTCCAGCTGATAATCTTTTCGTTGTACTTTCCCATCTATTTATGAGCTACAATGAGCTGGTCGATACCAGACTATGCATATGTTCCTCACAGTCATGGTGTGATTTATTAGAGCTAAAAACGCTGGACTGGGCACTCTCTCTTAGCTGCTGAAGACGGAACTGAAGACGGCCACCCAGTGTCACGAACGTTCCTGCATCAGGTTGCAGGTGTTCGGCTAGGCTTTCAAAAGTGACATAATTTGACATGTTTTCCTCTTGGTTTGGTTGCTGTTTACCACACCCCTTCCCCTCATCTGTTGTGGGTGTGGTGATTATCTTTTCCCTATTTATTCCTTCCTCTCCCAGTATTCCTTAAGGTTTATTCTTTCTGCTTACTTTCTTGTGTGTGGTGTTGTTCTCGGCTGAGATCCAGTTGCTGCAATATCTGCATTAAGATAAGTGTCATTTTCCCTATTGTGTTTATTCTACTTTTCCCTGTTGTGGTTTTGCCTTCTGGAGTCTCCTGTTCATCCGTCCTCTTGGAGGAATGGGTTGACTCTTTCCTCTGTCACTAGCTGCAGGGTTCTATAGGGTGAGTTTGTTATTAGGTTCCTGTGTATGAACTCTCCTACCACTAAGGCCTGTTCATACTGGTAGTCAGTCAGGGCCCAGTTTCAGGGTTCCCTGCCGGAGGTGACCGTTTCCCTTGTTTGGTCTTTTCCCTTCCCTCTTACGCTTGGTGTGGCTATTCCCTACACACCAGAGTGTGACATTATAAACCGCCGAAACAAAAATTAATATTATTTTTGTGCTGACATGGATGCTATCGCTGCGCTTGCTGAACGGCTGCAGGGACTCAGCTTGGAGGTGGCTGACATCCGCAACCAGATTCATAGACCACAGGCTGGTGGTTCTGGGGGTGCTGGGTGTCAGGCCTGTTTGGAGCCTAAGGTCGCCCCCCCCGGATAGATTTTCTGGGGGACGTGATAATTTTATTCTTTTCAGAGAGGCATGCAAATTGTATTTCAGACTGCGTCCACATTCTTCTGGTAATGAGGAGCAGAAGGTTGGTGTGGTCATCTCACTGCTTAATGGAGATGCGCCGTCATGGGCCTTTTCTCTGCCGACCGGATCGCAGTCTCTCCGGTCGGTAGATGAATTTTTCAAGGCTTTAGGGATTATCTATGTTGACCCGGATCGTATCTCCTTGGCCGATGACCCAGATACGTGACCTTCGTCAGGGTGAGCATTGATAGATCGGTTGAGATCTATTGCTCTGAGTTCTGGAGGTGGGCGACCAATACTGAATGGAACGATCCGGCTCTACGTAGCCAATTCTGTCAAGTTTTATTAGAAAGGCTGAAGGATGCTTTGGCCTTTCATGAAACCCCTGTGTCTTTGGAAGCCGCTATGTCTCTTGCTGTACGCATGGATAGGTGCCTGAGAGAGCGATCTAGGGCCCTCGCTCCCAGGACGTACAGTCATGGCCAAAAGTTTTGAGAATGACACAAATATTATATTTTCACATGATCTGCTGCCCTCTGGTTTTTATGTGTGTTTGTCAGATGTTTTTATCACATACAGAAATATAATTGCAATCATATTATGAGTAACAAAAGCTTATATTGACAGTTAGAATGAGTTAATGCAGCAAGTCAATATTTGCAGTGTTGACCCGTCTTCTTCAGGACCTCTGCAATTCTCCCTGGCATGCTCTCAATCAACTTCTGGACCAAATCCTGACTGATAGCAGTCCATTCTTGCACAATCAATGCTTGCATTTTGTCAGAATTTGTAGGTTTTTGTTTGTCCACCCGTCTCTTGATGATTGACCACAAGTTCTCAATGGGATTAAGATCTGGGGAGTTTCCAGGCCATGGACCCAAAATCTCTATGTTTTGTTCCCTGAGCCATTTAGTTATCACCTTTGATTTATGGCAAGGTGCTCCATCATGCTGGAAAAGGCATTGTTGATCGCCAAACTGCTCTTGGACGGTTGGGAGAAGTTGCTCTCGGAGGATATTCTGGTACCATTCTTTATTCATGGCTGTGTTTTTAGGCAAGACTGTGAGAGAGCCGATTCCCTTGGCTGAGAAGCAACCCCACACATGAATGGTTTCAGGATGCTTTACAGTTGGCATGAGACAAGACTGGTGGTAGCACTCACCTCGTCTTCTCCGAATAAGCTGTTTGCCAGATGTCCCAAACAATCGAAAAGGGGATTCATCAGAGAAAATGACTTTACCCCAGTCCTCAGCAGTCCACTACCTGTACCTTTTGCAGAATATCAGTCTGTCCCTGATGATTTTCTGGAGAGAAGTGGCTTCTTTGCTGCCCTCCTTAAGACCAGGCCTTGCTCCAAGAGTCTCCGCCTCACAGTGCATGCAGATGCACTCACACCTGCCTGCTGCCATTCCTGAGCAAGCTCTGCACTGCTGGTAGCCCGATCCCGCAGCTGAAACACTTTTAAGAGACGGTCCTGGCGCTTGCTGGTCTTTCTTGGGCGCCCTGGAGCCTTTTTGGCAACAATGGAACCTCTCTCCTTGAAGTTCTTGATGATGCGATAGATTGTTGACTGAGGTGCAATCTTTCTAGCTGCAATACTCTTCCCTGTTAGGCCATTTTTGTGCAGTGCAATGATGACTGCACGTGTTTCTTTAGAGATAACCATGGTTAACAGAAGAGAAACAATGATGCCAAGCACCAGCCTGCTTTTAAAGTGTCCAGTGGTGTCATTCTTACTTAATCATGACAGATTGATCTCCAGCCCTGTCCTCATCAACACCCACACCTGTGTTAATGGAGCAATCACTGAAACGATGTTAGCTGGTCCTTTTAAGGCAGGGCTGCAATTATGTTGAAATGTGTTTTGGGGGATAAAGTTCATTTTCTAGGCAAATATTGACTTTGCAAGTAATTGCTGTTAAGCTGATCACTCTTTATAACATTCTGGAGTATATGCAAATTTCCATTATAAAAACTGAAGCAGTAGACTTTGTAAAAATTAATATTTGTATCATTCTCAAAACTTTTGGCCATGACTGTACTATCACGTAGTGTACAGTCTTCCTATGACACTTTGGGTGAAAATTCCCCTAGGTTGATGTCAGGGGGCGAACCTATGCAGTTAGGGGGAGCTACTCCTGTTTCCACTCTTAAGCATTTTGGTTATAAAAAGGGTGTGTGTTTTTTCTGTGGTCAGAAAGGACACTTTATCAATGTGTGTCCATGCATTCAATCTCTAAAAGAAAGAAAAGAAAAGGGGCGTTGAATTCTCATGTCACTCTTGGTGGGGTGGGTAGAGAAACTGAAAATGTGCATTTGTCTTCATCCTGTAGTACCCATTTTCTCCTGACTGCCGAGGTGGCGGTAGAGTCAAAGGTTGTGAGAATTGAGGTGTTTATTGACAGCGGGGAAGGGGTGAACTTGATTGATGCTCAGTTTGTACGTATGCATGGATTGTCTCCGAGTACATCGGAAAAGAAGATTTCTTTGTTTGCCATTGATTCTGCACCTCTATCTCAGAAGTGTTTGTCTCAGATGCTGCATGATATCAAATTAACAGTGGGTGAATTTCATCAGGAGCTTATTTGATGTTTTGTGTTGGAAGGTCTTCCTGCTCCTATGGTTCTGGGTTTACCGTGGTTAAGCAAACATAATCTGACCATTGACTGGCATACTAGACAAATTGTGGATTGGAGTGATTATTGCGTTGACAATTGTCTTAATACCTCTTTTTCTGCTTTAACTACTAAGACACTCTTTTATATCGGATTTTTCTGATGTATTTTCTGATGGTGGATGTCGGGATTTGCCCCCTCACCGGGAATACGATTGTCCTATCAATCTTATCCCTGGAGCAAAATTGCCCAAATCTAGGCTGTATAACCTTTCTGGACCTGAGAGAACAGCCATGAAGGAATATATTGCTGAGAGTTTGGCTAAAGGACATATTAGACCTTCCAAATCTCCCGTGGCAGCTGGGTTTTTCTTTGTTAAGAAAAAGGACGAAACCCTTAGGCCATGTCTGGATTTCCGTGAACTCAATCGGATTACTGTCCGTGATCCGTACCCCCTTCCTTTGATTCCTGACTTGTTTAACCAGATTGTGGATGCCAAGGTGTTCTCCAAGTTGGACTTAAGGGGAACATATAATCTGGTCAGGATCAAGAAAGGGGATGAATGGAAGAAGGCCTTTAACACTCCTGTGGGCCACTTTGAGAACCTGGTCATGTCTTTTGGGTTGACCAATGCCCCTGCTGTCTTCCAACATTTTGTTAATGACATTTTTCATCACCTGGTGGGGAGGTTTGTAGTCGTGTATTTGGATGACATACTAATCTATTCTCCAGATATGGTGACACACCAGGATCACGTGAGACAGGTGTTGCAAATCTTAAGAGATAACAAGTTGTATGCAAAATTAGAGAAATGTGTTTTTGCTGTACATGGGGTGCAATTCTTAGTATACCTGCTTTCATCTTCAGGTTTTCATATGGATCCAGAGAAAGTCTGTCCTGTTCTGGACTGCGACCGACCTGAAAATCTGAAGGCTCTTATGCGATTTTTGGGGTTCACCAACTATTACCGAAAATTTATTAAGAACTATTCGACAATAGTTAAACCCTTAACTGACATGACTAAGAAAGGGACGGATGTCTCAGTGTGGTCTGATGCAGCATTGCGAGCCTTCTCCGCTGTGAAGGAGTGCTTTTCTTCTGCCCCCATATTGGTGCAGCCAGATGCGTCACAACCTTTCATTGTGGAGGTTGACGCATCCGAGGTGGGGGGTAGGAGCAGTTTTATCACAGGGCCCATCACCTGGTAAATGTCACCCATGTGCTTTTTTTTTGAAAAAAAACTCTCTGCTGTGGAGAGAAATTATGACGTGGGTAACAGAGAGTTACTGGCCATTAAGTTTGCTTTTAAGGAATGACGTCATTGGTTGGAAGGGGCGATTCACCCAATCACTGTATTCACTGATCACAAAAATCTGGCTTACCTGGAGTCAGTTAAACGACTTAATCCGAGGCAGGCCATATGGTCTTAGTTCTTCACCAGATTCAATTTCATTGCCACATATCGTCCTGGGGTTAAGAATATGAAGGCGGATGCCTTGTCACGTAGTTTTCCCGGAGGTGGTGATTTTGAGGATCCGAGTTCTATACTGTCTGAAGGAGTGGTGATATCTGCTCTTTACCCTGATCTTGAGGCTAAGGTGTTTGAGGCCCAGGGAGACGCACCGGAGTCTTGTTCCCCTGGGAAATTGTTTGTTCCATCTGAATTGTGTCATAAGGTGTTTGAGGAACATCACTGTACGGTGCTTGCGGGACACCCTGGGAGTAAGTCCACTGTCGACCTCATCTCTCGTAGATTCTGGTGGCCATGGCTGCATAAGTGTGTTGAGGACTATGTGTCGGCCTGTAGTGTCTGTGCACGCGCTAAGGTGACACATACTCGACCTTCTGGACCCCTACTTCCATTACCCATTCCGTCCAGAACATGGACTCACTTATCCATGGACTTCATCACTGATCTGCCTGATTCGTCTGGTAAGACAGTTATTCTGGTGGTTGTAGATCGTTTTAGTAAAATGGCGCACTTTATTGCATTACCCGGACTCCCCAATGCTAAAACTCTTGCACAAGTGTTTGTTGACAACATTGTGAAACTTCATGGCATTCCCACTGACGTGGTCTCTGATCGTGGGACTCAGTTTGTGTCCAGATTCTGGAAGGCATTCTGTACTCGGCTTGGGGTACAACTGTCTTTTTCCTCTGCCTTTCACCCCCAGACGATTGGACAGACTGAGCGTACCAATCAAAGTCTGGAGACTTACTTGAGATGTTTTGTCTCTGAGAACCAGGAGGAGTGGTCCTAGTTTTTGTCTCTAGCAGAGTTTGCTATAAATAATCGCAGACAGGACTCCACTGGTAAGTCACCATTTTTTTGGTGCATATGGCTTTCACCCGCAGTTTGGCACATTTTCTGGTTCTGATACTTTTTCATCATCATTGTCATCTATATGGCGGAAAATCCAAAATAACTTGATAAATATGGGTAACAAATACAAACGTGTGGCTGACAGGAGACGTATGAATGGTCCGGACCTAAGTGTGGGTGATTCTGTGTGGCTGTCTACTAGGAACATTAAGTTGAAAGTTCCTTCTTGGAAGTTGGGTCCAAGATTTATTAGCCCATATAAGATCATGGCCATTATTAATCCTGTAGCATTTCGTCTTGAACTTCCTCAGGCTCTGAAAATCCATAATGTGTTTCACAGATCTTTGTTGAAGAGATATGTTGAACCTCTGGAGCCATCTCCCTTGCCACCCGTGCCTGTCGTGGTGGATGTCAATTTGGAATTCCAGATCGTCAAGATAATTGATTCTCGAGTTCTCCGTGGGACTCTTCAATATCTAGTTCACTGGAAGGGTTATGGACCCGAGGAGAGGACATGGGTGATGTGAATGCCAGTCGTTTGGTGAAAGCCTTTCACAGGTCTCATCCTGATAAAAGGGGGGGTAATGTCACGAACGTTATTGCATCAGGTTGCAGGCGTTCGGCTAGGCTTTCAAAAGTGACATAACTTAACATGTTTTCCTCTTGGTTTGGTTGACTCTTTCCTCTGTCACTAGCTGCAGGGTTCTATAGGGTGAGTTTGTTATTAGGTTCCTGTGTACGAACTCTCCTACCATTAAGGCCTGTTCATACTGGTAGTCAGTCAGGGCCTAGTTTCAGGGTTCCCTGCAGGAGGTGACCGTTTCCCTTGTTTGGTCTTTTCCCTTCCCTCTTACGCTTGGTGTGGCTTTTCCCTCCACACCAGAGCGTGACACCCAGACTTTCTATTGAGACCATCTTCAGGCCATCTTCTTTTAGCGATCGGTTGGGGTCTCAGTGCTCAGTCCCCACTGATCAAAACCTTCGACAAGTCACTATGACATATCAGAAGTTTTTACAAAGGGAAAGGAGAGAGGCTAGAACTATAGATGTAAGAGTAAGGGTCCATTCACACGTCTGCAACTGTTTTGGAGTCCGCAAATTGCGGATCTGCAAAACACGGGCACTGGCCATGTGCTTTCCACATTTTGCAGACCGCACATGGCCCAGCTCTATAATAGAAATGCCTTTTCTTGTGGCTATCATTTTCTATTTTTTTAGCGGGGCTGCGAAACAGAAGTGCGGATGTGGACCCATTTTGCGGATGTGTGAATGGACCCTAAAGCAAATACCACGTAAATAAAAGAAAAAAAAGAAAGGGTTGGGATAAGAAAAGGGAGCCATAAGAAGGAAATACTAGAAAATGGTTAAAAGTTGCCAGCAGTGTTGGATTTTTGGTGATTCTGGGGTTGCAGCCACAGCAACTTTTGAGTCATGCTGCAACGCCATTCAGTTCAATGGCTGCGCAGCCATCTTTGGTCCTGTGACGGTTGTTGCGGCCAAAATTGCAGTATACTTTCTATCTGAATTACCTCTGCTAGGTGTTCTATAAGGAGATGCATCCTCACAGACCATGTAGAAAAATGTCTCAAATGGCATGCCTTCATAGTATAAATCACACCCCAAACCCAGTCAACGTACCCCAAATACACTCTGCCTTCACCAGTCGAGATGCCAATCTGTTAACATACAAGTACACAAAGACACGCACTGCTTTCAGACATCGCTCTTCGAAAAGCTACATGAGGAAAGAAAAATAAAGTGTCCCTGTACTTTAAAAAACTTATATATATATCATAGTGAGATATCAAAAGTTTTATCAGTGGGAGTCCGAGTGCTGAGACCCCCACTGATCACTTAAACAAGGAGAAAGAAGCTCTCACATAGAACACTTTCTTCTCCACTAAAAATGGACTCATTCGAAAGAAAATCTATGACCCCGTCTCGAATCTGTCTTCTGCAGCGAAGAAGGGCAGTGCTCTTCGTGAGAGCTTCTTTCTCCATATTCTAGCAATAAGTCCCCACTGATGAAACCCTTTAATATGCTGCTATGTTATAACAAAAGTTTTTTCAATTACATGTGCAGTACCCCAAAACAGGGTACTTGCAAATTGTTCTTGACTTGATGTTATTTAATCTGTTCAAGCTTTGTATGTGTTCCCAGAAGCTGTCTGTTGGTGATATTGTTTAGTTAATTGTCCCTGACTCAGCAGAGGGAATACATTTTCCCTTCTGAGGGAGGAACTTTCTAGTCAGTATTGCATCAGCCACTTCAAGTTGTAGCTCTGCCTACTGTTAAGGGTATATACCAGTTCAGCTCCAGGAAAAACATCACTCCTGTAGAGAGAACAATCCCTGAGGGAAAGCTGGAGGAGACATTCATAGACTGTCTAGGATCACAAGGTTGTGCATGCTAGCAAGGTATTCACTGTTTTTGGCTGATATAGAGACTTTGCTACTTGTGGAAAGATTAACAGTTCAAGAATTGAAGAGCTGATTGTGTGACTTTTTGCCTGTGGCTAGTTTGTAGCCCTGGTGCCTGCCACACTTTCTTGCTATGTGGGTGGGTGGTTGTTTTGTAGTCTGGGACACCTACCACATTTTTGAGAGTTCTGCATGTTTGTAATCATATTGTAAAGGTTGCAAGTGTTTAGAAGGAACTCAGGCACTACTACTATTATCGTCATTATTGCTGCTAGCCTTTGGGAAGAGACTGCACTGTTACTTGCCTTGAAACTGTCCCTTGATATCGTTGGATATACTACAATTACCATTCGGCACTGCAGTAAAGAGAGACTTGTTTATTTTCTACAATTGGCCTGGTTACTAACCCCAGCACCATATGCTGGCCACAGCACCTACACGCCCTGCCTTGCACCCATACAAAACATTAACATCAAGGGCACCCCAACTACCATCAAGCAGGAGCCCCAACTTCAGGATGGGCCTCAAGGGAAGAAGGGAAAAAGGTACACCCTCCTCCCTCCTATCACTGTGAATAAGTATTACAGCCACTACCACCACCGCTTCCAACCTATAAACTTGCTCCTCCGGGACTGCAGCACTGGGACGCTTTCAACTTTTAAGGCTTTAATTCGAAAGTTGTAGTACTTACAAAAATGTAAAAAGAACAAAAAGAAATGGCAAAACTGTTTTTAACATTTGTTTACAGTTTATATCAGACCCTGATCCAGGAAACATGGTTACCCAAAAGACCACCGGGCACTTTCAAATGTGGTGATTGAGTTGCCTGCAAGACAATCAAAAAGGGCAAAGAAGTAGTGAGTTCTACCACAGGACAGATCTATCAGATCATTCATTAATTGTAAAATTGTGGGTGTTGTATATGTGTCTACATGTAGGTGCACCAACAACATGTTGGAAAGACGAAACAGGAATTTAGAAGGCGTATAGGGGAACATCTGTCTGATATTGGTAAGAAAGCAGACACCCCAGTCGCACAACGTATTTGGATATACCATCAGGGGGTTGTGTCATCTATACACTTTCAAGGGATTGAACATGTGAGAATGCCCCTAGGGGAGGCGACATTGACAATCAACTTCTGCATAAGGACAGACAGTACACATATCGTACACTTGTTTCATTTAAGGGCTTGTTGGCCATTTTGTTATTCTATGTCTCTCACATATCATTATTGACTATTGACCCCTTCATTAATGACAATATATCAATTTGAGTGCTGTTATTCACTAATGTCCTGTTTTAGTCCGTTGTCATAGGGTTGCTCAGCCTTTCTTTATGCAGTACGTCAAGAGTTAAACAGTACCACTTATTGATCACCCGATATAGTAGTTTCCCCATTGAGCCTCAGCACCAAACAGGTTGGGATTACAAGAGGAGGCGTGTCTGTTTACACACCCACTCCTAGGATTGGTCCCAGCAAATCAGCCCGGCCCAGTGGGGAGTGGCTATACCTATTTATACCCGCTTCCAGTGGCATTCGAATGCGGCCATAATAGAACTGGGGACTACGCATGCTGCACGGCGATATCAGCAGCATTCAGCGCTCATAACTCAATGTAACAACTCCAGATGGCACACTCTAAGTAGAATAGAAGTGTAGAAACGCGTCAAGTTGGACGTATAATGAATGTAGCCAGTGGATAGGGTAAATAGCTGATCGGCCAGGTCAGTTGTTTGGTGTACTAGCAAGGCACTGATTAGGCACACAGCTGAGGTGTGCAACATACACGCTGATGCAGCACTTATTGGGGGACATTTATCAATAATGGCGTAATTTGCGCCCAAAAAATACTAACATTACAAATCAAAAGTAGTGATTTGTTTCACCTCATATATCAAAAGGCGCACACCACTTTATAAAATGTGACTTTTTTAAATCTAAACTTGATTATCCTCCTATTTCTCTTGATTTGCGACATTTTAACACTAATGGCACTAAAATGTGATTTTTTTAAAACCGAAATGCGCCATTTCAGCCAACCCCTGCTAGACCACACTTGCGACTTTTGAAACATATTTGCAACTTTTGAAGCAAATTTGCGACATTTCCCCTGGTAAATTGTGACTTTTGTCTCAGACTCGAGACGTTTTTGTTATTGTTTTATTGAATATCAATTTACTGACAGAACTCTGTTTAGCTCATTTATATTAGATAAATAAATGTGTCCTGTTTTATTACTTAGGTCTTGTTCACACATCAGTTTTTTGATCAGTTATTTCCATCACTTATTGTGAGCCAAAACCAGGTGTGGGTCAAAAACACAGAACAGGTGCAGATCTTTTCATTATACCTGATTTCTGTGGAGGCTCCACTCTTGGTTTTGGCTCACAATAACTGATGAAAATCACTGATCAAATAACTGATGTGTGAACAAGCCCTAACCTATCACTTGTTCTCACAACGAGTTGGTTTTCTTTTCATAAATGTGACTTTTTGACAAGTCGCATCTTTATTCCATAAATGAGACTTTTTACACAAAACACCACCACATAAGCTGGCTTTATTGTCCGCAACAATTTGAGCCATATCTGCTGATAAGAGGATGATAAATGTGGTGAAAATTCTAGAGAAAACAGTTGATATATTTAGCGCAAATCGAAACACCATTCTTTTTGGCGCATTTTACACCATAATTCTGGTGCAACGTGCTTAATAAATGTCCCCCATTGTGCACAACACACATGCTGATGCTAGCGCTTATTTTGTCAGCAGTAATGATAGACATGTAGTGGAGTGGCTGATTTGAGAATCCACACACCTACCTCACCCAGAGTCTGTACGGAGTACTATGAGTGGTAATAACGATAGCTCACAATATAGGAGGACAGATAGTGGAGCGGTGGGTCAAATAAGCCATGCTTTTACCTCACATAGGGTCTGTACGAAGCAGTATAGAGCCAGCATTGCGATGAGGGTTGGAGCAGTGCTTCATCAAGCTCCTATCACATAGTGTTGGAGGCTGGCAAAATACACGCTTAAACTACAATCTTCTCTCTTGGCTATAAGAAATCTAATAGGGCATTCAATCAAGTTCTGGCAAATTTAATAGCAATACACAGTGGGGGAGATGTATAACACTGGTGTAAAGTAGTACTAAAGTAGTAAAGATTTCACCTTTCATTTTTCAAAGGAGCTCTGAAAAATGAAAGGTGAAATGGGATTGGTTGATATAGGCAGCTAAGCCAGTTCTACTTTACACCAGTTTGATACATCTTCCTCAGTGTCTAATGCTGGCAAGACACACTTGCAAACTGCGATCTCCTCTCTATTAGAAGCAATTCCAATAGGGAGACGATCTTGTGCTGGCAGAGTATCAGGACCACTCATTTCATACTGTGTGATCCCTTAGTGATGGCTAACCTCCGGCACTGCAGCTGTGGTGAAACTACAACTACCAGCATACTCCATTAATTTCTATGGGGTTCTGAGAACAGTCAAGCAAGTGTGCATCTTGGGAGTTGTAGTTTTACCACAGCTGGAGTGCCAGAGGTTAGCCATCACAGCCTTATACTCACATATTCCCCTGTCCAGCCTGATTAATGTATGGATATGTGGTGAAGCCACAAAGGTTTAAAATGATTTGAAAATAAAAGTGGTTTTACAATCTTTTTTTTTCTCAGGCAGTTAACTCCTTATGATGCCAACATTTTAAATATTTTAAGAGGCCCTGTCAATACAAAATGCAATGCAATCTGAAAGCACCGTATTATAGAGAAGGAGAAGCTGAGTAGATTGATGTATAGTCTTATGGAAAAAGATTCAGTAAAACGTGTAATTTATATGTTTATTTTTTTGCTTTTTTCACTTTCTGTGAACAGCTATTGGTACAGGGGGGAGGAGTTATCAGTGATTGATAGCATTCTGTGCATACAGATAGCTGTCAGTCACTGATAACCCCTCCCCTCTGTACTGATAGCTGTTAGAAAAAGTAGAGATATAAATGTATAAATGACAAGTTATACTGAACCTTTTCCCATAAAACTATATATCAGTCTGCTCTGCTCCTTCTGCTCTATAACCTGCTCCTTCTGCTCTATAATCCTTCTGCTGCCTGCAGACTGCACTGAATTTTGTGGTGAGGGGGCATCTTTAAGATTTGTTTTTCAATGCTTAACTGGGTTTTTGACCTTTTAAGATTTGTTGGTATAACTTGAAAGAAGTGTACTCTCAAACACTAATTAAATAAAGTGACTAATGCATAAAAAAACTACTGCCGGGAACAAGACATTCTTGACGTTAGTGCAGTCATAAAAAATAATAGGCCATTATTGCCAAGGAGAGATTACATCAAAACTATCAGGAATTATAATTAATAAAGTCATACATTTGAGTATGTTTGGGTACTTATTCACGTGCACATAGTGACGAAGCACAGAGCTGCACCACTACCACATGGAAAAAAATAATACATGGGGGTTTTGCTGCATTAATTGTTTTTTTTTTTTATGAAAATTGGAAATTGTTCTATGGCCTCTATGGGAAACCAGCATTGCAATTAAAGAATTAAAGGGTGAAAAAATGCTGAAATTGCATGCTTTTGTGGCTGTGTAATGTGAAATATTGTAACAAAAATTACTAATAAATATGTTTTATTTAAGCTCAGATACTGTGCGGTTTAGTGGCTTTAATTTTCTTATTTACACATACCATATATTAGGATAGTAGTGAAATCTGTTGTCTATAAAATCAACGGGGCAGTGTGGCTAAAGACTTTATTGGGAAGATTCCTGGTGGGCCAATGGCCAGAGGACCACCCAAGCCCTCCTCAACGCTTATATACCAGGACGGTAGCCACAGATGACCCCCTATATTCAACTGTATCGCCATCTTCAGGACTTTGATGCAGTTGAATAATGTGGTGAGGCACCTTGAGATAAGCCCAGAAAAGTAAATTCATAAGAAGTTGCCTGGACCTCTACATTGTGCTGAGCTGGGTGGGCGCCCGGTGTGATCTACTGCCAGGCTGCTCGTCTCAGGTTTCCCTGCTCTCTTGCTGGATTTTGTCTGTTCCGGCAGGATTTGATGCTTGGACTGTACCCTGAGCCTGAGATTGCAGGTTAGTGTCTTGTAAACCCTGGCCTTCACCACTCAGTGCGGGTTGTGAGGCAGAAGAGAACTGTGAAGGAGGAATCATGCGGGCTAAGGACTTATGTCTGAGCTCCTCACTGACTGCCTGTAATTATTGTCTGAACTGTCACCTGAGTGTCTAACTTCCAACCCTGACCTCCAGGAACAATGGAAGAAGCTTCTCAAAGGTACAGTACCTTGTGCTGAATTAAGTGCGGTGGTGGTGGTAGGGAGGAGGGTGCACTTACTATTCTTTCAGTGAGGTTTGGTTTCTATTTTATCCTATCAATGAGTAAGGAATATGCATTGACACTAAATTCTTGGCTCCTCTGCTGTAGAAGTATAAGTTTCAGAGATTGCATCTCCTTAAGAGCCTGTTGCCTGCTGTCTACAGCCAGGTATGAAGACTCTGTTAACACCAGTATATGTACATTTGTATACTGAAGAAAAGTGTGCTAATTTTCAATAAGGTCCAGCCACACACATGTTGCCTAAATGCTGCCAAAAAGTACCAGTGAAGTGGATGATGTTTTTACATTTGCAGCATGTCAACTTATGTTGCAGATTTCTACTGTTCTACATGTTTTGCACTGCAGAGACCCATCTACAAACACTTTCACTTTTTTTTTTCCACTTTAAATTCCCAGTCCACCCCTGAGAACTATCTTACACTAATATATTTATTTAACATTTTAGTAATACTAAATGTGGGTCAAGTTCCAGGGGGATGCCTGCTGTGGATCTACAACTGTGGGAAGCCTGATCTACTCTGGAATCCAGACCAAATTTTTACTCCATGTGTAGGTTCAGTGCTCAAAAGGTGGCAATTTGTTTGTGCAAGTTACCCCAAAAAGTTGCAAAGCCCCTATTTGCAACTTTTTGGAGCCAGGATTCTGGAGTGCAGGGCTTGATAAATTCTCCCCATAGTGTCCATCTGTTTGGATCCCTAACAATCAGCTGTTATCAGTGGGAAAACCTGGCAGCAAGTTTCCCTGTGGTACTGAAGACTTGAAATTGAAGCATTACATGGTGCGTATTCAAATCAATGGGATTTAATGCAGGGTGGGAACACGAGAGCAAGAGACACTGGAGTTGATTAACAAAACTGGTGTAAATAAAAACTGGCTTAGTTTCCTATAGCAACCAATCAAATTCCACCTTTCATTTTCCAAAGGAGCTCTGAAAAATGAAAGGCGGAATCTGATTGTTGCTGGATCAGTTGCTGTGGGCAACTGAGCCAGTTTTCCTTTGAACCTTTTTGATAAATTACCCCCCCCCACTGTCACAATCCATATTGATTACACTGTTATTCCACATTGCCTTGTCTTTCTATTCCTGTGAGATTTGCACATGTCCATTGGTGAATGTATTCTGACTTTATTCACTGAACCTCTCCTCGTTTTGGGGCACATTTACTAAGGGACCAGCAACTATATTTTAGATGTAAAATAGACACATGTCCTCTTTTCTAACCGGCCATATGACAATATTTAGTGCAATCTGTATCTGCAAAAAACACTTAAATGTGTATGGCCCCATAGAAATGTTTGGGTCAGTGTGGTATCTGAAAAAAATGCGGCTAGAACACAAATGAAAAATATGGTTGTAAGTATAAAACTTAAAAGGGTTCTCTGCCTTTGGTATATTGATGACCTTTCCTCAGCATAGGTTATCAATATTAGAGTGGTGATACGAGCACAGTGTTCTCTTCACTATTTACCTGCTTGCAGTCGATTTTGCAGTGGTGAGCAGGTATAATTGCATCTCCTCCATCCCATTCACTTCAGTGGGATGGCTATTCACTTTAATAGGAAGGAGCCATCCCATTAAAGTCAAAAGGATGGGTAAGCTGCATTTTAACCTGCTCACTGCTGCAATATCGACTGCAAGCAGGTAAATTGTGAAGAGAACACTTTGCTTACACGAGTGCTGCATTCTCTTCACACAGGTGATCAGCCGAGGTGCGGCAGTCCGGGTCTCACCAATCTGATACTGATGACCTATTCTGAGAATAAGTCATCAATAAGCGTAGAACCCATTTACAGTCAGTGGCAGATAACCATCTGTGAGCTGAAAAAATTGCCCAATATGACGGCTGCTTCACCTAGACCAACCATCTGACACAAACTCACAGCATTATAGTGATTTATGAAACAGTGAGTTCATGCTGACCTTGGGTCTGCAGTACTGTACTCATGTCATCATGTGGGTGTCTGGATAGAACACTGACCCATTCATTTTTATGAGGCCATGCACACATCAGTGTTTTTTACGGATCTGTTTTTCCATTCTGCAAATTTACAGCATGTCACACAGAACATTTCTCCCAGACTGCACATAGTCGTCTGAACGAGCCTTAGGTTGGGTTCACACATGACCGAATAGCCATGGATTTGCTATTGCAGTGCTATTGCTCCCAGCAAGATATTACCACTACCGTTCTCAGCAAGTTGACAGCACAACTGCTACTTCATTTGTTAAGTTTAGCTATTGTGTGTTGCAAGTTTGACTTGGTTATATCCTTGGTTATATCGTTTTTGCTTTCCCTGGACTCCACATTTTTGTTTGACCATTAGGGTATGTTCACACTTGAGCGAAATTCCTCAAATTTAAGCAACAGACAATCTGCAGCATATCTGCTACGTGTGAAGATACCCTTACTGTCTGCTAAATCTGAACTATTGCTTATCATCCATACCATCTGTTTGCAAAGATTTTAAAAGGTAATGTTAAACTGTAACAGGCCATGGATCCATGTGATGCAGCGCAAGCAACTCTGAATTTTCAAGATCTTTTTGAACTTGGCTTACTGCAGGTAAGATGTCAGCATGAGCTTTTCCAGTCCTTACAGCATCATTCCTCTAGTTTGGACATACATCAGAGTTCACCTGTTCTGTCTCCTACAGTACTACTGATATTGGATTCAAGCTGCTCCCTCCTACCCCTCAGCAATATGATAGAAATTCTAATTCCTGCCATGGAAAAAAAAAGGTCCCTTCATAGGACACAAAATGTTGTAATCTGTAAATTGTTGTAACTGGAATCTATGGATTTTAATATAGTTGGATGTAGATGATTCTGTTTTCGTTAACCTTTTGATTTTATAATACACTCCAAAGATACAGTCTTACAAACTACGTTTACGTTTCATTATCGTAAGTCAGCTTTGTTTTGTTTCACTAGGAGAAAATAGACCTCCACATTTTCCATTTTACTATCTTAGGGGAGCAGAGAGCTTCTCGCCATTAACATACTTGCTCACTGCGTCATGTCAGGAAAGGGGCTTCTTTTGAACATCATCATATCTCACCATGGAGCCAAGTATTCCATTAATACTTGCCACAGGAAGAAAAAGTTTGGATACTTGCACTTATAGAGTTGGGCTGCAGCCCAGTTACTGTGGGGGAATAAATAATATTTCTAGTGCATGTTTCACACTGTATCATTTAGGGTATAAAAGCAGTTTTTGGGACCTTCCTACCATTCAATATAATCTACTTAATATAAGGGAGGTATTATGATAAACACAGAAATCACCAAACGATCAATTTCATTAAACAAATTAAAACAATGGAACATTATAAGTTCAACAGAACCCGAAAAAGAATGAACAAAATATATGCCACGAGTCATGAAGGGGGTCAAAAAAAAGGGCTATGAAAATGGCTGACCTGTTACATGTGCACATGGCAGCTGAAGACATCTGGGTTGGCCCCATGTTCATATGTGCCCACATTGCCGAGAAAAATGAAGTGTTAATACATGCAAATGAGCATCTAGAATCAATCGGGGCGTTGCTATTACACCTAGAGGCTCGGCTCTCTCTGCAACTGCCTTGTCCTTTGCACTTTGATTGACAGGGCTAGGCAGTGTAAATGTGATCACACCTGGCCTTGTCAAAGTGCAGGGGGGAGGGCAGTTGCAACAGCATCCACTGACCTACCTGCCCCCTTCCCCACTCAATTGCATATAATGAAACATCATTTTTCTCAGCATTGTGGGCACATATGAACATGGGACCAGGGGCGGACATATCGCTTGTGCAGCCGGTTCAGATGCACAGGGGCCCAGAGACGGAGGGGGGCCCTTCCTAGTGCTATCAGTGGTGTTTTTTTTACATGTATTTTATTATTTTTTTCCCCTCTCTCTGCCAGGATAACCTGTGCACCTTGGGGTGGGGATGGGGGGGGGGCGTTTGGAGGGGCCCTGATTAGAGTTTATGGTCAATCTGCTGCAGTTCTGCCTGTACTCCATAGTGAAGGACCTGGGATGACATCACAGTCATGTGATCTGTTCAACACTGGAAGTGGTGGTAGGACCTGTAATGAGGTCACCATCATGTGACCAGTACAGAAAGAGGCAGCGCTCAGCAGTGGAGACCTGTGATGCCCTGAAATGTGAGTGCCAGAGAAATGCTGGGAGATGTGGTTCTCCCCCGTTATACCTCCTCCCTGCTTAGTGGGAGGGAAATATGTTATTTAACTGGGGCTGTATGTTAGAGGGGCTGAAGGAAGGGGAGAGGGTGTGAGTTACATGGGACTGTATGTTACAGAACATTGGGGGAGATGACTGGTGTTATTTACATGGGACTGTATATTATAGAGGACTGGGGCATAAGGAGTGATGTTAGTTACATGGGACTGGATATTATGGAGGACTGGAGGGTAAGGAGAGATGTTATTTACATGGGACTGGATATTATAGAGGACTGGAGGGTAGGGAGTAATGTTATTTACATGGTACTATGTGTTGGAGGGGCTGAAGGAGGGGATTTAAGTTATTTACATGGGACTGTATGTTATAGAAGACTGTAAAGAAGAGCGGTTATTTACATGGGACTGTATCTTATATAAGAGAAGTGGGAGAGGACTGGTGTTATTTACATGGGACTGCGTGCCATAGAAGACTGGAGGGAGAAAAGTGATGCTATTTACATGGGATTGCATGGTAGAGAAGACTGTAGGGAGAGGACAGGCATTAAAATGTATGAGGGCACTGCAGAGAAGATTATAACTCCAGGGGGTACGGAAGGAGGCATTATAATTATAGGGGGCACTGCAGGGAACATTATAAATACTGTGGGCAGTGGTGGCGGGCATTACTACTGAGGGCTCCATAGGAGTGCCTTATAGATTGGCCTTATTTCTATTAGGGGTGCCCTATTAGTACTGAGGGCACTGTGGGGGTACTATGGTGGTGGTGGGCGGGTTAGTAGTGAGCCCGGTGACGTCACCGGCACTAATGGACACGTGTTAGCGCTGATCTAGCCTGTAAAGCCGTCCATCAGTGTCAGTGATGTCACTGAGAACACTGCTAGGACTGTAAACAAAACAGCCCTTGCCCTACGCTTTACAGCGCAGAGCAAAGGAGAGCATCGGAGTAGGAAATGTCAGAGGGGTTGAGTGGGGGAGAAGGGGATATGTCCGGGTTCTGCTCTGAACCCCGACAACTGCTTTAAAGGGTATCTGTCAGCAGTTTTGTACCTATGACGCTGGCTGACTTGTTACATGTGCGCTTGGCAGCTGTTCATATGTGCCCACATTGCTGCTGCTGATGTTTTAATATTTACCATTGCACCTAGAGGCTCCGATTTATTTGCAACTGCCGTGCCCTGTCTACATTGACTGGACCCGGCAGTGAAAATGTCATCACAACTGGCCATGGGGGTGGGGGCCCAGGTACATTCCTTGCACAGGGGCCCTCTGCTGTCTGTGTCCGCCCCTGCATGGGACCAACATAGATGCCTTCAGCTGCCACGTGCACATGTAACAGGTCAGCCACACAGGTAGAAATCTGCTGACAGATGTTCTTTAAGTACTAATTTAACCTTAACATAAAGGTTCCTAAAACAGTATAATAATGGTGAATGCATGCTTAGCAAATTTATTCTGACAGCATGCACTTGGATATATACAAGCCCAATTCAGGCACATGGGACGGTCACAGAAATTTCTGCCACAAAATTCACCCTAAACCCATTAGTACACATTGAAAATCTTTTATATGCAAAATTAAATGAATGTTAACCCTTTTAATACATGTCCTAGTTGGAAGGTAATGTGGTGATTTTTTTTCACTTGTGCATATTGAAAGCCTTTTTATTTTTCCACATGTTGGCTCATTTTTTGCGGGATGGACTGTAGAGTGGATGGTTAAGCTCCATGAAGCTGCATTCCCTGATAGCAGCTTGTGATGTGCCAGACTTGTGAGCTAGTGCAGCAGCATACCTGCCGACAACTTTCCATGGCATTTCTCTTTGATTGCGGTAATGACTCCATTGTCTAAACATAGGTGTCTCCAGTAATTGTTGTCTTGTGTGGCATGAATTCTAGTTTCCCAAAAAAACTGTTGCCATGATCTTTTCTGCTGACTGATACCCACAAAATATCTTTGTAGTTGTTGATCCCTTTTGCTTCTATTATATGAACTATAGACATGGGTCCATAGTGCTAGACCCATGTTTCATCACACATAATAATTCGAGAATAGAAGTCTCCTGGATTTTCTCTAAGTGTGTCTAAATTCTCTTGGCTAAGTTTTTTTTCCTCAGGCATCAACAGTTGTGGAACCCACCAGGAACTGAACTTATCCACCAGGAACTGACATTATCTAAACATTCTGAATGATACTGGAAACTGTACCAACTGAAATGCCTAATTCATAAGCTATAACACTGACCCGATGATCTTCCAAAATCATGGCCTACACTTTATGGCACATTTCTTTTGAAGATGCTTCAACAGGTCACCCTGGATTACCTACTCCATTTATACTGCTTGGCACAAAACTTTACTTGGTAGTAGGAAGGTGCATCATCAACATATACAGCAATCATTCTTTCATGGATTTAGCCTTCATTTCTTTCTTTGTAAGGAATTTAATCACGGAACAAGTCTCCAAATCACTCACTTTCTTTGTAGACCCACACTCTACTGCAATTGCCATCCTGTCACTTCCAGTGCTTTCATCAGACTGAACTGCTACTGTGTGTGTTGCATGTGCAGGCATGTCTCAACCTGCACAGACAAGCTCAGCTCTCTAACGCTGACAGAACATGCTGGGGTAGCTAACTTATTGAACACCCCTCGTATTCTTAATCAAGACTATTTACAAAATTTCATCAGATTTTATTTAGGTCCATTGGCACAATTTAACCCTTAGGATACCAGAGGTTTTATCGTTTTTGTGTTTTCATTTTTTTTCTCTATCTTCCTTGAGCCATAACTTTTTTATTTTTCTATTCACATATATACCAAATGGGGTGGGATTGTAAAAAAATTGCAATTCTTCCTTTATTTTATGGGTTACTTTTTTATAGTTATATCTACTGAGCTGTGTGGAGGCTCATTTTTTGCAGGATGATCTTTAGTTTTTATTTATACCATTTTGGAGTGTGTTTGACTTTTTGATCACATTTTATTACATTTTTTTAAGAGAAGCAATGAAAAAATAGCAAATTGGCCATTTTGACCCTTTTTTTACATCATTTCCACCATTTACTGTATTGGAATTTTTTTATATATATATTTTAATAGTATGGGCGTTTTCGGATGCAGTGATGCCCATGATTTATTCTATGGAAAGGATGGTAAGTTAAACTTTTATATTCTATAAATTTTTATATATATTTTGAACAGTTTTTAAAAACTTTTTAAAGCTTGTATTTGAGCCTACAAAAGCCTTTTTTTAAATTCTGAACCCTCATGGGTCTTTTAGGCATGCCACCTGCTGCCAAAATAAGAATTGCAGCTTCAATAGCCTGGGTATCTTTAGAGAGACCCAACGTATTTAATTCAATTACCGACATCCTCATTGGCACCAGAGGATGCCACTAAGAAGCCTGGAAGTGCAAGCTTCCGAGTTATTCACCCTTACTTGATCACGGAATCTAAAGGCTTTAATGACTGCGATCAATATTATTAGTTTGAAACAGTGGAGACTTGCCGCCCATGGCACCTGTGTGCGAGCGGGCGCCATGTTTGCACTTCGCTCCAGTGCCTTACATGTACACCGCTGGTAGCGAACGGGTTAAACATATCTTCAAAAGTGCACATATTCTCTAATTCTGTTTGAAGTCCGTAAATTTGATAAATTAACATAACGAATAAAAAACATGAACTGATAAGCTGATGTCATGTAACTAAGAGAAAATTATTAAACCATACAAATTTGTATTGGAGGCATGATATGAGGTCACATATACAGAATCTTTCTCCTATAGCTGGGTAATTATAAATGAATGGTGCGGATGTTAGCAACTGTACCTGGTAATTAGGCATTAACTCAAGCTATGATATTAATGTCATATTTTTCCAAACTGCATGACAGACAGATTTTAACAGTGCAGAAAGTGCAATGCTACAAGTTAAATTTTTTTTTTTTTTTTGCTTAGAAGCTCTCCTGCAGGGACAAGGACACTCAAGTTGTGTTAATGCTTGGCAGGTTCTATAAGATTAGCGTGGTGTTAACTATGAGCTGTTAGTTATACGAAGAATAAACACAGTCACTACTGTGCACTGAAACTCTTTTCAAGCCTTACACACCTGCTGTTCAGTGGGCAGCAAAGCGACAGATTTCTAGGCTATCTGACTTTTTTTCAGAAGCTAGAAAGCAATGGAAATGCAACCCTGGGGGATATTCTGTACCATATCTCTTCAAAATGCTTATCTTTGCATTGAATGGTCTGCATCTGACCCTTTTATTTAAAATCCATAAAACATGTATCCTAGATAACAAGATAGAGCAACAAATGTAACAATTTTTAAATACATCCACTGTGTCTACCTGCAGCTTAGAAATTATATGAGGCTAGCTGTGCTCTATATTAACCACCTTTCATTTGGAACTACATGTATACAGTGGGGAAAAAAGTATTTAGTCAGCCACCAATTGTGCAAGTTCTCCCACTTAAAAAGATGAGAGAGGCCTGCAATTGACATCATAGGTAGACCTCAACTATGAGAGAAAACATGAGAAAACAAATCCAGAAAATCACATTGTCTGATTTTTAAAGAATTTATTTGCAAATGATGGTGAAAAATAAGTATTTGGTCAATAACAAAAGTTCATCTCAATACTTTGTTATATATACTTTGTTGGCAATGACAGAGGTCAAACGTTTTCTGTATGTCTTCACAAGGTTGGCACACACTGTTGCTGATATGTTTGCCCATTCCTCCATGCAGATCTCCTCTAGAGCAGTGATGTTTTGGGGCTGTCGCTGGGCAACACGGACTTTCAACTCCCTCCAAAGGTTTTTTATGAGATTGAGATCTGGAGACTTGCTAGGCCACTCCAGGACCTTGAAATGCTTCTTACGAAGCAACTCCTTCGTTGCCCTGGTGGTGTGCTTGGGATCATTGTCATGCTGAAAGACCCAGCCATGTTTCATCTTCAATGCCCTTGTTGATGGAAGGAGGTTTGCACTCAAAATCTCACGATACATGGCCCCATTCATTCTTTCATGTACACGGATCAGTCGTCCTGGTCCCTTTGCAGAGAAACCGCCCCAAAGCATGATGTTGCCACCCCCATGCTTCACAGTAGGTATGGTGTTCTTTGGATGCAACTCAGCATTCACTCTCCTCCAAACACGACGAGTTGTGTTTCTACCAAACAGTTCTACTTTGGTTTCATCTGACCAAATGACATTCTCCCATAATTCTTCTGGAACATCCAAATGCTCTCTAGAAAACTTCAGACGGGCCCGGATATGTACTGTCTTAAGCGGGGGGACACGTCTGGCACTAGAGGATCTGAGTCCCTGGCGGCATAGTGTGTTACTGACGGTAGCCTTTGTTACGTTGGTCCCAGCTTTCTGCAGGTCATTCACTAGGTCCCCCTGTGTGGTTCTGGGATTTTTGCTCACAGTTTTTGTGATCATTTTGACCCCACAGGGTGAGATTTTGCGTGGAGCCTCTGATCGAGGGAGATTATCAGTGGTCTTGTATGTCTTCCATTTTCTAATTATTGCTCCCACAGTTGATTTCTTCACACCAAGCTGCTTGCCTATTGCAGATTCAGTCTTCCCAGCCTGGTGCAGGTCTACAATTTTGTTTCTGGTGTCCTTCGACAGCCCTTTGGTCTTTACCATAGTGGAGTTTGGAGTGAGACTGTTTGAGGTTGTGGACAGGTGTCTTTTATACTGATAACAAGTTCAAACAGGTACCATTACTACAGGTAATGAGTGGAGGACAGAGGTGCCTCCTAAAGAAGAAGTTACAGGTCTGTGAGAGCCAGAAATCTTGCTTGTGTGTAGGTGACCAAATACTTATTTTCCACCATAATTTGCAAATAAATTCTTTAAAAATCAGACAATGTGATTTTCTGGATTTGTTTTCTCATTTTGTCTCTCATAGAGGAGGTCTACCTATGATGTCAATTACAGGCCTCTCTCATCTTTTTAAGTGGGAGAACTTGCATAATTGGTGGCTGACTAAATACTTTTGAACCTGCAGGTATTAGGGAGGACAAACATCCCACAGTACTATAAGACTACATTGAATGTATATTTCATGATATTGATGTTATATCATGAAAACAGTTTGTATGATCTGCCTGTTTTGTTATATCTCCAAAATAACTTTAACAGATTTTACATAATCCCCACACTCATTTCTTTACAGCTTTCAGATTTAAATCAAACTATTTATCTACATTTCTCAATAATATGATATCCTAGCAGTGGTGTACACAGAGAAGTAAGGGCCCCATAGCAAGGATCACACCAGGCCCCCCACACACAGGACAGAATTCCTTTCAATGACCCTAAAGGTTGTTCCTTTAGAGGGTAGAGTCCTGACCAAGTTTTCACCCCCAGAAGAAGAGGGGATGATCTCAACTGGGCCCCCTCTTGCCCTGGGCCCCATAGCAGTCGCATGGTCTGCCACTATGCTAGTTACACCCCTGTTTCTTAGTAAGACACTTGTGCAACTCCGAAACGCTGACTTATAAATCTTCACATGCTGCTTATTTCCTGGAACACAGCAGTACCTAAAGGGGATTATTTAATATAAGAACTTAGTGAGAGTTAGTGGCCACAACCTGGAATGCAACTTTTTCCATATTACAACTTGAAAGGGTTGCCTAGCTTTTTATTTTACTTTTTTCAATTTTAATCCCAGTATCTGTGGAAAAAAACATACTCCCCTGCTCCCTGCTGCTTTGTTCCCTCTCCCTGGCTTTCTTCACTGGTCCTTTGGTGACGGTCTGTAAACATCCGCCTGGACAGGGTCATGTGTGCTGCTGCAGCCAATGATTGGCCTCAGCAGTGACATGTCCCCAGTGGCTTGTGACCCAGCAGAGACATTGGCTGGAGCAGAGCACCAATGCCAAATAATATTTCTTTATTATTTCTGATTATTTTTTTCATTTACACTGGGGATTATTTATAAAGTTAAGCCAGAACCTAGGAGAAACCCTCAGGACATGGTTTGAAGTGAGTGAAATGGGATAGGTCATCAACAGTGGGATAAGTAAGGATTAGATGATGTGAAAATCCATATGTAAGCCTATGGGGATGAAATATATCATAGAGAATATAAAATGAATGTCAATAGTGGAATTTTAAGTCATTTTCTAGTGACAGACCATAAGGAGCAATCTTCTGCTTTAATTTACAGTAGGTGTCAAGTTTGAGATGAGGTATGATCAGCAGGAGTAGGTGGTTAATATGGCAAGAAATAGTTTGGGACTGGTATAATGGATATTTACTGATATAGCAGCTTGAGTGTCAGTGGGGATCCCAGATGTTAGGCTGGAAACAATGATGCTGTAGGTTGGGGAGCAAACCAATCAGGTTCTGGTTTCCTCATATAGTTAGTGATAGTTTTGGTGTGGTGGTAGAGAGTGCCAGCGCATACAAGGAGGCTAAGACCCTGGTGGGTGTGATAAACCAGGAGCACACAATTGTTTATAGCTAGTGAGTCCAAAGCTTTAGTAATTGTTAACAGAGAGTATATTAGCCATACATAAATGTCATATAGCACCTTTCATGTGACATGTGTAGTATCGTCTGTGCTTATCCGATGCCCATTTGCTCAACCATATGTTTTTTCCCTGTAGACCACTTGAAAAATTAATAGAGTTCACCTTAACGAAGAGGAGTTATCACTAGAACAAGTTTTATGCTTCCTAAAGAGTACACCATCCCTTTGGCATCAAAGTGATGTTATTAGGAATAATTTGGTTTTCATTGGAACACCATTTTGAACACCCTAGAGATTGATATGGAGAGCTGCACAATCGCTAATGCATTAGTATCAAAGCAAGTCTATTCATTTGGGGACACTTCTCATGTTCACTCAATTATATATCTGTACTTTCCATTTGCATAAAAGGCCCTGAATGTATGCAAATTATTTAAGATTATGCAGGATGTCACTCATTCAAAGTCCTACAGCTTTTCCAAAAGTGCATACTTGACATCCAAAGCATCTGACAGAGTCAAGATACAATCTCTTGTGTCCTGCGAACCCTTTTTTCTTATAAGAAATGATTAAATTTTTTTTTCTCAGCAAATCCTAATCCTGTTTGTACATTTTTTGCACACCTTTATATACCTATTTACTCTATGAACTTGAAGAATGTATAAAGAGAAAATCCACCTCAGTACAAAAAAAATATTTTAATATGTAAAAATCTAAAATCATTACATACTAGCTGTTATGTGTATCACAGGAGCTTTATTCACTTTAAAAATCCTGCTTCCTCATTATGTAGAGTCTGGCAACACAGTGGTCTTTGTACTGTCTGACTATAACCCATGCCACCCAATACTCTCATGTATGCAGTATTTTACGTGCTCAGACGCAGGACCCTATGTGCTCAGACTCGAAATGGCCCACAGGGGTACAGGTGAATCCCCCGGTGGGCCCCTGAGCAAAGTGGGCCCCTAGTCTCCCATCCCCTGCACAAGTGGCACATAACACAGTAGACTTACTGCACTACATACATATATTCAATGTACAGCATCTCAACCAGCCTATGTTCATATAAATCTTGATAGATTAATAAAGAAACTCCCTCGTTTATAATTATAGACCTGATCAGAGCTGAGATGACTTCTAGGTATAGAGGAAAGCCACCAGTGTCCTCTTCTCTCCAGGACCTACCTTCTCAAAGTTGCTGCAGGGACCCCCATATTCAGTTATCTGGTAGCATCCTGCTGCTGTGTGAGCAGGTAATATTTGATTGTATCTGTATGGTGGGCCCCCAAAATAAATTTTACTGGTGGGCCATAGGCACCCCAGTGCAACACTGTATGTGCTGTCTGTGATTGAGCTGCTCTATGTGTGCCATTCTCTTTCCAAGGAGCTCATCTGCTACATTGTCTGTGGAACTGCTGTGGGTTGGAAGAGACTGCTTCGTGTGTCACAGGGTTTTGGCGGGTAATGCTGTAGCTTATTAATAGTATTATTAGACGTTTATTACAGTACTAGCACAGTGGATGAGAGTATTCCAAATCTCATGTACACACTGCACGGCATGTAAATTTACCTACTGTGTATTTCAACTGCAGATTTCAATGCAGCAAAATACACAAAAAAACTGAAATCTGCTGTGAAAATCAACAATATGAATTGACATGCTGTGTATTTGAAATCCTCACTGTAGGTCCATTTATACCTCAAATGACATCATGTTTGAACGTTCCCTTAAGGATATGAGAATTAACCCATATAAAACATTTACAACCATACACAAATAAAACCCATGCACACCTCAAAAACTGAGTGGTAAAGTGTAATAACGTTACTGAGCATGACATTTATATTAGGGAATCAATACAGAGTAAATATTATGTGACATTTCCATCTTTATAGGGAAACAAACGCCAGAAAATAATGTGGTTCACACAGTTGTCTAGGGGAAAAGGCTGTTAAACACATACGGTACAGTATGAAAAAATACAAGCAGACTATAGCATTTTTACTGTAAAAAATGCCAAAACAAATTTGTGGCGCAATTTAGTGGTATTTTTTAGCCATTTTTGCCCAATAAAGAGTGTTTTACTACCACTCAGCAATCCACTGAAGAGGCCAGTGATCAACTGTAGTGGTTCGTCGACATGGTGTCACTGCTGCAGCCGGGTAAATAGATCCCTGCGGAGAATCATAGTGGCTGGCACAGGAAACCGGACAACCCTTTTAAGCAATTCAGTACAGGCAATGCTGATAGAATATCTCAATGTTCTTAGAACATTCTGTGTATAGGATATATATGGTGTTTATACTTTTTAATGTACTGTACAACTATACCAAGAATCTCTAAATCTTAAAATCATATTTAGTCTATCCTTAATATCAAGATTTCTACGTGTGTCTGTCTATGGGTCTTATTTTTCTATATAAAATGTATGATATACACACATAGTAATATTTGGGCATTCCAGTCAATAAAAAGATTAGCAATAAGCCAATCCAGAGGCTTGTTTTATGGCTTCATTTTACAACTTTGACCTTGCTATTGCAGGACACTGTCACTTCTACAATTCTTTAGAAGTACAGGTGCAAGGCAGCAATTTGAGCACACTACCATAAAAGAGTGACTTCTTTACAATCTTTTCTCTTGATTGCCTGCCAAAAAGTAATAATAATGCTCTGTACCAAAACCTGTGCAGATCTGTTCCTCTTTCCCAATAATGTACTTTTATGATGATGGCAGCATTGTTGATATAGTGTAGTTGTACTTGTAGCCTCATTTATCCAAAACAGATGTCAATTTGATAAGCACTATTTATTACGGCCATTATTTTGAAACATGACCATTTGCATACCATGCCAGTATATCTCTAGCATCCTGAAATATTTGAAAAATAATTTTAAAAGATATGTCTTTATTTTTTTGTATCTTAGTATTTTTAGGCATATCTGATACGATTTTGTTTGAGTCTGTGAGCTCTGCCGATTTCTAAAGACCTTGTAAAAGGAATAGTCTAAGTACAGCCCTGCTAGGATCTTCCTCCTAAATAATATTACCATAGGACAATTACCTTATACACAGTTAAGCTACATTATTATAACCACCAGCTAATATCCAGAGCAACCACAGTGTGCAGCACAGACAGCGGTGAATTCCACAGCAGCTAGAGGGTGTGTGGGACGATCCACAGAGCGAACATGTAAACCCAGGTAATTCCATAGATGCTCAATTAGGTTCAAGTCTTGGGAATTAGGGGCCAGCTTAGTACTTGGAAGTCTTGGTCATGCTCCTCCAACCAATGTCAGACATTTCTAGCCATGTGACATATCACATTGTGCTGCTGGAAGATCTAATCCGTCCCAGGGAGAACAATCAGCATGTATGGGTGTATGTGATCAGCAAGGATGGATTCATCCAAATTGGTTGACAATGCCTTCCACATGGATGAGTGAGCCTTGAGAATGCCACAAAAATATTCTGCAGACCATAATGCTGCCACCATAAGCTTGTGTTCTTCCAGCAATGGTTTCAGGGTTGTTCCCTGATGTTTCTCAACTGACATGCCAACATTCATCTGTTTGATTAAGCAGAAAATGTAACTCATCAGAAAAGGCAACCCTTTGCCAATCAGCGGAGGTACAATTCTGATGCTGCCGGGAAAATTGAAACCTTTTCTGATGCAACGTAAAAGAGGTGCAGTGACCATCCATCTTCTTCCTGAGCCCCATACACAGTAGGGTTCACTGAACTGTTGTTTTCAACTCACTTCTGGTAGCACCCTGGTTCATTTTGGCATTGAGCCACTCGACTGTACTGTGTCGGTGTGCCCTCACACACTTTCATAGTCAGCATTCACCTCTCACATCAGTGGCACATGGTGCTCCACAGATTTCACATCTCTTATTTGCAGTGGTGCCATTTGTCCATACACTTTCACCACAGCAGCACACAAACAGTTCACAAAGTTTGCAGTTTCAGAAAGACTGCTACTAGAGATGAGCGAGCATACTCGTCCGAGCTTGGTGCTCGTTCGCGTAATAGGGTACTCGTAAGTGCTCGCTGCTCGGACGAGTATCTCGTCATACTCGAGGAAATTGCAACTTCCGCATCGTGCTTTTTTGGCGCCTATAAACACAGCCAATCACAAGCCAGGAGACTCTATGGTACACCCAGCATCACGTGGGGCCCTTACATGTTGATAGCATGGGTTGGCTGGCCTGATCAGGTGACCCTGGAATATACTACTGACTGGCCGCGGTGCTCGGCTCAGATGCCGTCTGGATGTCGTTAGGGATAGAGCTGCTGCCTTTCAGGGACAGTGTTAGGGCCTGCATTTAGTTCTCTGTTAGGCAGGAATCACCCACAAAGAACCCAACAGCCCTTCTAAGGGCTAGAAGACATTTTTTTTTGGTCTCCTGGCTTGGCTGGCTGGCACTAGTAGTGCAGCTATCGCCATATATAACCCCCTTTTTTTTATGTTATATCTCAGTGATACAAATCCATTGCACACAGCAGTGTGTAACCATTCTGTGTGTCACAGTTCAGCACACTCACTCCAATCCATATATACTGTCCAGGTGACACTTTCTGTACGTCACAAAATACAACCAAGTCATTTGCTACCTGTCACGTATACAGCTTGATCCTAAAAATCTCTGTGCGACATTTGTCTTGGTCGCAGTCTAAATAGCCACCGTCAGTAGGGTGTCAGTCAGCTCTACGATAGTTTCTGCACGTCACGTTCAAAAAAAACAAAAATCCAAAACAAAATATACAAAAAAATTAGTTTTTTTGTTGTTTTAGCTCAGTGATACAAATCCATTTCACACAGCTGCGTGTAACCTTTCTGTGTGTCACAGTTCAGCACACTCGCTCCAATCCGTATATACTGTCCAGGTGACACTTTCTGTACGTCACAGAATACAACCAAGTCATTTGCTACCTGTCACGTATACAGCTTGATCCTAAAAATCTCTGTGCGACATTTGTCTGGGTCGCAGTCTAAATAGCCACCGTCAGTAGGGTGTCAGTCAGCTCTACGATAGTTTCTGCACGTCACGTTCCAAAAAAAACAAAAATCCAAAACAAAATATACAAAAAAAATTTGTTTTTTTGTTGTTTTAGCTCAGTGATACAAATCCATTTCACACAGCTGCGTGTAACCTTTCTGTGTGTCACAGTTCAGCACACTCGCTCCAATCCGTATATACTGTCCAGGTGACACTTTCAGTACGTCACAGAATACAACCAAGTCATTTGCTACCTGTCACGTATACAGCTTGATCCTAAAAATCTCTGTGCGACATTTGTCTGGGTCGCAGTCTAAATAGCCACCATCAATAGGGTGTCAGTCAGTTCTACGATAGTTTCTGCACGTCACGTTCCAAAAAAAACAAAAATCCAAAACAAAATATACAAAAAAAATTTGTTTTTTTGTTGTTTTAGCTCAGTGATACAAATCCATTTCACACAGCTGCGTGTAACCTTTCTGTGTGTCACAGTTCAGCACACTCGCTCCAATCCGTATATACTGTCCAGGTGACACTTTCTGTACGTCACAGAATACAACCAAGTCATTTGCTACCAATAACGTATACAGCTTGATCCAAAAAATCTCTGTGCGACATTTGTCTGGGTCGCAGTCTAAATAGCCACCATCAATAGGGTGTCAGTCAGTTCTACGATAGTTTCTGCACGTCACGTTCCAAAAAAAAACGAAACTAAAAAAAAATATTAAAAAAATTATTTTTTTAGTTGTTTTAGCTCAGTGATACAAATCCATTTTACTCAGCTGCGTGTAACCTTTCTGTGTGTCACAGTTCAGCACACTCGCTCCAATCCGTATATACTGTCCAGGTGACACTTTCTGTACGTCACAGAATACAACCAAGTCATTTGCTACCTGTCACGTATACAGCTTGATCCTAAAAATCTCTGTGCGACATTTGTCTTGGTCGCAGTCTAAATAGCCACCGTTACCAGGGTGTGAGTTAGGTCTCCGATAGTTCCTGCACGTCACGTTCCCAAAAAAACAAAATTAAAAAAAATATATAAAAAACAAAATATATAAAAAAAATAGTTTTTTAGTTGTTTTAGCTCAGTGATACAAATCCATTTTACTCAGCTGCGTGTAACCTTTCTGTGTGTCACAGTTCAGCACACTCGCTCCAATCCGTATATACTGTCCAGGTGACACTTTCTGTACGTCACAGAATACAACCAAGTCATTTGCTACCTGTCACGTATACAGCTTGATCCTAAAAATCTCTGTGCGACATTTGTCTGGGTCGCAATCTAAATAGCCACCGTTAACAGGGTGTGAGTTAGGTCTCCGATAGTTCCTGCACGTCACGTTCCCAAAAAAACTAAACTAAAAAAAAAATATAAAAAAAAATTATTTTTTTAGTTGTTTTAGCTCAGTGATACAAATCCATTTTACTCAGCTGCATGTAACCTTTCTGTGTGTCACAGTTCAGCACACTCGCTCCAATCCGTATATACTGTCCAGGTGACACTTTCTGTACGTCACAGAATACAACCAAGTCATTTGCTACCTGTCACGTATACAGCTTGATCCTAAAAATCTCTGTGTGACATTTGTCTGGGTCGCAGTCTAAATAGCCACCGTTAACAGGGTGTGAGTTAGGTCTCCGATAGTTCCTGCACGTCATGTTCCCAAAAAAACAAAATTAAAAAAATATATAAAAAACAAAATATATAAAAAAATAGTTTTTTAGTTGTTTTAGCTCAGTGATACAAATCCATTTTACTCAGCTGCGTGTAACCTTTCTGTGTGTCACAGTTCAGCACACTCGCTCCAATCCGTATATACTGTCCAGGTGACACTTTCTGTACGTCACAGAATACAACCAAGTCATTTGCTACCTGTCACGTATACAGCTTGATCCTAAAAATCTCTGTGCGACATTTGTCTGGGTCGCAGTCTAAATAGCCACCGTTAACAGGGTGTGAGTTAGGTCTCCGATAGTTCCTGCACGTCACGTTCCAAAAAAAACTAAACTAAAAACAAAATATAAAAAAAAAATATTTTTTTAGTTGTTTTAGCTCAGTGATACAAATCCATTTTACTCAGCTGCGTGTAACCTTTCTGTGTGTCACAGTTCAGCACACTCGCTCCAATCCGTATATACTGTCCAGGTGACACTTTCTGTACGTCACAGAATACAACCAAGTCATTTGCTACCTGTCACGTATACAGCTTGATCCTAAAAATCTCTGTGCGACATTTGTCTGGGTCGCAGTCTAAATAGCCACCGTTAACAAGGTGTGAGTTAGGTCTCCGATAGTTCCTGCACGTCACGTTCCAAAAAAAACTAAACTAAAAACAAAATATAAACAAAAAATATTTTTTTAGTTGTTTTTGCTCAGTGATACAAATCCATTTTACTCAGCTGCGTGTAACCTTTCTGTGTGTTACAGTTCAGCACACTCGCTCCAATCCGTATATACTGTCCAGGTGACACTTTCTGTACGTCACAGAATACAACCAAGTCATTTGCTACCTGTCACGTATACAGCTTGATCCTAAAAATCTCTGTGTGACATTTGTCTGGGTCGCAGTCTAAATAGCCACCGTTAACAGGGTGTGAGTTAGGTCTCTGATAGTTCCTGCACGTCATGTTCCCAAAAAAACAAAATTAAAAAAAAATATATAAAAAACAAAATATATAAAAAAATAGTTTTTTAGTTGTTTTAGCTCAGTGATACAAATCCATTTTACTCAGCTGCGTGTAACCTTTCTGTGTGTCACAGTTCAGCACACTCGCTCCAATCCGTATATACTGTCCAGGTGACACTTTCTGTACGTCACAGAATACAACCAAGTCATTTGCTACCTGTCACGTATACAGCTTGATCCTAAAAATCTCTGTGCGACATTTGTCTGGGTCGCAGTCTAAATAGCCACCGTTAACAGGGTGTGAGTTAGGTCTCCGATAGTTCCTGCACGTCACGTTCCAAAAAAAAACTAAACTAAAAACAAAATATAAACAAAAAATATTTTTTTAGTTGTTTTAGCTCAGTGATACAAATCCATTTTACTCAGCTGCGTGTAACCTTTCTGTGTGTCACAGTTCAGCACACTCGCTCCAATCCGTATATACTGTCCAGGTGACACTTTCTGTACGTCACAGAATACAACCAAGTCATTTGCTACCTGTCACGTATACAGTTTGATCCTAAAAATCTCTGTGCGACATTTGTCTGGGTCGCAGTCTAAATAGCCACCGTTAACAGGGTGTGAGTTAGGTCTCCGATAGTTCCTGCACGTCACGTTCCCAAAAAAACTAAACTAAAAAAAAATATAAAAAAAAATTATTTTTTAGTTGTTTTAGCTCAGTGATACAAATCCATTTTACTCAGCTGCGTGTAACCTTTCTGTGTGTCACAGTTCAGCACACTCGCTCCAATCCGTATATACTGTCCAGGTGACACTTTCTGTACGTCACAGAATACAACCAAGTCATTTGCTACCTGTCACGTATACAGCTTGATCCTAAAAATCTCTGTGCGACATTTGTCTGGGTCGCAATCTAAATAGCCACCGTTAACAGGGTGTGAGTTAGGTCTCCGATAGTTCCTGCACGTCACGTTCCCAAAAAAACTAAACTAAAAAAAAAATATAAAAAAAAAATTATTTTTTTAGTTGTTTTAGCTCAGTGATACAAATCCATTTTACTCAGCTGCATGTAACCTTTCTGTGTGTCACAGTTCAGCACACTCGCTCCAATCCGTATATACTGTCCAGGTGACACTTTCTGTACGTCACAGAATACAACCAAGTCATTTGCTACCAATAACGTATACAGCTTGATCCAAAAAATCTCTGTGCGACATTTGTCTGGGTCGCAGTCTAAATAGCCACCATCAATAGGGTGTCAGTCAGTTCTACGATAGTTTCTGCACGTCACGTTCCAAAAAAAAACGAAACTAAAAAAAAATATTAAAAAAAATTATTTTTTTAGTTGTTTTAGCTCAGTGATACAAATCCATTTTACTCAGCTGCGTGTAACCTTTCTGTGTGTCACAGTTCAGCACACTCGCTCCAATCCGTATATACTGTCCAGGTGACACTTTCTGTACGTCACAGAATACAACCAAGTCATTTGCTACCTGTCACGTATACAGCTTGATCCTAAAAATCTCTGTGCGACATTTGTCTGGGTCGCAATCTAAATAGCCACCGTTAACAGGGTGTGAGTTAGGTCTCCGATAGTTCCTGCACGTCACGTTCCCAAAAAAACTAAACTAAAAAAAAATATAAAAAAAAATTATTTTTTTAGTTGTTTTAGCTCAGTGATACAAATCCATTTTACTCAGCTGCATGTAACCTTTCTGTGTGTCACAGTTCAGCACACTCGCTCCAATCCGTATATACTGTCCAGGTGACACTTTCTGTACGTCACAGAATACAACCAAGTCATTTGCTACCTGTCACGTATACAGCTTGATCCTAAAAATCACTGTGTGACATTTGTCTGGGTCGCAGTCTAAATAGCCACCGTTAACAGGGTGTGAGTTAGGTCTCCGATAGTTCCTGCACGTCATGTTCCCAAAAAAACAAAATTAAAAAAAATATATAAAAAACAAACTATATAAAAAAAATAGTTTTTTAGTTGTTTTAGCTCAGTGATACAAATCCATTTTACTCAGCTGCGTGTAACCTTTCTGTGTGTCACAGTTCAGCACACTCGCTCCAATCCGTATATACTGTCCAGGTGACACTTTCTGTACGTCACAGAATACAACCAAGTCATTTGCTACCTGTCACGTATACAGCTTGATCCTAAAAATCTCTGTGCGACATTTGTCTTGGTCGCAGTCTAAATAGCCACCGTTACCAGGGTGTGAGTTAGGTCTCCGATAGTTCCTGCACGTCACGTTCCCAAAAAAACAAAATTAAAAAAAATATAAAAACAAAATATATAAAAAAAATAGTTTTTTAGTTGTTTTAGCTCAGTGATACAAATCCATTTTACTCAGCTGCGTGTAACCTTTCTGTGTGTCACAGTTCAGCACACTCGCTCCAATCCGTATATACTGTCCAGGTGACACTTTCTGTACGTCACAGAATACAACCAAGTCATTTGCTACTGTCACGTATACAGCTTGATCCTAAAAAATCTCTGTGCGACATTTGTCTGGGTC
>ONZH01021125.1:0-14260 GCA_900303285.1 Rhinella marina
CTGTCCAGGTGACACTTTCTGTACGTCACTTAATTAAACCAGACTGAACAAGTTTGTGGGTTTCGTACACCAGGCCCGTTTATTTATTTTTTTATATCATACACTTATATACAGAAAAATGTTGAACCCCAGGGCTAAGGGTCGAGGCGTGGGCGTGAATTCAATTACTGCAGGGGCAGAGGCCGTGGTCCTGGGCAGGGTGAGACAGTACCGCTGATGAGGGAGCTGGGAACGCCGCAGAGCTACACTCCCTAGCTTCATGTCTCAACTTACAGGGACACGTGGTAGAGGACTGTTGAAACCACAACAGTGCGAACAGCTGATCTCGTGGATTGCGGACAATGCTTCAAGTAATTTGTCCACCAGTCAGTCTTCCACGCAGTCCACCCACGTTACCCAAGGGACACTCTCTGGCTCTCCACCTCAACCTCCTTCCCCCAGTCTGCCCCCTCCCAGGAAAATTTGAATGCGATCCGGCATACTCTCAGAACTGTTTTGGACCCTTCCCAGAGTCACAAACCACTTCTCAGGTTGCTGCTGACCTCGTTCCCGATGCCCAAGTTTTCCAACTGTCGCAGTCTGTGGGTGATGATGATGATGATGACAATGTTGACTTAGTGGAAGAAGTTTGTAAAGAGGTGTCAGACGATGAGGAGACACGGTTGTCAGACAGTGGTGAAGTTGTTAGGGGAGGAATTCGGAGGAGGGAGCAGACTGAGGAATCGGAGGATGACGAGGTGACTGACCCAAGCTGGGTTGATATGCCAAGTGAAGACAGTGCTTCTGAGGCGGAGGCGAGTGCTGCACCAGAACAGGTTGTAAGAGGCAGTGGTGTGGCCAGAGGGAGAAGCAGGGCCAGAGCTGGTGCATCATCAGCAACTGTTTCATGTAGTGAAGCTCCCGTGGCGAGGCCTAGATGTTCACAAGTCTGGAGGTTCTTTAAAGAAAGTGAGGATGACCGACGGACTGTGGTGTGCAACCTGTGCCACACCAGGATCAGCAGGGGTGCCACCACTACTAGCCTAACCACCACCAGCATGCGCAGGCATATGAGTGCTAAACACCCCACTCAATGGAACCAAGGCCGTTCACCACCTCCTGCGGGTCACACCACTGCTCCTTCCCCTGTGTCACTCGCTGCCTCTGCTAGTCAACCCCCCGCGTCACTCGCTGCCTCTGCTAGTCAACCCCCTGCCCAGGACCCCGGCACGAGCGGCTTCCACCGGAAAACCACACCTTCGCCTCCACGATCCTCCACAGCGTCCACCAACGTGTCCCAGCGCAGCGTTCAGCTGTCTTTACAGCAGACGCTGGAGCGCAAGAGGAAATACAGTTCCACCCACCCACATGCCCAAGCCCTCAACGTCCACATCTCCAAATTGCTTAGCTTGGAGATGCTGCCCTATAGGCTGGTAGAGACCGAGGCCTTTCGAAATCTCATGGTGGTGGCTGCCCCTCGGTATTCCGTCCCCAGCCGCCACTATTTTTCCCGATGTGCTGTCCCAGCCCTACACCAGCACGTGTCACAGAACATCATCCGTGCCCTGACCAACGCTGTTTCTGAGAAGGTCCACCTAACCACGGACACGTGGACAAGTGCTGCCGGGTAGGGACACTATATCTCACTGACGGCACATTGGGTTAAACTGGTGGAGGCTGGGACCGAGAATGACCCTGGGGCCGCTCATGTACTGCCCACACCGAGGATTGCGGGGCCTACCTCGGTCACGGTCTCTCAGATGTACTATGCCTCCTCCTCCTCCTCCGACCCCTCCTCCTCCACCGAATTACCATCCGTGGGCACGGCGCCTTCAGTCGGTAGCTCTAGGCGCAGCAGCAGTGCCGTGGGTAAGCGCCAGCAAGCGGTGCTCAAACTGCTGAGCTTAGGTGACAAAAGGCACACCGCCCAAGAGCTGTTACAGGGCATTACGGCGCAGACCAATGTGTGGCTGGCACCGCTGAACCTCAAGCCAGGCATGGTTGTGTGTGACAACGGGCGTAACCTGGTGGCGGCTCTGCAACTCGGCAGACTGACACATGTGCCATGCCTGGCCCACGTGTTCAACCTAATTGTTCAACGGTTCCTCAAGACATACCCCAATCTGTCTGATTTGCTCACCAAGGTGCGCCGCATCTGTGCGCATTTCCGCAAGTCGAGCACAGATGCTGCCTACAACTGCACGCTCACCAACTGTTGTGCGACGTGCCCACGAGATGGAATTCCACATTAAACATGTTATCCAGAGTTTACCAGCAGCGCAGAGCGATTGTAGACTGCCAGATGTCATCTTCCACCAGAACTGGTAGTCAGGTCTCTCAGATTCCTCAAGTCTACAATGAGGAGTGGACGTGGATGTCTGATATCTGCCAGGTGTTGAGCAACTTTGAGGAGTCAACACAGATGGTTAGCGGCGATGCCGCCATTATCAGCCTCACCATCCCGCTGCTTTGCCTGTTGAAAAAATCACTGCTCAGCATCAAGTCGGATGCTTTGCGCTTGTCACAAGAGACGGTGGAGGAAGATACGTCGCTTGATAGCCAGAGCACCCTCCGGTCTGTTTCTCAGCGCGTATCGGAGGAGGGGGATGAGGATGAGGAGGAAGAGGAGGAGAATGTCGGCGAGACAGTAGAGGGTACCAGTGCTCAGTCCTTAACTCTTGAGCGTGTATGGGCTGAAGAGGAGGACTTGGAGGAGGAGGAGGAAGAAATGGAGAGTCAGGTCAGTGAGGAGAGGAAATTCTTGCGTGTTGGGACTCTGGCGCACATGGCAGACTTCATGTTAGGCTGCCTATCCCGTGACCCTCGAGTTAGAAGAATTTTTTCAAACACCGATTACTGGGTGTTCACTCTCCTGGACCCACGGTACAAGCAGAACCTTTCCACTCTCATCCCTGCAGAGGAAAGGAGTATGAGAGTGAATAGGTATCAACAGGCCCTGGTGCACAAGCTGAAACAATTCTTCCCATCTGACGCCGCTAGCGGCAGAGGGCATGGTTCTGTGGGCCAAGTAGCAGGGGAGAGGAGGCGAGCAGGCAGCTTGTCCAGCACTGGCAGGGGAACGCTCTCCAAGGCCTTTGCCAGTTTTATGTCACCCCAGCAAGACACTGTCACCTTTCCCCAGTCTAGGCAGAGTAGGGGGGAGCTGTACAGAAAGATGGTGAGGGAGTACCTAGCTGACCATACCAACTTCCGTAGCGATCACTCTGCTCCATACAACTACTGGGTTTCAAAGCTGGACACGTGGCCTGAACTGGCGCTGTACGCCTTGGAGTTGCTGGCCTGCCCTGCCGCTAGCATGCTGTCAGAGCGGGTATTCAGTGACACGCCTGTCAACTCTTTTAGCACAATTTTTCAGGAGGGCCACCTACAGGCCCTCTCTTCAAACAATTTTTCAGGAGGGCCCCCTACAGGCCCTCTATTCAAACAATTTTTCCAGAGGTCCACCTACAGGCCCTCTATTCAAACAATTTTTCCAGAGGTCCACCTACAGGCCCTCTCTTCAAACAATTTTTCGGGAGGGCCCCCTACAGGCCCTCTATTCAAACAATTTTTCCGGAGGTCCACCTACAGGCCCTCTCTCCAATTCCAGTTCCAAGTTTTATTTGCGCATACTGCATACATTTTTATTTTTGGGATAGGTGTGAAAAATAATATTACTTGCGAATCTATATTGCCCAACATTGGATACGGTAGCAAGTAGAAGACCAAACACATGCTGCTCACAGGGTTCCGCAAATTCCTGGTCCACCCGCAAATTCCTTGTCCACAATGTCAAGCAGGACGAGGTTCTGTGGATGAGCAACAAGTCCTTCTGTACTGAAATCGCCGACAAAGTCTCCATCTAAGAACACACAGACCATTGTGGAGAGAGCGGCACAGCTCGCCATCAAAGTGAGGAACCCCAACGCCAGACTGCGCAGAGAAGATAACAAATAAATATCTCTGTGGTTATTTTTGCTAAATAAAAGTTAAATAAACCCCCCAAAAAATTCATTTGTTCCTGTGCCTGATCCACCCAAGTTGAATCTGTCCCATCATGAGAAAGTCCCCCCCAAGGAGTCCCCACTGTAACTTGCTTCCCATACAACTACCTCACCCCCGACACCTGTGTCTCGCCATTGTCCACCACCTCCTCAGACAACACTGGTAAATCCCGACTGTCAGCACACGGAAACAGCAAAAGGTCTTGCGAATTGGGGCAGAGAATGTTCTGGGCTAGCACATCAGAGAAGGGGTGACTATGGGGTTCCAGGGAGTACATGACCACATGCAATCTCCATCTAAAAAGTCATGCCACACTTGATCAATCTCATAATTTACGACTGTACCGGTTGATGCTAAATTTTTATGTTGGGGTCCTGTGTCGTCATTCTAACTCCATCCGGCTGTTGTCACCACCACACACGCTATCCCAGGGAGCACTCCTCTGGCTCTTCCAGCGAAACTTCCTTCCCCCCAGCCTGCCTCCCCCCCCACACCTACAGGCCCTCTCTCCAAACAATTTACGTCTTTGTCCTATCTTTCTCTCTCTCCAACCCATTTTTCCGGATAGCTGCCATATACGGTTTTAAACTGAGTAGTATACATACCACAGTTGATCAATCTCATAATTTACGACTGTACCGGTTGATGCTAAATTTTTAAGTTGGGGTCCTGCGTCGTCATTCTAAATCCATACGGCTGTTGTCACCACCACACACGCTAGCCCAGGGGGCACTCCTCTGGCTCTTCCAGCGAAACCTCCTTCCCCCCACCTACAGGCCCTCTCTCCATACTATTTACCCGGATAGGGGACATATTAGATATTGTACTGATGTTTTTTGTTTTTCTTCTTTTAATTGCCTCCTGACCTGTGATAGGCAGAGCATGGACACGTCCCCTTAGCTGCAGTGGAAAAGACACTCCCCTGGCCAGAGCAAGCTCTTTTTCCGTTTTCCGTGTTCGAAATATCCATTAAATATAGGGTCCCAAGATAGGGGACGTATACGGTATTAAACTGAGAAGAATCGATACCATACCGGTTGATGCAACAGTTTTCCAAAATCCATTCTGGCTGTTGTCACCACCACACACGCTAGCCCAGGGGGCACTCCTCTGGCTCTTCCAGCGAAACCTCCTTGCCCCAGCCTGCCCCCCACCTACAGGCCCACTCTACAAACAATTTACCCGGATAGGGGACGTATTAGATGTTGTACTGATGGTTTTTTTTGTTCTTCTTTTAATTGCCTCCTGACCTGTGATTTGCAGAGCATGGACACGTCCCCTTAGCTGCAGTGGGAAAGACACTCCCCTGGCCAGAGCAAGCTCTTTTTCCGTTTTCCGTGGTCGAAAAATCCATTAAATATAAGGTCCCAAGATAGGGGATGTATATGGTATTAAACTGAGAAGAATCAATACCATACCGGTTGATGCAACAGTTTTTACAAATCCATTCTGGCTGTTGTCACCACCACACACGCTAGCCCATGGGGCACTCCTCTGGCTCTTCCAGCGATACCTCCTTACCCCCCACCTACAGGCCCTCTCTCCAAACAATTTACCCGGGTAGGGGGACGTATTAGATATTGTACTGATTCTGAATTGCCTCCTGCAATAGACAGGAATCGAACCCAGATCAACTGCTTGGGAAGTAGCTATGCTCACCACTATACCACCAGCAGGCACAGCAACTGATAAGAACAGATACTAAACTTGATTTCAGCTGCAGTGCCAGCATGAGCAGTGGTGTCACCTGCAGGCGGTGATGGACCTTCGTTGCACCTAGTTGGGTGCTTCCCTAACATGCGATGGGTATTTGCCTCGCCTTTCTTGGTCTGGGTGAGCACAATTGCCATGAGGGTAACCACCAGGCTGTTGCCTGAGAATTTGGGGTAATGGTGGGATGAGGCAGCCTCAGAGGCATCCATGCATGCTGCCCCTGCTGTTTCCTGTCCATTTCCGTGGTGTTTCCATCATTTTCTGAGGTTTCCAGGTTTTCACCCAGCCTTCCCTAGGCAGAGCCTTGGTCCCCCGCAAAAATGCTCGAGTCTCCCATTGACTTCAATGGGGTTCGTTATTCGAAACGAGCACCCGAGCCTCGGGAAAAGTTTGACTCGAATAACGAGCACCCGAGCATTTTAGTGCTCGCTCATCTCTAGTTCTAATATATTTCTTTTAAAATAAATTCTTTTTACACTGCATATTTAGAGCGCTTGCCCACTACTATTTAAAAAATGTGAATATGTCACCTGCTGGACTAGCAGACGGATTAACTGTATTAATTTCACGTATGCAGTACAGCTGTATGTCTTATCAAAAACGTGAATTTCTCACCCACCAGATTAACAGACGGATTAACTATTATATTTTTGTGTCAGGGGTACAAAGATGATGCATTGCACCCACAAAAATCACTATAGGTCTCCCACAGAATTAACAGCCAGATTACTTATTACATTTCTGTTTCAGGGGTACAAAGATGATGCATTGCACCCACAAAAATCGCTATAGCAGGGGTGGCCAACCTGTGGCTCTTGAGCCTCATGCGGCTCTTTGCCTCTTCAAGTGTGGCTCTAGCTGTGGAGCCAAGAAGCAGTCAGGCCAGGTCACTCACCACCCTATGCTCAGATCTCCTTTCTTGATCGGGCACCATTGCTACTCTGCAGCTCCAGCTTACTCTCCACTATGTCCTGATGCACACAGTGTCAGAACGTGGTACGTGCACATGCACATCAGGTCACAGTGGAGAGCGTCTCAGACCTACAGAGTATCAGTCGCCTGATGAGGAGCCCAGTTCCCGATCAGGAGATGTAGGCATGTTTTTTATTATAAAACTGAGCATTGGGGTCTGATCTGAGCATTGGGGGGGGGGTGATCTGAGCATGGGGTGGGGGGCCTGATCTGAGAATGGGGTGGAGGGCCTGATCTGAGCATGGGGCATGGGGCTTGATCTAAGCATGGTGTGGGGGGCCTGATTTGAGCATAGAGGGGGGGCTGATCTGAGCATGGGGGGGAGAGCTGAGCATGAGGGTGGGAGATCTGAGCACTGAGAGTCTGACACTGTGAGTCTGATTTTTGTTGTCTGATCTGAGCATTGGGGGGTCTAATTTTTTGGGATTGATTTTTTCTTATTTTTCTCCGCTAAAATATGGTGACTCGTGTGTACATGTATAGCTTGTGGCTCCTGGTAGTCATATTTTTTTTTCCTGGCTCTTTGTGTCTGTAAGGTTGGCCACCCCTGCGCTATAGGTCTCCCACAGAATGTACATCCAGATTAATTATTATATTTCTGTGTCAGGGGTGCAAAGCTGGTGTATTGCACCCACAAATAATCACTATATATACTGAAGGTCACCCACAGAATAAATAGCCAGATTCTAACACTTTCCCTCACTTCAGCTGCCTGCTTCCTGTCCCTGCACCTCTCAGAGCTGATGGGCAGTGCTACATGTGATCCAGCTTACATAGAAGCTGGGTCACATGATGCACCGGCCAATCACAGCCATGCCATTACTAGGCATGGCTGTGATGGCTTCTAAGTGCCCACAGCTTAAAAGCTTGTTAATTGGCTGCCCTGCAGCCTTTCAACAAGCTTTAATAAACGCCCGAACTCGAACCCAGACTTTTTTTTCAAAGTTCGGGTTCGGGTTCGGTATGGACCTGAACTTTACAGTTCGGGTTCACTCAACACTAGTGATGGATAATAACAATACATTAGTAAGTGCCTTGTATTAACTTCCTCTACATGATAAATGCAACTTACTCAAGTGAGACAACCGCATTAAGCCAATACTCCCTGTTCTGCCTTGATAAGGGGCAATTACCCCAAAACAGCTGTCTGCAGATGAGATACTGGCTTAATTATTATCCAAGTCATATCTCAAAGCTCGTCTGTAAGATTGAAAATTGACTTATAAGATAGCTCCCTCACGTCTGGTGGCATTAGAGGCAGAGCTTGTTAAGAGCTCATTTGCATTCCCTCTTACCTGATATAATTTAATGAAATCCTTTTTTTTTTTTTTAAACAATTTTTATTTATTCAGCATATGATGTAAACACAGTACAAACAGCAGTACAAGTGCCCCATGGGCCTATATAGACAAAATACAGTGATATGTCATCTGGGTGTTTGTATTGTTTCAGTCACAATACTGAAGTCAACATAGACCAATAACAATAATAATAAAAATAGGTGGTATCATAGCCTCTAAATTTGGACCACGGAGACCATATCCGAAGGAATGTCGGCATAGTATGTTTTTCCCATGCTGTCAATTGCTCAAAGCGGAATATTTGATCCACCCTCGCCTTCCAATGGGATGGGCTGGGTGATGTATCTGACTTCCAGTGTTGAGCAATTATAATCCTAGCGGAAGCCAATAACGGGTGTAGGAGTGCTCTGATATCCCTAGACACCTTCAATCCTGTGTATAAGCCTAAGAGAGCCACCTTCGGAGATTCGGGCAGATTAATACCACATAACTTAGAGATATCAGTCAATATCTCCTTCCAGTAGCCGGTTACACCAGAGCACCCCCACCAAATATGGAGAAAAGAACCTCTTTCCGAGAGACACCTCCAGCAAATATCAGATGTCTGAGGGAAAATCCGATTTAGATGTACTGGAGTGTAATGCCATCTGGTTAATATTTTAAAGTAATTCTCTTGTAATTTGACACATCTGGAGATTTTCCCCGTCTGAGCCAGTAGTATTTTGACCTCTTCTAAAGAAAACTGTGTCCCGCAATCTCTTTCCCATTTATCAATAAACCAAGGGTTGTGCTTTTGTTGTGTGGGCATCAGCATGGAGTAAATTGCGGAGATTTTCTTTTTCGGGTCACGGGTTTGGAGGACCATAAGCTCAAATTTAGTTTGGTCGAACTGCTTAAGGCAGCGAGGTTTGCAGTATTGAAGTATGATGTCATGTGGTGGACATGAAATGTGGATAGGCCTGATAATTTAGGATGTTGTTGGAGAGCTTCTGCAGATGGAGTTATCAGAATAGAACCTGTTGAATCCCAGATATCTAGTAGGGGGACTGAAAGGGATGCATGTGAGCTAGGTACCGTATCTCTGAACGTAGCATGTGAGTCCATGAGGACATCCCCTACCTTCATGATCTCTAGAGGGTGAGAAAGTAATTTTCCCTTAATACCTTCAGTTTTCCACATCGTGATGGTCACTTTGGTAATCTCATTCTGTATGTCCATAGAATGTCTAGTCGAGTGTTTAAGAGATAATAGCAAAGATCTGATGGGGGATTGTCGACATGGCCATTTCAGCTTGAATGTCTAGTCTATCAGCGGGAGCTCTCAAAAGGTCTAGGCATCTCGATCCATGAATAGCTTTGTAATAAGTTTTAAAATCGGGTATGCCCAAACCTCCTTTAGTTGGATGTTGAATCAGACATTTATGCGCCAATCTTGGCCTTTGTTTACGCCATAAAAAGGCAGAGAGGGAGGAGTTTAGTTTATTAAAAAATAAGTCTGGCAGCTTGATAGGCAGCATCTGAAGATAGTATAATACCTTTGGTAAGACGATGGTCTTAATCAATGTGCGTCTACCAAACCACGAGACATATGGTATGTCCCAGGACTGTAATAAAGATACTATGTCTGATGGGAGGCCCTGAAAATTTGCCTTACATAAGGAGGAAATCTGTGGGGTGATGTTAACTCCCAAAAATTTAATAGAGGATGGGGACCATGAAAAAGGGTACTTTCTCTGCAATTCCAACCCTATCTGCCCCGGTAATGATACACTTAATATATGGGAGTTAGTAAAATTGATTCTGAAGTTAGAAAGTTTGCCAAAAGCAGACATAAGTCAGGGAGTGCCTCTGATGGATTTGAAAGAAATAGAAAAACATCATCTGCAAAAGCTGCTAGTTTGTGTTCTATGTTTCCCATCATAATCCCTTTAATGCTAGTAATCTCTCTGACAGCTTGTAAAAAGGACTCGATTGTTAATACAAATAAAATAGGCGAAAGAGGACAGCCTTGCCTCGTTCCATTACTAATTGTAAACGTAGGAGATAGAGTCTCATTCACCCATATGCGTGCTGTCGGTTTATGATATAGCGCCATTATTGCGGAGATGAGGCACGCTGGAATACCAAAACGGGCTAAGACTCTGTTCATAAACAGCCAATTGACCTTATCAAAAGCTTTTTTCGCGTCAGTACTGAGAAGCACCAATGGTGACGCGGAAAATTTAGCGTGTTGGATTATATGTAACAGCCTATGTGTATTCATCTTCCCCTCCCTGCCGGGTACAAAACCCACCTGTTCTGGATTGACCAAGTGGGGAAGAGATGGTTTCAGTCTGGTCGCAATCATCCTGGCAAAAATTTTCACATCATTGTTCAGTAATGAAATGGGGCGGTAACTGGCGCATGAGGAGATATCTTTACCTTCCTTAGGGAGTATAGTGATATATGCCATAAGTGTTTGTTCAGGGAAAGTAGAGCCAGATAGGGTCGAATTGCAGAGTTTTAATAGTGGAGGAAGTAATGTAGAGCTATAAGTTTTATAATACCTAACTGATAGGCCATCTGGACCTGGGGCTTTATTTATGGGGGAGTGCTTTAGGGCTGTCCCTAATTCCATCAAGGTGAAGGGGGATGATAGAGCTGCAGCTTGGTCCTGAGATAATTTGGGAAGATTGAGGGATAAGAGCCAGCTATCAATATAACTTTCAGTGAGTAGTTGGTTTCCTGAGGGGGAGAGGGTATCTAAATTGTAAAGCTCCGTATAGAATTCCGTGAACCTTTTAGCTATGATATCTGTGGTTTTAAGTAAGGTACCTTCCTTAGATTTAATGTGAGGAATGAAAGATTTAGCTTTCCTCTTTTTTATTTGGGAGAGAAGGAGTTTAGAAGCCTTGTCCCCATGTGCATAGTATTTATGTTGGGATGACATAAAAAGTTTTGCCGTGTAAGAGTTTATCAGGTTTTTCAGGTCATTCCTAGTTGTTGTAAGTTGGTCCCAGACGGTCTGCGTTTGTGATAGCTTGTGGGCCTGTTCAAGTCCCTGTATTTTTTGGTACAAATCAGTGATGGCTTTCTGTCTAGTTTTATTTATATAGGCACTTAGACCTATAAAATGACCTCTGATCACTGGTTTATGTGCTTCCCACAGTGTCACATTAGAAATATCAGGATTAGAGTTTTGGAGAAAATATTCTTCCAGAGCAGCTTTGATTTTTACCGTATGGCATTGTTTGTCTAGTAGTGTATTATTAAGCCGCCATGTGAATTCCTTTTTAGGGAGCCCTACTAAGCTAAGATCTAGAAATATTGGAGCATGATCTGATAGAGTAATGTTCCCTATTTTAGCATTTTTACAAAGGTGTAAATGGTTCGGTGGGACAAAGAGATAGTCTAATCTAGAATAGCATTTGTGTGGGTGAGAATAGAATGTAAAATCTCTACCTTGTGGATTAAGAGTTCTCCAAACATCAGCTAGGGAGAAATCTGCTAGTTTATTGCGTAGTTTTTGCAATGCAAGAGAGCTAATTGTGGTACTAGTGGAATAGGAGTCTAGGTCTGGCTGCATAGGTGTGTTAAAATCACCTCCTAATATAATACATCCTTCAGCAAAGGACCTGAACAGGTCTAGTATGTTACAGAGCCACGAGATTTGACTCGTATTTGGGGCATACACATTTCCGAAAGTGTAGATCTGATTTCCAATCATGCCCTTCAGAAAGATGTATCGCCCCACTGGATCAATCAGAGAAGAACGCACCGCAAAAGAAACGTTCCTATGGAAGGCAATACTAACCCCTTTCGAGGCTGAGGATGTGGAGGTACTATGGTACCATTGAAAGTATGATAAGTGCTGTAATCTAAGGACGTGTTTATCTCGGAAATGCGTTTCCTGTAAAAGGGCCACTCCTACCTTTTCTTTAAGAAGAAATCAACATATTTGGCTTCTCTTTTCCGATGCGTTCATTCCCTTCACATTGAGAGAACACAGAGTTAGTTCAGCCATGGACCCAGACGGTAGCGAGGTTTTTCGCTGCTATATAGGAAAACACAAGCAGGAATGAGCATGCGGCCAGAGAGATGGGATTAACATCCTGTCTACTCATATCCGTTGATTTGGTGATAAGGGAAGGGAAGTCTGAGGGAACAAGGAAGGGGAGAGGGATAGGAGGGGATAAATACATAACCATAAACATAAACCAGCATAAATCCCAAAATGAAGATATTGCGAGCTTAATATGAATTCTTCTTAAACAGTAAGAAGAAGAATAACCATTGAACCAAGTGGGGGTGAAAACTTCCATCAGGGTAGCCTCAATCCGTATCCCAGGCTATCTAGGAGGGAAGATGGGCGAAAAACAGACACATCCCAAAACTAAAAGGATATTATCAGTATACATGGAGAGAGAGACTACAATTTTTAGAGAAAAATATGAAAAATAGGTGAACTAGAGCTTCCCACCAACTAGTCAGGAATAAATGCGCGACATCCCCTAGACATCATCTCATAATCATCTATTATTGCGGAATCGCAAAGAGAGGATCGGTGAGTGCAAAAATATAGGAAGTAAATAAAAGTAGACAGGTGTCTAAGAGCATGGAAAGGAAGAAAAGAGGAAAGGAAAGCAAAAGATCAAAAAAGAAAAAAGTCACTGTTTTGATCCAGCAAAGTCCATCTGCGTGGGGTCTTGTATATGAAGTCTCCTCGGTGTCATCCTGGAAGGTGTGTTTCTTCCTCTTTGGGCTTTCGTGGAGTGAGCTGGAGTCCAGGGAGCCAACTGTGGCAAGGGTGGTAAATCCGCAATATTTTTAGCCGGGCACCAATCCTGGATATCTAATTCCTCAATGTCCAGCATCTTATAAGCTTGCTGTAAATCCGTAAATGAGCGGATGATAAGTTTACGCCCGGGAGTGTTTGCCAGTAAACCGAAGGGGTGCAACCACCTATAGGTTATATTTCTCCGTCTTAAGATGTCTAAGAGAGGACGCAGATTGTTGCGTTTCTTCAGCGTCATGGGTGAAAGGTCCTGATATATAGTGATACTAGCCCCTTCATATTCAATCTTAGGCGTTTTCCTAGAAGCGGCAAGGATTTTTTCTTTTGTCTGGTAGTTGGTCATGTGACATATCACATCTCTTGGGGCCTCGTGTGGTTTTGGCGCGGGGCGGAGAGCCCTGTGGGCTCTATCCATGGAGAGGTCCCCTGGATCTGGGCCTAGGAGAGCAGTGAATATAGATTGCAACACAGGCATAACGTTGTCCGGTAGCACAGATTCCGGAAGTCCCTTAAGCTGCAAATTATTTCTGCGTCCTCGGTTTTCTTGGTCTTCCACCAATGAATAAAGAAAATTCACATGCGCTTGACAGTTATCCAAGTTGGATGAGACCGAGGAGTTAAACTCGATCACCGCTGTTTGTGAGGTCTCAAGAACCTCCATTCTGCTGTGTATCTGATGCAAGTCCTGTCTCATATCCTTCATCTCTTTTATTAGAGGTTCTAGCGAGGAGGTGAGAAGAGACTTAAGATAGGATTTGGATATAACTTGATCCTCACCCGTCTGCGACTCCTCTGCGTCGCTATCTCCTTCAGGCTCTGAACCTTCCCCTCCCGGGTCTAAGGCCTCGTGTCTCCTTGCGGGCGCCATCTTGGAAGGTTGAGGTGCCGGCCTTCCCGTCTGTCTTCTCATAAATCTCTCGATTTCTCCCTGCGTAGAGGACGATTTTTGCGAGGTGCCATGTTCCCTCGACTTGTCTCTCCTCGTCTTGCCCATTTTTCTCGGGTGTAGTAGCTGTGAAAAGGCCTGGGATCAGTGGCTAGCAGCGGAGCTCAGGCAAACGCGTGCATCCGGCTCGGCCGCGAAGCTCCGCCCCCCTAATGAAATCCTTTTTAACAACTTCCTAAAAAACATCCAAGGCTTTCATTCTAGATTGTATGGGATAATAATATGGATTTTTTTTTTATTTTGAAAGCTTTGGAATGACATATTACTTCAGAAATATCACTAGATTGCCTTTTCAAATCCTGTAAGTCGTGAAATAGGGATACTGGCCGCTATTCACCACATCATTTGCCATATTAAGTTCACATCCATTATAATCATCATTGATATCACTTTCCACTTGTTTTTTCTCTTAACTGTTAATGCTCTACAAAATTAATTTAGATTGCATAATGTCTCAAATAAATTGAAAGTGTATATTGGTTTAAACATAAGATCTTTTGACAATACATTTCTTGGCTTTTGATGGAAAATTGTACATGCAAAGAACTGGAGTGAGTATGGGATCACAGTT
>ONZH01021126.1:0-313212 GCA_900303285.1 Rhinella marina
TGGCTGTGACAACAGAGTGACCGAGTTACAGTGCAGGAGCAGGCGAAGCACATAAAAATTTATCGTGGCCTGTATGGCTGTGACAACAGAGTGACCGAGTTACAGTGCAGGAGCAGGCGAAGCACACTACAGAGTGACCGAGTTACAGTGCAGGAGCAGGCGAAGCACATAAAATTTACAGTGGCCCTGTATGGCTGTGACTACAGAGTGACCGAGTTTACAGTGCAAGGAGCAGGCGAAGCACATAAATTTATTGTGGGCCCTGTATGGCTGTGACTACAGAGTGACCGAGTTACAGTGCAGGAGCAGGCGAAGCACATAAAAATTTATCGTGGCCCTGTATGGCTGTTGACAACAGAGTTGACCGATTTACAGTGCAGGAGCAGGCGAAGCACATAAAAATTTATCGAGGCCCTGCATGGCTGTGACACAGAAGTGACCGAGTTACAGTGCAGGAGCAGGCGAAGCACATAAAAATTTATGTGGCCCTGTAAGGCTGTGACAAAGAGTGACTGAGTTACAGTGCAGGAGCAGGCGAAGCACATAAAATTTAGCGTGACCCTGTATGGCTGTGCTACAGAGTGACCGAGTTACAGTGCAGGAGCAGGCAAAGCACACAAAAATTTATCGTGGACTGTATGGCTGTGACAACAGAGTGACCGAGTTACAGTGCAGGAGCAGGCAAAGCACATAAAAATTTATTGTGGCCCTGTATGGCTATGACTACAGAGTGACCGAGTTTACAGTGCGGGAGCAGGCGAAGCACATAAAAATTTATCGTGGCCCTATATGGCTGTGACTAACAGAGTGACCAAGTTACAGTGGCAGGAGCAGGCGAAGCACATAAAAATTTATCGTGGCCCTGTATGGCTGTGACTACAGAGTGACCGAGTTACAGTGCAGGAGCAGGCGACACATAAAAATTTATTGTGGCCCTGTATGGCTGTGACAACAGAGTGACCGAGTTACAGTGCAGGAGCAGGCGAAGCACATAAAAATTTATCGAGGCCTGTATGGCTGTGACTACAGAGTGACCATGTTACAGTGCAGGAGCAGGCGAAGCACATAAAAATTTATTCCTGTAGTTTGATAAGACTTAGAAAACATAAATTTATCCTGGGCTGTCCAGTATACAGCACCTAAAATTTACTGGACTGTAGTTTATATAATTGAGTGAAAAAAATTATTCTCTAGACTGTGGCTAGTGTATCACACACCTCACAATTGTTCACTGGACTGTAGTTTATATAATTGAGTGAAAAAAACGTATTCTCTAGACTGTGGCTAGTGTATCGCACACCTCACAATTGTTCACTGGACTGTAGTTTATATAATTGAGTGAAAAAAATTATTCTCTAGACTGTGGCTAGTGTATCGCACACCTCACAATTGTTCACTGGACTGTAGTTTATATAATTGAGTGAAAAAAAATTATTCTCTAGACTGCGGCTAGTGTATCACACACCTCACAATTGTTCACTGGACTGTAGTTTATATAATTGAGTGAAAAAAAATTATTCTCTAGACTGCGGCTAGTGTATCGCACACCTCACAATTGTTCACTGGACTGTAGTTTATATAATTGAGTGAAAAAAATTATTCTCTAGACTGCGGCTAGTGTATCGCACACCTCACAATTGTTCACTGGACTGTAGTTTATATAATTGAGTGAAAAAAATTATTCTCTAGACTGCGGCTAGTGTATCGCACACCTCACAATTGTTCACTGGACTGTAGTTTATATAATTGAGTGAAAAAAACGTTATTCTCTAGACTGCGGCTAGTGTATCGCACACCTCACAATTGTTCACTGGCCTGTAGTTTATATAATTGAGAGAAAAAAATTATTCTCTAGACTGCGGCTAGTGTATCGCACACCTCACAATTGTTCACTGGACTGTAGTTTATATAATTGAGTGAAAAAAACGTATTCTCTAGACTGCGGCTAGTGTATCGCACACCTCACAATTGTTCACTGGACTGTAGTTTAGATAATTGAGTGAAAAAAATTATTCTCTAGACTGCGGCTAGTGTATCGCACACCTCACAATTGTTCACTGGACTGTAGTTTATATAATTGAGTGAAAAAAACGTATTCTCTAGACTGCGGCTAGTGTATCGCACACCTCACAATTGTTCACTGGACTGTAGTTTATATAATTGAGTGAAAAAAACGTATTCTCTAGACTGCGGCTAGTATATCGCACACCTCACAATTGTTCACTGGACTGTAGTTTATATAATTGAGTGAAAAAAACGTATTTTATAGACTGACGCTGCTGTACAGCATACCTCACAATTGTTAACTGGACTGTAGTTTATATAACTGAGTGACAAAACGTATTCCCTAGACTGCACTACAGATCCCAGCAAGCTAAGGTACAGCAGCAGCAAAAATGAGTACTGAGAGGACTTTGGGCAATTTCATTGGGGTCTGTGTGGACCATGTGCTGTCCCCTTTCTGCCACCAGTGCACAGTGTGCAGCCAAGATGGCGTTAGCTGCACTACAAGTCCCAGCCAGCAGCCGAGAGGAGGACAAAAAAAAAATGTCGTTGTAGCCCTTAGAAGGAGCGTTGGGTTCTTTGTGGATGATTCCTGCCTAACCAGATTCTAATTTCGTGCCCTAACAGTGTGCAGCCAAGATGGCGGTAGCTGCACTACAAGTCCCAGCCAGCAGCCAGGAGGAGACAAAAACAAAAACGTGCTTGTAGCCCTTAGAAGGGCTGTTGGGTTCTTTGTGGGTGATTCCTGCCTAACCAACAACTAAATTCAGGCCCTAACATTCTCCCTGACAGACAGCAGCTCTATCCCTAATCTCATGCAGACAGCGTATGACGCGAGCAGCGCGGGACCAGATTCTTATATTCCCAGGTCATCTGATCTGGCAAACCAATCCCTGCTATTGACTTGTAGGGGCCCCACGTGATGCTAGTAGGTACCAAAGACTCTCCTGCATGTTGATTGGCTGAAAAAAGGCGGCTAACATGTAGGAAGAGGAAGTTGCCATTTCCTCAAGGATCGCGATATGCTCGTCCGAGTAGCAAGCATATGCGAATACCCTTATGCTCGAACGAGCACCAAGCTCGGACGAGCATGTTCACTCATCTCTAGTCTTAACCCTTAGGATACCAGAGGTTTTTTCATTTTTGCGTTTTCATTTTTGTTCCCTATTTACCTTGAGCCATAACTTTTTCCGTTCACATAGTTGTATAGTTGTTTCTTTTTTAGGATAAGTTGTACTTTATAATGCCACCATTTAATATAGCATACAATGTAGTGGGAAGCGGGGAAAAAATTCCAAAATAGGATGGAACTGGAAAAAACCACTGTTTTCCACAAATTCCTCCACTGTTTTACAGGTTTTATATCCATGACGCTCCCTTTGCAGCAAAACTGACCTGTGCCCTTCATTCTCTGGGTCAGTATGATTACAAGAATACCCCATATGTATAGGTTTTTTTTAAGTCTAAATAGTGTAAAAATAAATGTAAAAATTAAAAAAAATTTACATCACCATATTCTGACCCCCATAACTTTTTTTAATAGTTATATCTACTGAGCTGTCTGGGGGCTCATTTTTTGCAGAACAATCTGTAGTTTTTATTGATAACATTTTAGAGTGTGTGAGACTTTTTGGTCACATTTTATTACATTTTTTGGGGTAAGAGAAGCAATGCAAAAATGGCAAATTGTTCATTTTGACCCTTTTTTCTGTTATGCCATTTGCCATATTGAAAAAATATTTTCATATTTTAATAGTACGGATGTTTTCTGATGCGATGATGCCCATGATGTTTATATTTTTTATTTATTTTTTTATTCTACGGAAATGGGGGTGATTTAAACTTTTTTTTATTTTTTGTATATTTTTTAACCACTTCCCATCCGGGCCATTTACCCCCTTCCTGACCAGGCCTAATTTTGCAAATCTGACATGTGTGACTTCAAGTGGTAATAACTTTGGAACGCTTTTACTTATCCAAGCGATTCTGAGATTGTTTACTCATGACACATTGTACTTCAAGTTAATGGTAAATTTGAGTCGATAAGTTTTAATTTTATTTATAAAAAAATCCAAAGGTTAATGAAAATTTGAAAAAATTCACTGTTTTCTAAATTTCAATCTCTCTGCTTTTAAGATAGATAGTGATACCCCATAAAATCCTTTTTAATTTACATTCCCCATATGTCTACTTTACGTTGGCATCATTTTGGTAGTGTCATTTTATTTTTTTAGGACAGTAGAAGGTTTAGAATTTTAGACGCAAATTTTGCAAATTTGCAAAATCAACTTTTTTAAGGACCAGTTCAGTTCTGAAGTCAGTTTGTGAGGCTTACATAATAAAAACCACCCATAAGTTACCCCATTTTAGAAACTACACCCCTCAAACTATTCAAAACTGGTTTTAGAAATGTTGTTAACCCTTAAGTATTCCATAGGAATTAAAGCAAAATATGTGAAATTTCAAAATTTAACTTTTTTTGCAGATTTTCCATTTTAATAATTTTTTTCCTGTAACATATCAAGGGTTAACAAGAAAACAAAACTTAATATTTATTACCCCGATTCTGCAGTTTGCAGAAACACCCCACATGTGGTCGTAAACTGTTATTTGGGGATACGCCAGGGCTCAGAAGGGGAGGAGCAGCATCTGCATTTTCTAACATGGAATTTTTTGTCATGGTTTGTGAGAGTGATAACTTTTTAATTTTTTTGTGGACTGAGCTGCGTGAGGTCTTATTTTTGCGGGACAAGCTGTGCTTTTTATTGGCACCATTTTGGGGTACATCCGCCTTTCTGATCACTTTTTAATCTAATTTTTGGGAGGTTAACTAAAACAAAAAGCAGTTTAGGGGCATTTTTCTATATTTTTTTTTTACACCGTTCACCTGATGGGGTAGATCATGTGATATTTTTGTAGAGCCAGTTGTTACGGATGCAACGATACCAAATATGTCTATTTTTTATTTATTTTTTTTACGTTTTGCACAATAAGAGCATTTTTAGAAAAAAAATCATGTTTTTGTGTTGCAATTTTTTAAGAGCCATTTTTTTTTCATTTTTCGGGCTATGATCTTGTGTGGGGGCTCATTTTTTGCGGGATGAGGTGATGTTTTTATTGCTATCATTTTGGGATGCATACGACTTTTTGATTGTTTGATATTATGTTTTTTGGTAGGTGAGGCGACAAAAAAAAAAGCTGTTTTGGCATAACTTTTATTAGATTTTTTTTACGCAGTCCACTTGATGGGGTAGATCATGTGATATTGTTATAGAGCCGGTCGTTTTGGACGCGGTGATACCAAATATGTCTATTTTATTTATTTATTTTTATTTGTAACATTTTTTTAATGACATATTTGGGGGGAAATTATTTTTTTTTATATGTGATTTTTTTAATATAATATTCAATTTTTTTTTTTTACTTTTTATTTTACACTTTGTGTCCCCCATAAGGTCATACAAGACCTCAGGGGGACATTTAACTTCACTTATTATTATTTTTTTTTTACACTTGATTTCTCCTGTAACTGGGGCTGACATAGTAGCCCCAGTTACAGGGGAAATACATCCCCAGAGAGGCTGTACAGCATAATACTATGCTGTACAGCCTCAGTGCAGGGCTGATCGGGTCTGATCCCGGCGATCACGTGACCGCCGGGCCGGAACAGAAAGCTCAATAGCGCTTCCTGCTCTGTATACACAGCGCTCGGTGAGTGCTGTGTATACAGCGATCTACAAGGCAGGGACCCCTGGGAACGGTCCCTGCCTTCTCTTTGGGGTACCCTGCTGTCACTGACAGCAGGTACCCCACTGTGCAGCTGAAATAAACAACCACTTCACGGACGTTTATAGTCAATGGGCGGATGTGAAGTGGTTAAGTTTTTTTTAAATTTTTATGATTTTGAAGCTCGTATTTGAGCCTACCAAATTCATCTTTTTTAAAATTCTGAACAATCATGGATTTAGATCCATTGTTTGTACAGAATTGCTCATTTATTATGTTGGCCTGCCACCTGCTGGCCAAAATAAGAATTGCAGCTTCAATACCCTGGATCTCTTCAGAGACCAGCGCATTGAATTCAATTACCGGTATCCTCATTTGCCACAGAGGATGCCGATAAGAAGCCCGAAACCATGAGCTTCCAGCTTTTCACCCTTTAGATGCCGTGATCAAATGAGATCTAAAGGCTCTAATGACCGCGATCGGCATAATTGCCAGTCGCGATCATTAGCTGTGGGTCACTGCTGTTTGAAGCACACGAGCAGTCGCCATGTTTGCACTTCGCTCCAGCGCGGCAGAAAAGCTGTCAGCTTGATATAATTCTAGCAGAGCAATTAATGGAGAAATCTCTTAATCCATGTGAGGTACTGGGCTGGTTCTAGCTTTGTTACAAATTTTGGTTTACTATATGATCTCTGATTTTCATTTTTTTACATTAGTAATAGGATAATCCCTTTAAGGAAAAACATTTTTCCTTCTAAAAGATGTCTGAAGTGTTTATTCACATACGGTACTGGAAGAAATAAAGGCTTGTCTAAAAATTATCCTTTGGGAAGTAGCAACAGAAAATACATATACAATATATATATCTGTATTACCAGAGGATGCACCTAATTTATGATGAGGTGCAGGAATCCTCTGCCAGTCTGTGTGCCTAGTGTGCAGTAAATTTTTAACTTTATTTATACCAACTTCCTGGCATAAATGTTAGTGAAGTTGCAGGGGATGATGGCCCAACTATTACCTTATGGCACAACTCCTTTAAAGGGGTTGTCTGCCAAGTAGCTGAATAGCCCAATCCTCACATGCTTAATTTAAAAGACACTAGGGCCATCCAGCCATTGAACAGCTATGTTTATGGCTGCTTTTGGTCTCTACCAGACCAAAAGGTTTTTTGGTCTCTAGAAGTGATGTGCTGTTCTAGAACATATGACCGTAAGGCCAGTGATTGGCCTCAAGCCACTTCTGGTCCAGGGGGGCTCCAAACAGCCAAGAACAGGGCCATACCAGAAGAATGATGAGAATGGCTGGACTGCGGACTGTGAAATTTTTATTTTATTTTTAATTTGGCATGGGTTCCAGAGATTCGGTCAGCTCCTATGATGGACAGCCTCTTCTGAAGAGAATCTGTCACCTTGAATTTCACTGTTTAATAGAGATGAGCGAACGTGCTCGAAACGAGCACTGTACCGCTCGGCTCCCCTGCGCTCGCATCCTCAGGAGGACGGAAGCGGCTGCCTGCGCCCATGCGAGCCCAGGGGAGCCGAGCGGTACAGTGCTCGTTTCGAGCACGTTCGCTCATCTCTACTGTTTAACCATGTCCATTGACATCTTTCACTTATAGATCCATTGCTTCATATGTGAGTGAGCAGTTTAGTGCATTGAGGGGGGCCCAAGCCACTCTGTCCAACCTTGTTCTTCCTACTTCCTGCCAGCCCCTCCCTCTACTCTTTGATTGACAGGGCCATGTGAGATGACTATGCAGTAGCCTGGACCTGTCAATCAAGGAGAGGTATCAATATATTCAGGTGATCTATCCCTACAAAGCATTATGTCTGGTTTAACATTGAATCTCCTGCTAACAGATTCCCTAATTTTTAGAAATAAATTATTTTCTGGAGTGAATTTGGCCGTAATTTGAACTAAGATGCAAAAATGATCTGCAGCAAACATCTGTAATAAGAAGGGATGAATCACTGAAACAAAGATGCAATAGTGATCTGAAAGGAGCAGTTTATTCAATCACATATGAGAACTGATAGTAAGTCACTGAGGTTACTGTTATATTGGTATAAAATTATACGTACAATGCAATGAAAATGTACATTAAGGACCACTCAGCTTAAAGGAACCATAAACCTGGAAATTAATGCTAAATATAAAAAGTAGATAACCTTGTCTCCAATATTTTTTAGACTTGAAAACAAATAATGTTGTATAGATCCTGCAGGGAAAATGGGGCTAATTTCCTGCTCATCTCCTTCATTTTTCTCAGGAATGACTGGCGTTACAACCAAATAAAAATAGCTGGCAGTGGGGTCATGGGGGTTTAAAAACATAAAAGAAGAAATATTCACTTCTAGTGATCTCCCACCAGTCCTGCCCCATCTCTGCCCTACTCTCTGCTTCTGTCTCCTGCTTTGATACACAGAAAATGTGTGGAAATGTCCTCTCAATCACTGGCCACACCAGTGATAAACCTCATCTAATGGAGAGCAGTGGGGACCCAGGCAGCAGAAGAAGAACAGTGGATCTTTTGTTTTTAAGCCCCTACTGCCAACTATTTTTGTTTAGCTAAAACACCCTTTTTGGGGTTACATCCCTTGGCACAGCTGTAGATATAGATGTGGAGTGTAGCAGTGCAAGCATAATGAGGACAGGATAACAGCAGAGCCATTCTTTATCAAAGATTCAAGTTTAAGAACATCAATTACAGATCTCAGCATGCACTAAACTGTCAGATGTTACATAAATGCACTTGTTGTCAGATGTTACGCAAATGCACTTGTCACAGCTCTTACAGGTGACACGGCTGCAAAAGTAGTAAATAGGTCAAGTTGTTTCTTTAAAGCAATCCCCTTTACACTGCATTTCTCTAGCTGAATCTTGCACAAGCATCCAGGCACTGAGCGTAACACTTCTTTTTCTGAAATGCAACCTCATGGCGGACTCTAACCTCAGACTATGCTCTGTACCTTTTTTATACAGGTTGCTGTACTTACAACGATGCATCCTCAGTGTCCTCTGTGGAATGTGGATATTTTCATGCAGTTGATCAATCTCCTTATCAAATGTGTCCAAGTAGCGGAAGACTGTAAACTCCTTGAGACATAGAAATGGAGACTCAGTGTTCCTCGGCAGACAGCAATTCTTCAAAGAACTTCTCACAACACCACTTCTTGTACATCTGGCCTGCTTTCTAAGTACACCCTTTCTGGCCTGCTTTTTAACACACTTAACATGTGCTCACCCTTCAGAATCTAAGCTCAGACTACTTTAGCTCTATGCTGATTCACTATTTCCTTTGGGGAAGGGAAACAGCCGTACATAGTGGTTGGTGATGGTCTATGGCCTACTATGGCCTATTAACACCTTGTACATACATAAACAGAAATGCATTTACCATATAAAAATACAGGGGGTCATTTATGAAGCTGAAATACGCCTATAGTAGGCGTATTTCAGGCGCTGATTGCAGCGCAATGGTTAGCTGCACCGCAATCTGCGACTTTTCCCCGCTTACGACAGGTCTAAAAAACTGGGCGTGGTGTGGCCGGGGAAGGGCTGGCAGGCCCGTCTCACTTACTATTTTCTATGCCTGTTTCAGGTGTAGAAAAAGGTCTAAATGTAGGTGTAAATGTTGAGAAGCAGCTGTGGATCTGCCCAAGTTATGAAGAGGCCGGTGCCTCATAACTGCGGCAGATTCACCGCCAGGTATAGGGGTTTATTAAGACTGATGTTTAAAATGCCGGTCTTAATACATGACAATCACAATTTTTTAAAAGAATTTTCAGTTTACTACTGCTCTGCAGAGGGACAGTGCATATCCATTGTGGCTCATTTGTAACATCCTACTACACAAGGTGAAGAAAAATGAATGTGGGAGGAACGATTTTTACGGCAGTTGTTCCTTCCCCATTCAGTTCTACTGATTATCAGGAGCACACCCTGTTTACACAAGGAGATGTGCTGCCGATAGCCATGGATCTTTCATCCTGATCAGCCATTTGAGTTTTTATCAGCTTATTGTATGATTATAGGAACACTTGCAATAATAGGCCAGAATATCACTCCAATCTGACATGTTTTGGAGAAAAAAAAAAACTCATTCTCCTGCCTCAGGGATCAAACATTTACAAACAGGCTAATTGGTTTCCTACAAAATGAGGATGAGCGCTATATGGCAGCTACTGACTTCCTACCTGTGAGAAAAGTACATTACAAATGTTTGTCATTGTCATTACCTAATATTCCTTCCTCCAGGTTACCGCCCGCCTGAGGAACTCTACCTGCCAGCTTGTTCATCCTAGTTACACAAATGGCATATGGGGTCTTGATACTGGCAGCCAGAGGCAGTGCATACAGGAGAGATGGTTGCTACATTTTGGTAGTGTAACAGTACATTTGTGTCTTGTATTCAATAAGATCATACAATGAGTTATACCAACTACAAGTATATTCACTGGTGCTTGATTTCTAAAATGAAATTTCAATCATTCTTTCTTTTATGGCGTATGCTCCTCAACCAAATATAATCTTGTAACACTTTGACGGAAATATTGTGAGCAATATGACTTCACTTTCCAGATATTATTCACAGTGGGAGGAAGAGTATTGGAAAATGATGGTCAACATGCAATCTGGCTTTTAGCTTCGCTCTCCCAGGAGAAATTTCATTATCTTTTCTGTTTCAAGTCTTGCCTTTTAAGCTTCCAAGGTCAGCTCTGTCTAGACTCTTCAGCAGCTTCAACTTCCTGCAGCTAACACACATTCACACAATAGGTGCATGACCTCAAAATGCGCCAGACCCCCTGACTAAGCAGGGAGTCCTTTCTTTCATTATTTCTAGCAATTCGCTGGGTTAAAAAATGAACTGATGTAGCGGCAAGACTTGCCTTGCTGTGATGATTACACTTCTATAATTTACGCCATTACCTTGTTAAGAGTGACATCATACTATACTAACCATCTAGATGCTGGGGACATTTCAACATGTTTTTGTTGGGCAAGGATCTGTTTCTGTAATGAAAAGAAAAAGAGTTCATGTTGCTTTTTACCGTGTTGCAATGGGGCCCACCATATTATTAATATTGCACATAAAATACCATATAAATAACACTGGCTATGTTCATAACACGTTTATGGGCCCTATTTAATGTATATGCCTAGACAGTAATGAACGGATCCCACATGTATAAAGGCACATATATACAAGCATATACAGTAACACAGACACTGGCACATACATACACATAGAAACATACAGCAAGCACTTAACCTCTTTTGCTGCAAAAGATCATGTTCTTGCAAGGGCACACTGTGGGCAGAAGTTCCTTCCCCTCTCCTCCATGTGTGGACCAAAGATTCCATCTCCCATCCTGTCTCACTTAGTAGCAGAGGCTGTATCAGTGACGAGGAATGAACGATCCTCACATATTCCACTGTGTGGTCCATTACAGTTGTGAAGGGACCAGCAAGGACATGGAGAGAGGAAAGGAATGGCAGCCAAGGGCACACAGGGCATATGACACTGAGTTAACCATCTCTACAGAAGGCCTGGGCTGATGGATGGGGCCTCTAGTTTATGCAGGGGAAGATTCTTTTTTTACGCAGAGGAAGAAGCTTCTTCCTGCTTAGAAGTAGTTATAGCATAGACTGGGCCCAAAAAGAAGTTACGGAAGGGTCACCAGAGGATCCAGTCCAACACAGGATTTATATAAGGTCTTAAGCAGTATGCATAATGTATAAGGCTATTTTCACACCTGCGGCACGGGGCTCCAGCAGGCTGTTCTGGTGGGTGAACAGCCCGCCGGATCCGTGCTGCCGCAGGTGCACGTGTGGGTCCGGAACTACGCTCCGGCCCCATTCATTGTAATGGGGGTGGGCCGCGGATCCGGCCACAGCACGGCAACCCCTGCCGAGAGGCGGCCGGTACGAAAATACAACTTGCCGGAGCCCCATGCCGCAGGTGTTAAAGGGGCCTAAAGTTAGTATTTATGTGTCTGAATTGGAGTCAGAAAAATGAAGCTCATTATATGCAAAAGGCAGCACTCAGACTTGACATGCTGAAAGATATTGTCAGCTTTTCCACGCTTTGCAAAGTGGGTTCTACAGTAGAAAGCACAGCACATATAGGATGAGATAAAATACTGGTTTATTTGCCATTTGCATTCACGAATTGCATTCATTGTCCATCCAAACAGAGATAACTTGAAGTTCATAGGCTCCAATGTTAAATCTGCATCAGGGCCCCCTCCTACCATGTGGTATTTATTATACTGTGTCTTCTCATTTGCATAGTTAAAGTACTTGTTATCCTCCTTTTGTGTCCTACCAAGACAAATCCAGGCCCCACTGCATTTTCAGCCTACCCTAGCTATACTTCAGTAGTCTGAGGCAGTCCCCAGGCTCTTGGATGGACGAATTCTGGCAGGGACGGACTGGAAGCTTGAAGTGGCTCTGGAAGAAAACTAAAAGTGGCCCCATGTTGTGGGCAGGTCTAAATTGACAGAAGGTGGGGCAACAAGGTAGAGGGGGTTAGCAATACCTTAGCGCAAAATACCATCCCAACATTACCATATACCACAGTGCAGAGGAGGACTTGGGCGGCCCCCTGCGCATCGGCCCACCGGGAAATTTCCCTGTAAGGTCTATCTCCCACTAATGGTGGTGTATACATTGTGCTGCCTTTATTGGGGTATATACCGTGTACCCTCTCTAATGGTGGTATATCCATGTGCTCCCTCTAATGGTGGTGTATTTAGTTTTCTCCCTCTATTGGTAGTGTACACAGTATGCTCCGTTTAGTGGTGGTATGTACAGTGCACTTTCTCTATTGGAGTCTGTATACAGTGTGCTCCCCCTAGTGGTGGTGTAGACAGTGTGCTTTCTCTGGTGGTTGTTGTCATAGCAACAAAATGTGCTATTGTGATGTCATAGAGTTCTGGAGCCTATAAAAGGCAGGGCTTTTCTAGACCCTGTCGCTTTCTGAGAAATCAGATTGCCTGGAGGAGGGTGCTCCTCTGCGACTTTTGCTTCATTTGCTTTTATAATGAAGTTTCGTGGTTTATCTTTATTGGTTTGCCTTCGGACCATCTGGACCTTGAGTGGTCACTTGACCACTTACTTGATGGCCATCTTTGGCCACAGTACTGAAAGATCACCACTGATCAGGTCAGGGTGATGAGAATTAGTAGAAGACAGATTGAAATTTTTGTTGGTGGGGTGTATAAGCTGGGAAAATACATTTATAAATATGGACCCTCCATGATGTTACACTTATCTGTCTATGATGTGCGCACCTCTAGTGGTTGGTGTATACACTCCACACCCTCTAATTTTGGGCCCAACCTAACTATGCTATTGTGATGTCATTGAATTCTGATGGGAATAACAAGGATTAAAGGGAAGTAGATATAGAAGAGAAAAATGAAGATATATGGAATTCAGCCAAATTCTTCCGGTGATGATGTCAGAGACATGTCAGCCAATGAGCCTCAGCCCCCGCTGATTTCCATTGTGTTCTATAGTAATCTCTAACTCCCTTGGCACCACTTGGATTTCTAATTCATTTTGCTATAGAGAATTTTAGAATTATTGTTATTATTATTAATAAATGATTTATTTTTATTTTTTCTTATTATTTTAGTGAGACTGGAGAAGAATTTCCAGTTAATATTGTATTTAGCGTGGCATTCTCCATCTCTGCCCTTGTAGGTAAGTCTCCTTTCTGGTAAACATCGTGTAGGAAAATCTCTTCTGTCAGATGTCAGGGGTTAAGTAAGCTTTAATGTAAAAGGTATTGGCGCTGCTCCCCCTCATTAACATAATCTCTTCAATTAAGGTTTGATGTCTGTTTTGTTTTTGTCTTTCAGAAGCAGCCATCATCTACATCATGCATCGATACCATCAGATGCAGACCCCCGAACACAGCTGGTGCAAGAAAGCATTTGAGACCTTCATGCTGATCGCCGAATGGACTGTGTACATCGGGGGCATAGCAACGGCCATTTGTCAGGTTTGTGAAACATCTAGACGCAGGAGAAGACCTTACCTCACCTCATCCTCTTTTACTCCTGGTAGAAGTGAGATATCCATGTACATTGTTGGCCCCCATGATCTGCTCTTTATCAGGATCTGCGCTCCAGGAATATACAGTGCCTTGCGAAAGTATTCTCAACCTTTTGCCACATTTCAGGCTTCAAACAAAAAGATATAGCATTAAAATTTTTTGGTGAAGAATCAACAACAAGTGGGTCACAATTGTGAAGTGGAACGAAATTTATTGGATCATTTAAACTTTTTTTGTAATAATAAAACTGAAAAGTGGGGCGTGCAAAATTATTCGGCCCATTTACTTTCAGTTCAGAAAACTCACTCCAGAAGTTCATTGAGGATCTCTGAATGATCCAATGTTGTCCTAAATGACTGATGAAGATAAATAGAATCCACCTGTGTGTAATCAAGTCTACGTATAAATGCACCTGCTCTGTGATAGTCTCAGGGTTCTGCATCATGAAGACCAAGGAACACACCAGGCAGGTCCGTGATACTGTTGTGGAGAAGTTTAAAGCCGGATTTGGATACCAAAAGATTTCCCAAGCTTTAAACATCCCAAGGAGCACTGTGCAAGCGATCATATTGAAATGGAAGGAGTATCAGACCACTGCAAATCTACCAAGACATGGCCGTCCCTCTAAACTTTCATCTCAAACAAGGAGAAGACTGATCAGAGATATAGCCAAGAGGCCCATGATCACTCTGGATGAACTGCAGAGATCTACAGCTGAGGTGGGAGAGTCTGTCTATAGGAAAACAATCAGTCGAACACTTCACAAATCTGGCCTTTATGGAAGAGTGGCAAGAAGAGAGCCATTTCTCAAAGATATCCAAAAAAAGTCTCGTTTACAGTTTGCCACAAGCCACCTGGGAGACACACCAAACATGTGGAAGAAGGTGCTCTGGTCAGATAAAACCAAAATCGAACTTTTTGGAAACAATGCAAAACGATATGTTTGGCATAAAAGCAACACAGCTCATCACCCTGAACACACCATCCCCACTGTGAAACATGGTGGTGGCAGCATCATGGTTTGGGCCTGCTTTTCATCAGCAGGGACAGGGAAGATGGATGGAGCCAAATACAGGACCATTCTGGATGAAAACCTGTTGGAGTCTGCAAAAGACCTGAGACTAGGAAGGTGGCGAAACAAAGTATTAATGCAAGGGGGCCGAATAATTTTGCATGCCCCACTTTTCAGTTTTATTATTACAAAAAAAGTTTAAATGATCCAATAAATTTCGTTCCACTTCACAATTGTGACCCACTTGTTGATTCTTCACCAAAAATTTAAAATGTTATATCTTTTTGTTTGAAACCTGAAATGTAGCAAAAGGTTGAAAAGTTCCAGGGGGCCGAATACTTTCGCAAGGCACTGTATATAATATTATCTCTATATCTCATTCTAGGGAAAACTGTTCCCGTGTATCCACCAGGCCTTCGTCACATCGGCAGTCATCCTCGGGGCATTACTTCAGCTTAGAACGGCTATAGCCCTGCATCACATCTCCAGGAGCAGCCGCTGCATTTCCTTCATCAGGACCATATCTGCCTATGTGACATCGTTCACCACCTTGATCAGTATCCTTTACAGAAGGAAGAGGGTTAACTTCAGAGATCTTCTGCCCTTGTTCCCCAGCCCCCATGTACCCTGGGGTATTATAGCAGAAGACTGGTATCAGGGGCAGGAGATGGCACATGGGAGGGCACGGCCCATAATAGAATTAATACACTGACAGGCAGAGTATTGGAATATCAAACTGAAAATGTGAATTACTCTGAATTGCATTACTGCTATACTTACTATTTATGAACACTTGAAGCTCTTTGAGAACATTTTTTTATAAATATGGTGTTGGACCCATCTACAAATGGTAAGATGGCTTCTGCAGATGGGAACCTACACTAACAGAATTACCTCTCCTGGGCTTTAAGCCTACAACATTCAGGGCGATGTATAATCTAGCTATAGTATGCTCTATTTAAAAGGCTTAGGCAGATGGGCAGGAGTACATGGTCCAAACTGAGGCAGCCACTCCACCAAGAGGCAATTTTCATAGTGTTAGGTTCCAATCTGGTATAAGTATAGCAGTAATGACATTCAGAATAATCCATGTTTCTAGGGTTTGCATGTGTCTATGCACATGGTGTAGGGTGCTCAAGTATCTTCAAAAAACGCTGGAAGGGAAAGTATCAACTTAAAAGATGGGAGCGGACAATATCCACCCTGAAGGAAGAAAACCTGACTTTAGATGCTATATTGGGCAGTGACTTTGCACTTACATTAACAGTATTAAGCAGGGATGGACTGGAAGATTGAAGTGGCTCTGGAAAAAAACTAAAAGTGGCCCCAATTTTTGCAGATGACACTAAACTATGTAAAGTAATTAACACAGAAGAGGACAGTACACTGCTACAGAGGGACCTGGATAGATTGGAGGCCTGGGCAGAGAAGTGGTAGATGAGGTTTAACACTGACAAATGTAAGGTTATGCACATAGGAAGGAATAATGCAAGTCACCAGTACATACTAGATGGTAAAACATTGGGTAACTCTGACATGGAAAAGGACCTAGGAATTTTAGTTAACAGCAAACTAAGCTGGCCAATAAGATAATGGGTTGCATCAAAAGAGGCATAGATGCCCGTGATGAGAACATAGTCCTGCCACTTTACAAATCACTAGTCAGACCACACATGGAGTACTGTGTACAGTTCTGGGCTCCTGTGAACAAGGCAGACATAGCAGAGCTGGAGAGGGTTCAGAGGAGGGCAACTAAAGTCAATAACTGGAATGGGTGGACTACAGTACCCAGAAAGATTATCAAAATTAGGGTTATTTACTTTAGAAAAAAGACGACTGAGGGGAGATCTAATAACTATGTATAAATATATCAGGGGTCAGTACAGAGATCTCTCCCATGATCTTTTTTCACTGTGATCGTGACGAGGGGACATGCTCTGCGCCTGGAGGAAAGAAGGTTTGTACACAAACATAGAAGAGGATTCTTTACGGTAAGAGCAGTAAGACTATGGAACTCTCTGCCTGAGGAGGTGGTGATGGTAAGTTCAGTAAAAGAGTTCAAGAGGGGTCTGGATGTATTTCTGGAGTGTAATAATATTACAGGTTATAGTTACTAGAGATAAGTTGTTGATCCAGGGAGTTATTCTGATTGCCTAATTGGAGTCGAGAAGGAATTTTTTCCCCCTAAAGTGAGGAATATTGGCTTCTACCTCACAGGGTTTTTTTTGCCTTCCTATGGATCAACTTGCAGGATAACAGGCCGAACTGGATGGACAGATGTCTTTTTTCGGCCTTATAAACTATGTTACTATGTTACTATATTGTAGGCGGGTCCAAATTGACAGAAGGCGGGGCAACATAGGTAGAGGCGGTTAGCAATACCTTAGCGCAAACTACCATCCCAGCATAACCATATACCACAGTGCAGAAAAGTATACTGCCCCAAAAGCTGTCCCTCTGTGGTGGCCACCAATAGCTGCCATTTTCTATCTTCCTCTTGTCTCTGATTAAGATATGAAGCAGTGGGCTTAAGAGGTGAGATGTGGGCCACAGCAGTTGAATTCAGGAGGGCATGTGCGGTCACTGGTCGAGTACATGGGTGCTCGATTTTCACTGCGTTAATTACTGCTGAGAGCTCATTATGTACACAGCCAACGGCAGAGAGGAGGACTTGGGCGGTCCCCTGGGCATCGGCCCTCCGGGAAATTTTTCTGTAAGGTCTATGGCCAATCCGCCCCTGAATGCTGATGACTGTTTTTTCCCATGCGGTCATCAGTGCTGATTCGTCTGAAAGCCAGAGGGCAAGTGTCTCTGTCTAAGGAAGCACAGTATGAATTGGGTATCTCAAGAATCTTCGACCATTTTATATGAAGACAAAGGGAACCTAGAATCACGGTTGAAGAGCTGTAAGCAGTGTCAGCCAACATAATCCCAAGGCATGAGGCATAGGCCGGACCACCTTCAGCACCTTTTGTGAATTGTGGGTAATTAATATAAAACAATCTACTCGCTCGTTCAATTTGTTACACTATCGCTGGAGGCGGGCTACTTTTTCATGGACCACCCTGTATAATGTTGCTTTCCTTCCTAAAAATGATGAATTCTTAGGGTACAACCTCATGGTCAGGTTTGCTGAAGTAGTTTTGGAAAAATCAGAAGTGAATTGAAAAATAGAAGAAGTTGTATCTGTCCTTTCTCTCCTTTTATGAGCTGCTCTTGATTTGGGCTTCAAAAACTGCATTCAGAAACCTGACCGTCCTGCAAATGGAAACCAGACGGATGTGTTATGCTTGCCCACAGACCTCTATTATGACGGATCAAAACAGAATGCCTCTTAAAGGCTTCTGTTTTGATTTCAGTCTTATGGATTCCGTTATTTTCCATTATAACCATGTTATAACGGAAAACAATAACGGAATGCATAATGGAGATGTGAACCTGGCCTAGCTTGTGCAAGGGACTGAGTATCGGGAATTATTGTATTATGACCATTTACCTTAATTAAATTGTGTACGAGGCTATTAAGAATTATTTATCTAGGTTTTCATTATAATATGTGACCAGACCATACACAGTATCTTGATCATTGATTTTGTACCAAATTGAATAGATGACATGCTTACTAAATATCACATATATACAGTACAGACCAAAAGTTTGGACACACCTTCTCATTTAAAGAGTTTTCTGTATTTTCATGACAATGAAAATTGTAGATTCACACTGAAGTCATCAAAACTATGAATTAACACATGTGGAATTATATACTTAACAAAAAAGTGTTAAACAACTGAAAATATGTCTTATATTCTAGGTTCTTCAAAGTAGCCACCTTTTGCTTTGATTACTGCTTTGCACACTCTTGGCATTCTCTTGATGAGCTTCAAGAGGTAGTCACCTGAAATGGTATACCAACAGTCTTGAAGGAGTTCCCAGAGATGCTTAGCACTTGTTGGCCCTTTTGCCTTCACCCTGCAGTCCAGCTCACCCCAAACCATCTCGATTGGGTTTAGGTCTGGTGACTGTGGAGGCCAGGTCATCTGGCATAGCACCCCATCACTCTCCTTCTTGGTCAAATAGCCTTTACACAGCCTGGAGGTGTGTTTGGGGTCATTGTCCTGTTGATAAATAAATGATGGTCCAACTAAACGCAAACCGGATGGAATAGCATGCCGCTGCAAGATGCTGTGGTAGCCATGCTGGTTCAGTATGCCTTCAATTTGGAATAAATCCCCAACAGTGTCACCAGCAAAGCACCCCCACACCATCACACCTCCTCCTCCATGCTTCATGGTGGGAACCAGGCATGTAGAGTCCATCCATCCATTCACCTTTTCTGCGTCGCACAAAGACATTGTGGTTGGAACCAAAGATCTCAAATTTGGACTCATCAGACCAAAGCACAGATTTCCACTGGTCTAATGTCCATTCCTTGTGTTTTTTAGCCCAAACAAGTTTCTTCTGCTTGTTGCCTGTCCTTAGCAGTGGTTTCCTAGCAGCTATTTTACCATGAAGGCCTGCTGCACAGAGTCTCCTCTTAACAGTTGTTGTAGAGATGTGTCTGCTGCTAGAACTCTGTGTGGCATTGACCTGGTCTCTAATCTGAGCTGCTGTTAACCTGCGATTTCTAATGCTGGTGACTCGGATGAACTTATCCTCCGCAGCAGAGGTGACTCTTGCTCTTCCTTTCCTGGGGTGATCCTCATGTGAGCCAGTTTCTTTGTAGCGCTTGATGGTTTTTGCGACTGCACTTGGGGACACTTTCAAAGTTTTCCCAATTTTTTGGACTGACTGACCTTCATTTCTTAAAGTAATGATGGCCACTCGTTTTTCTTTACTTAGCTGCTTTTTTCTTGCCATAATACAAATTCTAACAGTCTATTCAGTAGGACTATCAGCTGTGTATCCACCTGACTTCTGCCCAACACAACTCATGGTTCCAACCCCATTTATAAGGCAAGAAATCCCACTTATTAAACCTGACAGGGCACACCTGTGAAGTGAAAACCATTTCAGGTGACTACCTCTTGAAGCTCATCAAGAGAATGCCAAGAGTGTGCAAAGCAGTAATCAAAGCAAAAGGTGGCTACTTTGAAGAACCTAGAATATAAGACATATTTTCAGTTGTTTCACACTTTTTTGTTAAGTATATAATTCCACATGTGTTAATTCATAGTTTTGATGCCTTCAGTGTGAATCTACAATTTTCATAGTCATGAAAATACAGAAAACTCTTTGAATGAGAAGGTGTGTCCAAACTTTTGGTCTGTACTGTATGTTGTGGTGTTTTTTTTTTCTTCCATATCAGGCACTTACTAGGGATGAATAGTTAGATTCCTGATAAGAAATCTCCCTTATCAGGGCTACTATTCCGTTTTTTAGGCAGGGCTGCTAGAAATAGGGTGAGCTTGTCCACTTATACCATCCCTCCCTACCTATAGCCTCTTTTGCTTGGATCGCACAGCCAAAGAAATGTACTTACTGTTCTGTACCCTAGGTAATTGGTGGTTGGGATGGGTATTTGTCTTATTATGTATGTTTTCTATCACTGAACAAGTTACTTACCCACATACATATGCCCCCTCACAGTAGTTATGCCAGATATGTGCCCCCTCTCAGTAGCTATGGCCAGATATGTGCTCCCTCTCAGTAGCTATGGCCAGATATGTGCCCCCTCACAGTGGTTATGGCCAGATATGTGCCCTCTCTCAGTAGTTATGCCAGATAGGTGCCCCCTCACAGTAGTTATGACCAGATAGGTACCCCCTCACAGTAGGTATGCCAGATTAGGTGCCCCCTCAGTAAAGATGCCCACTTTTGTGCCCACTCATTCTATTTGCTGCCCCCCTTTTGCCTCCAGTCTGCAGCTTTAAGAAGAAAAAAAAAAATCACATAGTTATCTTCTTCCCTGATAACGTGCTCTCGCACTCACATAGCGCTGCTGGCTGTGCTGGAGGCCTCTTTCAGCGCTCCTCCCACAGCCAGCAGTGCGATGTGTGGCCTGCAGGGGGGGCGCTGGAGTTCTGAAGAACAGTGAAGCAGTGTGTGGAGAGGCCTCCCTGCTTCACTATGGAAACCAACAGCCTGGCAGTGACAAGAACTGCCGGGTGAGTGTAAGTGTCCCTGCGCTCCCCCTGCCTCTGCGTCTCTGCGACGCATATTATACATAGTTGAAGAGCACTCTAACAGGGCCCGGCACACTGTACTTCAGGATGGGCCCCATCAGAGCACTCCCATTACAAGTGAGTGCAGTGGGCCCCTTTCCCCTCACCAGGACTGGTCGCAGCCGCACCCACTGTGACTGCGATCGTTACGCCCCTGCTTTTATGTGGTACAGTGTCAAATGCTTTGGAGAAGTCAAGACATCCATTGATTCGCCGCAGTCAAGTCTAGAACTTACCTCCTCACAGAAACTGATTAAATTAGTTTGACATGACTGATCCCTCATGAAGCCATGCTGATATGGAGTTATTTGCTTATTTTCATTGAGGTACTCCAAGACAGCATCTCTTAGAAAACTTTCAAACAGTTTACCCACGACAAATGTTAAACTTACCGGCCTATAGTTTCAAGGCTCTGTTTTTGGACCCTTTTTGAATATTGGCACCACATTAGCTAAGCGCCAATCCCGTGGAACATTCCCTGTCAGCGTACAGTCCTTAACCCCTTAACCCATAATGCCGTATATATATGGCATTATCGGCCCACGGGTGTATTGAGTAGGCCTCTGCAGTGACCCTGCTCCATACACGCCGTGTGTCACACGGACAGGGAGCGGTGATCGAGGCGTCCCCGTCATTTAACACCTCAGGTGCCGCGATTAAAGGTGATCGCAGCAACTGTGAGTGAAGGCAGAGGGATGCATTTCCCTCTGCCTTCTGATCTGAGCCCCCTCAGTGAAATTGCGGGGCTCTGGTCAGTTACCATGGCAGACTGGACGCTTCTGAAGCGATCCAGGCCTTCCATGGCAATCTCCATACTGAGTTATGCACGAGGCATAGCTCAGAATGGAGGGAGTAGAAATCCTATTCACCCTAATAGATCTCTATTAGGGTGAATAGGAGAGGGGATCAAAAGATCCCATGTAGGAGGCCCCTATGGGGGCTAATAGTTATTAAAAAAAGTGAAAAAAAGTAGAAAAAACACCAATATAGTAAAAGTTTAAATCACCCCCCTTTCACAATTTTGCAAATAAAAATACATAAACAATAAAAAAAATAAACATATTGGGTATCGCCACCTCCAAAATTGCAGAACTATTAAAATATATTTAAAAAATTCCTGTGCGGTGAACGCCGTAACAGAAAAAAAAAAAGAAAAACACACGATTTGCCATTTGTCCCCCTAAAAAAATTGAATAATGGTGATTAAAACGTTGTATATACTACAAAAATGGTATCAATAAAAACTACAGTTTGTTACGCAAAAACAAGCCCTTATACAGCTCAGCTCTGTAGACTGAAATATAAAAAAGTTATGGCTGTCAGAATATAGTGATGCAAAAAAAAAATTTTGATTTTTCTAGGTTTTTATTTTTTAAAAAGTAGTAAAAAAAAAGGTTTGGTTTCACCGCATTTGCATTGAGCCGCAGAATAAGAACGTCAGGTCATTTTTAGTGTATAGTGAACGCTGTGATGTCAAAACCCCAAAAACCTTGGTGGAATTCTGCTTTTGTTTTTTTTTTTCTATTTTGCCACACAAAGAATTTTTTTCCGGTTTTCTAATACTAGACATGGTAAATTAAATGGTGGCATGAAAAAATGCATATTGTCCCGCCAAAATAAGCCCTCAAATAGTTATGTGAACGGAAGAATAAAAAAGTTATGGAACATGAGGAGGAAAATAAAAAATGTAAAAATGAAGATAGACCTAGTCTTTAAGGGGTTAAATATCAGAAATAAGGGTCTGGCTATGACATGACTTAATTCTCTTAGGATACGGGGGTATATGCCATCTGGTCCTGGCGATTTGTCTATTTTAATCTTTTTAAGATGCTACTGCTCTAATTGCTGGGTCAAACAGGGCACTTTTAATGGGGAATTTACTTTTATATTCTGCATTTTATATTCATATTTCATAGCTTTGCTTTCTCCTCATCGCTCTCTGCAACTCCCCCATCATCACTCTGTAAAGGACCGACGCCTTCAGAGTTATACTTTTAACCATGTATTTAATTGAAGAACATTTTAGGGTTAGCTTTACTCTCTTTGGCAATGAATCTCTCTGTCTCCAGTTTGATTTGCCAACAGGAATAAGCCCCAATTCACTCTTTCCATCATAAAGTTCTGCAAGAGAGTTAAAAAGATATTCTCATCACAGACATGTGCCATAAATGTCTGTAAGATGTACCTATTTAGAGAATTGGAGACCCCAACTCACCCAGTGAGGCAGAGAATGAATGATGAGATGCATTGTCATCTTTATTTATGTCTATGGGAGTTAAGGTAAGTACACTTGCTTGTCTGTTTCTATAACTCTCATAGAAGTTAATCCTTTATGGGACTCGTATCTACCAGACATGTATGACATCTGTGATAGGAATACACCTGTAATGGGGCTGTCTAGGCATACTCTCCCACCAACTCTGAAACTGGGCATAGAGAGATGCCTCTGCTTGCTGGGCGGTAAAATTGCCAAATCATTGAGTACTCTGCACGGGTGTCATTAATTACAATAGGAAAGAACTTGTGCACAATACTTACTGGGTATCAGATGGTTGGCTTGGAAGAGTTTTCTGTGGAGTAGTTTAATAGATAGTCAATAGGATCTGGAGTAAAATGGACCAAAACAGATCTGCTATATCTAAAATATAAACCAAGATGCCAGTGTGAACAGAGCCTAACAAAGCATATCAAACTGCAATGATGCTGTATAATATATTCTAATTATTGTTTTGTCTACATTTTGCACCACACTATTTTGCTCCTGTTTTCTAAATTTGTAGCGTTCTAAACACGCTAAATTTGACCAGGTAAATCCCGTGATTAACTATAGTAATACTACTGCAGGACCTGACACTGCAGTGTAACGTGGAGTGGTTTAATAGGGTGATTGTCAAAAAAGGAAACATAAATTATGTAAAACATAACATCGTAATACCATTTTAAAATGGTCCATCAAAAGTAAAGTATCTTGCAAATTAACTTATCTAAAATAAATCTTCCGAGTTGTAACGTAAGCCATTAAAGTCTCTGGAAGTGTCTTCACTTCTATGTGATTCACGCTTAGGCTCTTAACAAAGGCTATAAATATTACCTTGGATTTTAAACTTAATCATAAAGTTTTATTTACCCGTTCATTGAGGGTTTTGAATGACATTAATGTACCACTTGAAAAAGGAAGCAATTGCCCCTTACTTTTGCAATATTTATAAGAGATTTGACAAAGGCCATGTGTATGGTCTTTAATGTTGGAGGAAAAGATATTAGCAGCGAGATTGTGTGAGTTAGAAAAGAGATATGAACTCTATCATTCCAGTTTATGACCTTTCATTTAAAGGCAACCGCGATTGTCTGGCATCTCAAGGCCAGGCGTTCAGCAGATGTGGGGAATCTGAAGTGCTTTAGACATAAACTTTTATTACTAAATTATAAATAATTTCTATTACTTAAAATGTTCACCTTGTAAGTTCATCTTGATTATAACACAAGGGCAGCTTCCTACTCATATCACTGCTGATCTATAAAGATGAAAAAGGATTATTGCACCCTGCTGTGTGAGAAGTCTTTAAAAAATGCAGAAGACATTAAGGTGTCTCATACATAGCTGTGCCATCTTTGTCATGTTTCAGCTGAGTTCACCTCCAGACACAGATTGGCTCCATGTGTCATAGACCACTATGAGGGTCTTATTAATTTGTTATGTCACACAGTATCTCTAAAAATCCTGTGTACAGTCATGGCCAAAAGTTTTGAGAATGATACAAATATTAATTTTTACAAAGTCTACTGCTTCAGTTTTTATAATGGCAATTTGCATATACTCCAGAATGTTATAAAGAGTGATCAGCTTAACAGCAATTACTTGCAAAGTCAATATTTGCCTAGAAAATGAACTTTATCCCCCAAAAACACATTTCAACATCATTGCAGCCCTGCCTTAAAAGGACCAGCTAACATTGTTTCAGTGATTGCTCCATTAACACAGGTGTGGGTGTTGATGAGGACAGGGCTGGAGATCAATCTGTCATGATTAAGTAAGAATGACACCACTGGACACTTTAAAAGGAGGCTGGTGCTTGGCATCATTGTTTCTCTTCTGTTAACCATGGTTATCTCTAAAGAAACACGTGCAGTCATCATTGCACTGCACAAAAATGGCCTAACAGGGAAGAGTATCGCAGCTAGAAAGATTGCACCTCAGTCGCATCATCAAGAACTTCAAGGAGAGAGGTTCCATTGTTGCCAAAAAGGCTCCAGGGCGCCCAAGAAAGACCAGCAAGCGCCAGGACCGTCTCTTAAAAGTGTTTCAGCTGCGGGATTGGGCTACCAGCAGTGCAGAGCTTGCTCAGGAATGGCAGCAGGCAGGTGTGAGTGCATCTGCACGCACTGTGAGACGGAGACTCTTGGAGCAAGGCTGGGTCTCAAGGAGGGCAGCAAAGAAGCCACTTCTCTCCAGAAAAAACATCAGGGACAGACTGATATTCTGCAAAAGGTACAGGGAGTGGACTGCTGAGGACTGGGGTAAAGTCATTTTCTCTGATGAATCCCCTTTTCGATTGTTTGGGACATCTGGAAAACAGCTTATTCGGAGAAGACGAGGTGAGCGCTACCACCAGTCTTGTCTCATGCCAACTCAAGCATCCTGAAACCATTCATGTGTGGGGTTGCTTCTCAGCCAAGGGAATTGGCTCTCTCACAGTCTTGCCTAAAAACACAGCCATGAATAAAGAATGGTACCAGAATGTCCTCCGAGAGCAACTTCTCCCAACCGTCCAAGAGCAGTTTGGCGATCAACAATGCCTTTTCCAGCATGATGGAGCACCTTTCCATAAAGCAAAGGTGATAACTAAATGGCTCAGGGAACAAAACATAGAGATTTTGGGTCCATGGCCTGGAAACTCCCCAGATCTTAATCCCATTGAGAACTTGTGGTCAATCATCAAGAGACGGGTGGACAAACAAAAACCTACAAATTCTGACAAAATGCAAGCATTGATTGTGCAAGAATGGACTGCTATCAGTCAGGATTTGGTCCAGAAGTTGATTGAGAGCATGCCAGGGAGAATTGCAGAGGTCCTGAAGAAGAAGGGTCAACACTGCAAATATTGACTTGCTGCATTAACTCATTCTAACTGTCAATATAAGCTTTTGTTACTCATAATATGATTGCAATTATATTTCTGTATGTGATAAAAACATCTGACAAACACACATAAAAACCAGAGGGCAGCAGATCATGTGAAAATATAATATTTGTGTCATTCTCAAAACTTTTGGCCATGACTGTACTGTATAAATCATATACACTAGTGAAAAATGAAAAAAAAGGAACACCTGGAAAACTTAACGCAAGTGAGCTGAGACTACGATCGTGCACCCTTTATTATGGGTTCTGCAGCAGGGTATATGTTGAGACAGGGTCACATTAATACAGGGCGGCATCTTCCCTACTCTGGCATGGTAAGAGTAATACAGACGTTAGATGTCCTGCTGTTGTATACCATTTCTAGCTCTTTCAATTCTTTCAACCCATAGTTCAATGTGGTTGTAGGCTGCTGTGAGTGCATGGGAGATCCGTTTTGCCCCTACAGTTCCAAACATTCTCAATGAGGAAGAGATCTGGCAATTGAGCTGATCAGGGGAGCTGCTGGATACCCTGAAAAGCATGTTGTATAGGGCAGGCAGTGTGTGGGCAGGCATTATGTTGTTGGAATACCATGTCTCCTAAGTAAAAAAAGGTTCCACAATGTTCTCGATATACTGAAGACTGGTCAATGTTCCCTCCACGAATACCAGAAGGGAATGGCCGTGGTAGCTAATGGCAGCGCAGAATTATGACACCTGGTGTTCATCTTGTGTGTCTCCACACTATACATGATGACAGTAAGCGCTCTCCAGCCCTCCTGCGAACAGAGGTAAACAGTAGTGTTCAGTGATGAAAGCAGGTTCTGCCTTGATACTAATGATGGCAGCATCAGAGTGCTGTGGTTTATGCCATTTTCTTTTCTGAATTCTCTTTACTTGGTTCAAATATTGTACAACAAAGTGTAGTATGTCTAGTTACTTACTTCTCAAAGCAAGAAAAGACCAAAGGGGATAGATTGCAGATGCTATGTGGCTATTTCCTAAAAATACAAATGTTGGTTTGTAGTCATTTAGGGTGTGGGAAGGTGGGTGGTCTGTATAGGTCAGTTGTGGTAAGTAGGTATGACCGTAAAGTGAAATGTCTGTGAAAATGTTGGAAGTAGAAATCAAGGTGGATGGTACAGTGGTGTACAAAGCTATTTAGTGTGTACTATCACCCAAAAGTGATACATTCCAGTGTGTAGGAAATCAAGTAGAGCTAATCGGGAAGTATAAGCAGAAAAGCATGAAGAACAAGAAGAACTAGGCCAATTTTGGCTTTCAGAACGAGAATATTTTTTTTTTAGTTTATCTCTTTGCATTCTGCCAGTCATACCTATTTTTTGTTTGATATACAGTAGATGTATGAGTAGATGTATATTTCTTGCAGAATGTAGGTGCCATTTTGTGGAGCATGTATTACATTTATGTTTCATTTATATGATTTTTTAAAATCTTCTTAGCAATGCAAAAACACCAAGAATAGTGATACCACACAATATATTCCAATTATCAAAAAACATAGGGGATCATTTTATTAAACAGAAATACACATATATTAAGCGTATTTCTGGTGCCTGGCAGTCCTTTGTGCTGCCATCTGCAACTTTTGCCTGCTCATGCCAGGTCTAAAAAAGTAGGCGTGGCGTAAGCGAGGAAGGGAAGGGGCCAGTACCTGTTTTAGGTGTAGAAAATGGTCTAAATGTAAGACAGCTTGGAGGCTGTCTTACATTTAGAAGTAACGGTGGGTCCCCATAACTCTACATCACTCCACCATCAGCGCAGGGCCTTATTAAGATCCCCTAATCTTTATTGTAGCAAATCCAGATTGAAAATATTCCATGATTAAAACAGAAGTTACCTCCATACCCACACAGAAGCAGGAGCTACAATGTGGTACACAGGACAAAGCACCAGCATAAGAACCAGTAAACCATGTCCAAACAGGGGGAATGTGAGCACAAGGCCAAAAAAGGAAAATTCCAAGTAATAATGATACAGACCACAGCAGCACCTGAAGCCCCCCAATGCCGTTTTGCAGTCACTTCCTCCAGTCCTCCGTTTTGGGTCTCGGGTGCTGCTGTGGTCTGTATCATTGTTATTCCTTAGACTTTGAATTTTTTGCACTTTGACTATTGATTACTCAGTGGTTTGAGATATTTATTGTAGATTGTTAAGCATACATTTTTTATCTATATATTTTTTTATCCCATAGAGAGATTTTTAATTTTAACTTTTATTATTTAACTATAATGTACTGGTATACATCTATATGGGCAGTCTATTAATAATACACATGCAGTTGTTAAAGCTTACCAAAGTTTTTCTTCAAGCAAGGATGTTTTTAATGACGACTGTTTTTAAGGAAAAAGCAGAGTAATTCTCCCTCCTCAGCACTGTCTGAAACATGGACAATTGGTTTGATCCATATGCAGTGAGTGAACTTGCATTTCTCTATTGTGTTGAGCATGAACATACCTTAGTATGCCATAACAACAGAACAAGCATTTTGATGCTGCGTCCACATGCAGTTAAATGAAATGAAGGGTAGGTGCTGTTGGAGGCCCATCCAACGTACGTAGTTACCAAGAAAGGGTTGAAGGCAAGGTTGGAGATCCTACTGTACAGGATATAGAAAGAAAAGCAGTTATTCTCCAGGGGTTGTCCAAGTATTTTTTTGTATGTTTCTAACTAACAAAACGTAAGGGGTTTCCAATTCCCTTCCTTCATCTACAGTGGCCCTATTCTCCTAGTTAGCTGAGCGTCACATGACCTATGAAGTGAGCTACGTTTCCTGCTCTGATGACATTCTGTGCACAAGCCTGAGGAGCAAAAGAAGCAGGTCTGCCTCTGTGCAGAGAGTGTCACTGTGACGGCTGTGCTGGTTGGAGCGACAAGCCATGCCTCCTGCACTGCCTGATCTGCTGGCTGAGCCGTTTGCCCTCCCACTGGGTTCTTCAGGAAAGTTTAACCCCTCTACCATCGGCAGCACAGACTCAAGGTTGGAGGCTATGCCTCAGATACTGAGCAGCTGCAGGGCTTCCTCTTCTCCAGGCACTGAAGAGATAAATGCTGTGCACAGGATCTTCCCTCCCTCCTCACCCTGCAAACACAGAGCTGACAGACTGGAAGATTTCTTTCCTCTGTACTCTGGCTGTGAAGATATGTCTGCAGAGCATTATACAAGAACAGGTAGGGGGGAGATCCTGTGTGTATCAGCAATTTCATTGTACTGTACAGCTGGGACTTCTAGTCCCACACATACAATATCCCAGCAGTCAGACTGCAGGCAGGGCACTTTCTTTGCAGAACAGGGGGAGGGAAAGGTAGACTTTGTTGACACCCACAAATACTCCTGAGGAAAACCAGAGAGATTGTTCTTACATGTCCTCACAGCTCTGCAACTGCATGTAAACAAAGGGCCAGAACACAACTAGGGAAGTGAGTAAAAATAATTTTTCTAAAATTAAGATAAATGTAGCATTATAACAATTAAGAGTTTTCTGGGATTTTAATATTGCTGGCCTATTGTCAGGCCTTGGAGGTACAGACAACACAAGACAGTGGGCCCTGAGGCTGAACCCACCCACTGTCCCTACCTACTTGCCTCAGACGGCCCTAGGCGGCCACGGACAACCACGATGGCGTTCCCTATACTGAATAAGTGGAACACCAAACAGGACAGACAAATAACTAAAAACGGACAAAGGAGCCAGCAAGGATCCAGGTATGAACCGAAATAGCCAGCAAGGAAGTGAGCAGCTAGCTGACATTTATCCAGGATCAGAGGCTAGGTCCAGAAGCTGATTGGACCAGCCCTGATCTCAGTACCAAGTTCAGCTGAAGCACAAATCCTACAGAGCACAGTAACTCCTGCATTGCTGGACAAAAGCAATCGGGTGTGTCACAACAACCCAGGCCCAGTTCACACTAGGTACTGCACACTCCTGACAGTACCCCCCCTCTTATGAGGGGCCTCAGGACCCTTAGCCAATGGACCAGGCTTAAAAGGGTTAAGTACATGGTATCGCCGAACCAGGCGGGGCGCATGCATGTCCTTGGCAGAAACCCATGTACGTTCTTCTGGCCCGAAGCCCTTCCAGTGGACCAGATACTGTAATGAGCCCTGAACCCAACGAGAACTTAAAATTTCCTCCACCTCATACTCCAATTCACCCTGGATGATGAGCGGAGCAGGAGGAGGCGGCGGGGAAACCGGCGGCACATATTTTTTCAAAAGAGACTTATGAAATACAGAATGGATTCGAAGAGCCGTAGGCAGTTTCAATCTAAAGGTAACAGGATTCATGACCTCCAGAATGGTGTATGGCCCAATATATTTGGGCGCCAGTTTCCCTGACTGCACCCTCAATTTCAGATTTCTAGTCGAGAGCCAGACCTTATCACCTAGTACGTATTGATGGCCAGATATGCGTCTTTTATTAGCATGCTTTTGGTAGGACTCTTGGGCTTTAACCAAGCTCTGGTGAGCTTGGGCCCACACTGTGCACAGTTTAGAAAATATAGCCTCAGCTGAGGGGTTAACAGATTCGGCGGAGTGAACGGACGAGTACCTGGGGTTAAAACCATAATTACAAAAAAATGGCGACATCTTAATAGAACGTTGTTCATGATTGTTAATAGCAAACTGTGCTAGAGAAATGAAGTCTCGCCATTTGTCCTGAGTAATAGCCACGAAACACCTCAAAAATTGTTCCAAAGACTGATTGGTCATCTCAGTCTGTCCATTTGTCTGTGGATGGAAGGCAGACGAGAAGGACAAGGAGGTACCTAACTTGCCACAAAACTCCCTCCAGAATCTAGCCACGAACTGGACACCCCTATCGGAAACAATGTTTTCCGGAACACCGTGTAGGCACAGAATATGATTAACGAAGAGTGTGGCTAGTAAACGAGCGCTAGGCAGTTTACGCAGTGGAACGAGGTGGAACATTTTCGAAAATCTATCTACCACCACCCAAATTACAGTTTTCCCTTTAAACAGTGGCAGGTCGGTAACAAAATCCATTGAGAGATGTGTCCAGGGTCTCGTAGGGACCGGTAGAGGATGTAACAGACCCTCAGGTGGCCTACGAGGGACCTTGGACCTAGCACAAATCTCACAAGCCTCAACAAAAGCCTTGACGTCTCGAGCCCAGGATGGCCACCAGTAATGGCGCGAGAGTAAATACTTAGTACCTGCTATCCCTGGATGACCAGCCAAGACAGAACTATGGATCTCTTCTAAGACTCGGAGTCGAAGGTTTGGAGGTACAAACAGAAGAGATTCTGGAGTATTATGGGGTGCCAGACCCTGAGACTCTGCGATCAGGGTCATTAAGTCTGGTTGCAAGACTGACACAACAACACCGGGTTTTAAAATCGTATCGGGCTGATTCCTGGGAGCGCTTTCGATGTCGAAGCTGCGAGACAGGGCGTCAGCCTTGACATTACGGGAACCAGGCCGATACGAAATTTCAAAGTCGAATCTAGTAAAAAACAAGGCCCATCTGGCCTGACGCGGAGAGAGACGTTTAGCACTATCTAGGTAAACCAGATTCTTATGGTCAGTGAGCACAGTCACCTTATGTTTGGCACCCTCCAAGAAATGCCTCCACTCATCAAACGCCATCTTTATAGCTAGTAATTCCCTATTGCCGATGTCGTAATTACATTCGGCTTGAGAAAACTCTCAAGAAGTAAGCAATCGGCCGAAGGTTGGTAAGAGTGTCCGATCCCTGGGATAAGACCACTCCTACCCCCACCTCAGATGCGTCTACCACCAGAATAAAAGAACGCTCAAAGTCTGGTTGAGCCAGCACCGGAGCTTCTGAGAAACACCGCTGAAGTTTGTCGAATGCCTGAGTAGCCTCTGAGGTCCAGTTAACTAGATCCGCCCCCTTCTTGGTCAAATCCGTGAGAGGTTTGGCTATGATGGAAAACCCTTTAATGAATTTCCTATAATAATTGGCAAAGCCCAAAAACCTTTGTAAGGCCTTCAAACTATTGGGTCGTTCCCATCTTTCAATGACTACAACTTTGAGTGGATCCATACAAAATGAATTTGGAGTAATGTAATAACCTAGAAATGAGACCTCCTGGATACCAAACTGGCATTTCGACAACTTGGCACACAGATTATTTTGCCTCAGAAGCTCCAAAACAGTACGGACATGCACTATGTGAGAAGCCCAATCGGGGGAGAAAATCAAAATGTCGTCCAAGTAGACAACTAAAAAACGCCCTAAATGCTCACGAAAAATGTCATTAACAAAATGCTGGAAAACCGCCGGGGCATTGCATAACCCAAATGGCATGACTAGGTATTCGAAATGGCCCTCTGGGGTATTGAAGGCGGTCTTCCACTCATCACCTTCTCTGATTCTGATTAAATTATATGCCCCCCGCAAGTCCACCTTAGAAAACCATTTGGCTCCCACTATCTGGTTAAATAAGTCTGGAATCAAGGGCAGCGGGTGTCGGTTTTTAACTGTCATTTTGTTCGGTTCCCGGTAATCGATGCAGGGTCGGAGCCCTCCATCTTTTTTGCCCACGAAAAAGAACCCTGCCCCCAAGGGAGAGGAGGACGGACGAATATGACCCTTCCGCAGACTGTCCTGTATGTACTCCCGCATAGCCTCCCTTTCAGGACAAGACAAGTTAAAAATACGACCCGAGGAAATTTGGCGCCGGGCACTAACTCAATAGCACAATCGTATGGTCTGTGAGGCGGCAAGCCGTCCACAGCCTTCTCATCAAACACATCAGAATAATCCGACAAAAATTCCGGAATCTCCCCTCCCTTAGGGAAACCTTCCACAAGAGAAACAGCCATGCAATGGGAATCACACCTAGGACCCCATTTCACCAGTTCCCGGTTGGCCCAATCGAAGACAGGATTATGTGTCTCCAACCAGTGCAACCCTAAAATCACTTCCAATGACAAATTATGCATAAGCAAAAACTCCATCTTTTCGACATGGACCGACCCCACCTTAACTTCAAGGCAGGGGGTCATGTACCGTACGTCCCCCTGGGCAAAAGGGGCTGAGTCTGCTCCCATGACATTAACAGGACACTGGAGCAGAAGGGGACATACCTCTAAACCTGAAAAGAACATGGGATTAACAAAATTAGCGGAGGACCCTGAATCGATCTGAACATAACCAGAAACACTTCTCTCCCCCAACCTCAGAGATATTGGCAAGAGTAATTTATTCTTTTGGGTGAAGGTTACCTGCGCGCCTGAGTGACCCCCTCGATAGTCACTCAGGCGTAGAAGTTTTTCTGGCGGTGGTCCTGGCCAGGATGGACATTGCCGAACTCGATGTCCTGCTTTCCCACAGTAAAGGCATAGATTGTTCTGCAGGCGATGCATTCGTCTGACCTTGGCGTCAGTGGAGTCCACCTGCATAGGTTCCTCTGGCGTGGGTATAACAGGAGGGGAAGGGTTAGGATAGGGAACTGGAAATGGTGAGGTTCTGGGACGGTCTGGGGTACCTCTCTCTCGTTGCCTATCCCTCAACCGTCGGTCGACTTGGATGGCTAAAGTCATACTCTCCTCGAGTGAGTCAGGAGTAGGGTAGGCCACCATCATATCTTTTAACCGGTCACTCAGCCCTGCACGGAACTGAAAGCGGAGGGCAGAGTCATTCCAAGTGGAGAGACCACTCCACTGCCTAAATTCTGAACAGTATTCTTCTGCTGGACGTCTGCCCTGTCTCAATCCAGTCAACTGATGCTCAGCATTAGCTGCACAATCAGGGTCATCGTACAGCAGCCCCAATGTCAGAAAAAATTGATCTACAGTCAGCAGTTCAGGAGAGTCAGGCGATAAGGGCCTCATCACCAGAGGGCGGGGGCATAACCTGAAAAACAACTTACATCCCTCCCGGAAGGCACAAAATTTTTTCCTGTCCCCTGTGAATTTATCTGGGAGCTGGACGGGCGGCTCAAGTGGTGCTCCGGAAGTCACAGCAAGTTGTCATGGGACAGTCTCCTGCTCCTGGACCCTTACAGCTAGCTCTTGCACCATGGTATTGAGCTGCTGCATTTGGTCCACAATATTAGTCATGGCAGATCTGTTGTCCATGAGGCAAAAACTACAGTTTGGCTGGCTATTCTGTCAGGCCTCGGACAAAACCACACAGCAATGCAGTACAAATCGGCAATCAAGACAAAAGTCAAAGGTCAGGCGGAGGGTGGATAACAAGTACGCAATCAGAGGGACTAGGAAGGGAACAAACCGGAGAAGACACAGGGGAGCTGGGATCCAGGTATGAACCAAAATAGCCAGCAAGGAAGTGAGCAGCTAGCTGACATTTATCCAGGATCAGAGGCTAGGTCCAGAAGCTGATTGGACCAGCCCTGATCTCAGTACCAAGTTCAGCTGAAGCACAAATCCTACAGAGCACAGTAACTCCTGCATTGCTGGACAAAAGCAATCGAGTGTGTCACAACAACCCAGGCCCAGTTCACACTAGGTACTGCACACTCCTGACACCTATCCTCAGGATAGGTCATCAATATCAGATCAGCTTGGGTCTGACACCCAGCACCTCCTCCTGATCAGCTGGTTGAAGAGCGCAGTCTTCCCTTCATTGTTTACCTGCTCGCCATCCGACAACCAGCTAATCAGCAGGGGTGCCAGGTGTTGGACCCCCGCCAATCTGATATTGATGACCTATCCTGAGGATAGGTCATCAATTTTAAAATTTTGGAAAACCCTTTTTAGGTATCAGTACAATGAAACCTAGTTGGATGATATGGTCAGTAATTCTCTTATTGATCATGTGATATATACAGTAGTACCAGCATATATGACTCCAAATATAGTTCTTCTAATTTTTCTCTAAACTTGTGTGGTATGTCATATACATATAGGGGAAAAATGTTTGAAAAAAAATGTGTTTAGGTTCAAAAGGACCAATTACAAAACCGCCTTTGTTCTCTATATACTTTAAGAGACACCAAAAACAAGCAGTAGGTTTTACTCTGCAGGTCTTCAGTGACTGTGCCCTTTCAATGGTGGACCATGAATTTGTACGCAGCTTTCCTGTGCAGCATCATTTCCATGAAATACTGTAGAAACACAAATCATAGTACAGTATTAATTCATAGCTTTTTTGCATTTAAGAAAATGAGTATCCCATTATCCCATGGATATATCATATTGAGCTTTTTTCATATTTTGTTATTCCTCTGCTGTACCTAAGATTCATAACATTGTCATATATAGATTTCTAATGCTATTAGTTATTAGTATGCTAGATGTTTTTCAATTTTTTCTCTAACTAAAAGCAAAGCAAGGTCAGCAGTGACATCACAAATAGACCTGCGTGTGTCACTGGTCAATGTTTGGCATTATTGCTTGGTAACAAATAACATCATAACAATGGATCATGAATAAGTTGTAAGAGCAATCTTGACCAAATGCCATACTTCTTAAAACCTGGAAAAATACAACAGTAAATATATATATGAGACCACTGCAACACATTTGCTTATAAGGCAAATTCCTAATTAAGGAAGCAGTGGCAAATTTTTCAGGTGAAGCAAAATGAGTTGCTCGATGGGTAAAGGTGGTTGTTCCTCAAATCTGGATAGAATAGAGAGTGGTTATTGGGGGAACAACAAGGTAGATGTTCCCAGTTTAGTGCAATGATATGAGAGTAAGTTTGTGGGGTACTTGGAAGCATGTGAATAAAAGCACCAACCCCTTTTTCCTAACTTGGTTCCAAAATTCCTCCTGTACATGTGTGATAAAAACCACATCCACATGATCGACTAGGGGCTAATGACATTACACGCTGAGCACAATATTGCTACATACAATTTTAATAATCACATGGAAATGCAATGCATTGCACAGTGTATTTCATCATGGAGCTCAGTGAACCAACCTCTTTTTTAATATTGCGTTGCAAGCTTGGAATTAATTGAGTAAGCCTAACCTTTATCTCACAATAGGTTAGACCAGGGCGTGTAAAGGAACCACTCCTGTTCATTAAGCCCTTTGCAGACGTATGGCTTTTCCCAGTTTGATCTGTGTGGTACCCTGAGTAGTCTGCAGAGCACATTAGCCAGTGACTTTCTAAGGGTCAATAAGGGAAGGCAGTTCAAGATGGGCATAAGTATTGGGTGGAGGCAAGTTCATCACCAAGTCAGGATGTAAAATACACAGAACCGCACGGAGAACAGTGTACAATGACTGAAGGTGGAAATCCTTCAGCTTCAGGCAGGTAGCATCGGAAGTACACAGAGACTTCAGTCCATGATTCTGAAGGAGTGGATAATGGTGAGAGAAGAACATAGGGAGCCTAGCTGAAGATGTGGTATAAGTGGCCATCAACAATAACAGGAATTAAGCTCAAAAGTACAGGAAGACCAGAAAGAAGACAGGAATGGGCCCAAGAAAGTAGTCTGAATTGAAAGAGATACAATGGAGTAAAACATTTTGGATTGACAATATGGGCTGGGTCATCAGAAAAGTTTTTCATTCAGAAGGATCAAAGGACATCAACCCTTCCTTTTGTTAGTGCAGGTTGATAAGCATGGACAAAGTTATATCATGTGAAAAATAGAACCCACCTGACCTGTTGAGAAGTCCACCAGAAGCAAGACTGGAGATAATCCAGATTTTTATGATCTTATATTTTCTGGGAAAGATTAAAAACCAGTAACTCTTTGAAGTGTCTGAAAATCACCAAGCTCTGACCATTGCATGCAAATACTCTCAGCAGAGATAAAGTAGTTGTCACAAACTGCACTGTTACTCACCTCTCTCCCGCTGTCTGTATGCTATTTGATCCAGTTGGTCAATTTCAGTCTGCTTCTAGTCTACTCTACTAATTTAAGTTTGCTATTCTGTTGCATTTAGCTATAATTTATAATTGTAGTGTTCAGTGTTCATTGTTCGACTACTGCACCAGCAAGGCAATGGTTATCTATTTTCTAGGTCCAGACTCTATTGCTAGGAAACATCATGCTCACTCAATGGTGGTTTCTAATGTGTTCTCCTATTGGTACACAGCTTGCTTTAACAGCCATTGCCTGAGCATTAATGTAATATTCACAGTAAGTTCCCATAAGAGCTGTGTAGAAATAAAACTGCACTCCGTGATCAGAGATTATGTGAGAAAATAATAAAGCCAAAATAGTTCATTGAAAAACATCTGAGTCAACCAAAGAGCTGAGGGTAAATCAGACTAGGTACAAATTGGAGGATTTTAGAGAAGTGATTCACCACTACATAGATGGCAGTGAATCCCCGAACCAGAGGCAAATCAGTGATAAAGTCCATTGAGATCTCTTTTTCGAGTTACAGCAGTAAGTGAAGAGGTCACCTGCATTAAATTTTGAGAGACTTGATGACTGATTTGATACTTTGCAAATCCCAGGAGTCCAAAAAAAGGCACCTAGTGTAAATCAAAAGAAGTGAAGTAGGGGTGAGGGTCAGGATGCATCGAAGGTTTGTAATCAGGATCAGGAAGGTAGAATATAAAACTGGTCAGGAACACCAACCTGAGTATTGGACTTTAAAGAGGACATGTCAACATTTCTGACATGTCTGTTGTAAATAATTGCATTCCCCATGCAATAACAAATCTAGCCTTTATCATCCATTTTTATGACTCTATGTTGTGCCATTCCTCTGTTATTACTGCTAGAAGTTTAAGGTACAGCTGGATGTTACCAGCCGTGGGTTATGTCCTTGCACAGTCTGACCTGGAACTGTGAGACTGTGCAGGGACAGGGAGGAAGAGGTGAGAGGTCAATCCCTCACATGTAAGTATTAAAAGCTTTGCCCAAACTACTAGGGTAACTTCCCCTTCTGTTGAGAACCTGATTTGGTTTGCTTTATTAATCAAGTATCCTCTATTTCTATTTACCATACTGGATAACATTTGTGTGACTTCCTCTCTGTTCAAGTTATTGCCACACACTTTTTTCACATTTAATGGTGACTATTACCTTGAAGTTATAGGAGCTTATGTGGACCTCTCCACCATTAGCCAACCATGAAAAGTACTTAAAATCAGTATAGAAGTGACAAATTCATACAGCAGGAACCACACTGCAGTTTGGCATTAGGCTTCAGCTGTGGTGTGTGCTACCAAAATAGTGGCTTACGTTGAGTCTCTTTCTTAATAGTAAAAATTGAAAATTTGTCCACATTATTCTAAATAATCTGTCACAGGTTCAAGAGTATGCATCTACCCAAGACAGACGGCCATCTATCTATATATAAATTTTTAATGTTAGGGAAAGTGTCCAGTGGGGCTATGCAAAATCAGGCAAATATCTAAAGTAAGGGTCCCTAGCAGAGCTGGATATCAAGAAGTGTTATATCTGGTGATTGTGGATGTGCTTCCTCTGCACCAATTCAAAGGTACTTTGTAAGTTCTCAAGTGTCCAGTGGGGCTATGCAAAATTAGGTAAATATCTAAAGTAAGGGTCCCTAGAAGAAGTCTTCTGGTGAATTTTTCAAACATTGCTGGGTTAGTCACCACTGTGGTTCCAAAAGTGGTCATCATGAAGTATTTGTTGACTATGGATGTGCTTCCTCTGCATCAATCCAACGGTACTTTGTAGGTTCTCAAGTGTAGTTCTAATGAAGTTGCATCCACTACTGAGTGTCCACAATATGAAATAAATCTGCTGCAGCCCATGGCCGAATCAGTTAGACTATCTGCGATTTGTGGGTTAAACAGGAAAGAGGTCACAGCAGATAACTTTGAGTATAGTCGATATTTTTATTAATTTTTAACTGAGAGGAAGAATTCATCCACACATATTCTAAATCATTTTTCTCTTTTACTATTTGGTACAAGATATATTGAAAACCTTCTCGACATTTGAGGAGACTACATAGATACAAATCCATCATTCCTTTCATACGTGAATAACAGTACTAAGGATTTTAAAATCTTATCAAGCAAAAGTATCCTTTGCCTATTTGTATGTTATGCTCTAAGGAGTTTAAAAAAGAATCAAGATTTATCCTTAGAGAAAACAAGCAGCTCAGCTAATCTGGTGAAGAATATCTTAGTATGTGAGTTAGGGCTCGTTCACATCACCGTTAGGGATTCCGTTCTCCTGCTCCGTTATAGGAGCAGGAGAACGGAAAGGACGGATTCGGGACATAACTGAGCCCAACGGAGCCTAAGGGACCCTATAGACTATAATGGGGTCCGTTAGGTTTCCACTCAGAAGATGATTTTTGAAGCGGAGACAAAAGTCCTGCGTGCACAACTTTTGTCTCCGCTTCAAAAATCATCTTCTGAGCGGAAACCTAACGGACCCCACTATAGTCTATGGGGTCCCTTAGCCTCCGTTGGGCTCAGTTATGTCCCGAATCCGTCCTTTCCATTCTCCTGCTCCTATAACGGAGCAGGAGAACGGAATCCCTAACGGTGATGTGAACGAGCCCTTAATCCAAACAAATGAAAATGTTCTACTTAAATAAGCATTTAGGCAGTTTTTTGTGCATGCAGTGGTTTTTGTCCACCCAGTTCTCTGCATATTTCCAGGGTGGCGGCCAGATCTCTGCTGGACCCCATAATAGTCAATGGGATCTGGTGGAAAGATGGTAGTATCCGGCAATGCCAGAACAGCCTGCTGGAGTTCCCTGCCACATATGTGAAACTAGCATTACACCCTTTCCTGTTATGCCACTGTTCAGAAGCAGAGGGGATGGAGTCCTATCTAAGGGCAGCAAGTGAGAGAGTGCAGTCACTTAAAGCATCACTGAGGTTTCAGCAAACTTTGTATTAATCAATGGTACAGTGTGGGTACATGAGGAATAACACTATTTCTGGCCATAATGTCACTTTTATCTGCCATTTTGTAGCACTTTTCTGTGCCTGCTGAATATCTAGTATGTACTTCTCCCAGACATGGTGAGTGGAGACTAGCTGCCATCCACTGCACACAGAAAGTAGAGGAGAATCTCCTTCCAAACTGTCTCACAGTCACTTAGAAGCAGCCCCAACATAATGGTGAGAACTGACCTGTATGTTTGTGAATAAAACATTGTGCTGAGCTATAACCTTCCCATGTAGCTGTGTAGTTGCTTTTTGTCTGTGTCTGTCTCCTCAGTTCCTGCTCACTCACTCACCCTCTCCATAGTCTTGCTCTGACATGTGTAATATCATCCTTCTGCCAAGATGATCCATCTTGGACGGGGAAAAGGCAAGGTTGCTTGTACTACTATTTATGAAAACTTGTGTGAAAATTTAGTGACCATTTAAAACTTCTGTCCTGTTATAAAACTCTCCTGACTCATAGTACCTGTCTCTACTACTGATGTGTGCTGAATAGGGTTGCAGCGGTAACCGGTTCCACGGTATACCACGGTAATGAAATGCACGGTTATCAAACCGTGGGCATTTGCTTATTACCGGTAAATGGCGACAAGACTTTTTAGTCTTGTCGCCATTTGCGCCTGGACCCGACCGCATCACTGATACTAGGCTGCGCTACTGCGCAGCCTAGTATCAGAGGACATGGAGAAGATAAAATTAAAAAAATCACTTACCCGTCCGGCGCTCCTCCTCTTTTCCGGGTTGCGCTGTACTGTCCTGACCGCGTACAGCGTCAGGACGTAGTGCGCGCACTCTGACCTGACGCTGCACGCTGTCAGGTGACAGTGCAGCTACGGGAGACTAAGGAGCGCCGGACACCGGAGAGGAGTCGCAGCGCAGGAAAAGTAAGTGATTTTTTTATTTATTCAGATGGTGGGCTGATGGGGGCACAGTGGGCCGATCTGAGGTCTGAAGGGGGCACTGGGGCTGATCTGAGGTCTGAAGGGGGCACTGGGCCAATCTGAGGTCTGAAGGGGGCACTGGGGCCGATCTGAGGTCTGAAGGGGCACTGGGGCCGATCTGAGGTCTGAAGGGGGCACTGGGGCCAATCTGAGGTCTGAAGGGGGCACTGGGGCCAATCTGAGGTCTGAAGGGGGCACTGGGGCCAATCTGAGGTCTGAAGGGGGCACTGGGGCCAATCTGAGGTCTGAAGGGGGCACTGGGGCCAATCTGAGGTCTGAAGGGGGCACTGGGGCCAATCTGAGGTCTGAAGGGGCACTGGGGCCAATCTGAGGTCTGAAGGGGGCACTGGGGCCAATCTGAGGTCTGAAGGGGGCACTGGGTGCCAATCAGAGGTCTGAAGGGGGCACTGGGGCCAATCTGAGGTCTGAAGGGGGCACTGGGGCCAATCTGAGGTCCGAGGATTAGTGTATCTTTTAATAATATATGTAACAAACGGTGATACCATGATAACCGTAATACCGCGGTATTTACTGAGACGGTTATCATACCGTGAAAATTTCATACCGTTGCAACCCTAGTGCTGAATGCAGAGTCTAGTACGTTTCTATGAGATGTATCTTCACACTGCTCTCTCTGCCTACTGCTCGTAATTGGTAGATTTCTCCCTGTCAGCTATTATAGTCACGATGCATAATACGTAATTACTTGGCCACGCTTCACTTTTACACTTTAGACTGGCCTGTCTACAAAAGAAAGCAAGCTCTGTACTGGTGGTCAGATTGGGATGACATGATGCCCGCAATGAAAGGGTTAAAAAATTATGTATGCAACTCAATTGGAATCAAGCCAATTACACTGCTAGAATATTGGCAATGAGTAAGCATTATATATCCAAAACAAATCTGTTTCTTTAACCTTCATCTTTAATGTAATTTATTACATGCAGTATTGCAATACCAAGGATATGCTACTTGTTCTTTGAAAATTTATATTAACCCTTTCACGACCGGAGCTTTTTTCGGTTCTGCATTTTCGTTTTGCGCTCCCTGCCTTCAAACAGCCATAACTCTTTTATTTTTCTGTTCACATAGCTGTATGAGGGCTTGTTGTTTGCGGGACAAGTTGTACTTTCCAACGCCACCATTTAATATTGCATACGGTGTAGTGGGAAGCGGGAAAAAAATTCCAAACCGGGTGAAATTGCAAAGAAAACGCTATTCCGCTACAGTTCTACGGGTTTCTTATTTACAGCATTCGATGTGCATTAAAACTGATCCGTTACTTTCATTCTACTGGTCAGTACGAATCCGGCAATACCTAATATGTATAGTTTTTCCTGCGTTTAGATGGTGATAAAATAATTAGAAAGTTGCCCTTTTTTTTTTTTTTTTTTTCCTTGTCATATATTGACCCCTATAACTTTTTGGTATTTATGTGTACAGAGCTGTATGGGGGCTCATTTTTTGCGGGGCGGTCTGAAGTTTTTATTGATACCATTCTGGGGTGTGTATGACTTTTTGATCACTTTTTATTTAATTTTTTTTAGAAAAAAAAAGGGACAAAAAACTGCGAATCGCCATTTGGACGCTTTTTTCCGCCACACAATTCGCCGTATTGAAATTTTTTTTTTATATTTTAAAAGTACGGGCGTTTTCGGTCACGGTGATACCCATGATGTCTATATTTATTGTTATTTAGGTATTTATTTTTTACTTATACGGAAAGGGGGGTGATTTGAACTTTTATATCTTTTTTATTTTTTATATATTTTTTAACATTTTTTTTTAATTTTTCTGTGATTATTTTAAAGCTCAAATATCATCTGATCTATTGTGTTTTGTTTTTTTTCTTTATGAGCAATCATGGATTTACTAGATGCAGTTAAAACCATGAATTGCTCATTTCTTATCCTGGCCTGCCATCTAGTGGCCAGAATAAGAATTGCAGTTTGAAAACTGTAATCCTCACCAGCGAGGATTACAGTTTTCATATGGTGTACAGACACCCCGATTGGCCAATCGGGGCGTCTGTACACCACCCGGAAGCGTGGGCTTCCGGGTTCAGACGCATCCTGATGCCGTGATCACGTGTGATCACGGCATCAGTAAGGCCCTGGAAGTCTCCGCAGACGGAGGTAAGATGCGGCAAGTCTCTGCTGTTAGAAACAGCAGAGACTTGCCGGCCATGACGCCCGCCGCACCCGCGAGCGGGCGTCATGTCCCCACACCGCCCGCGCGCCGTACATGTACGGCGGCGGTCGTGAAGGGGTTAAAGGGGATTTACCACAAAAATATTCTACAGTTTTCAAAACAACACCAAGATCTGAATATTTTCGTAATTGCATATAATTAAAAATTAAGCATAGCCACTGAGTAAGGCTACTTTCACACCAGCGTTTTTGCAGGATCCGTCATGGATCAGCAAAAATGCTTCCGTCATGATAATACAACCGTCTGCATCTGTTCTAAACGGATCCGGTTGTATTATCTGTCAAATAGCCAAGACGGATGCGTCATGAACTCCATTGAAAGTCAGCAAGCAGCATTTTAGTGTCCACCTCCAAAACGGAATGCTGACTGAACTGAAGCAAACTGAAGCAAAACTGATGCATTCTGAACGGATCTTTTTCCATTCAGAATGCATTAAGACAAAACTGATCAGTTTTGGACCATTTATGAGAGCCTGTGACGGATCTCACAAACGGATCCTTACAACGCAAGTGTGAAAGTGGCCTTATTCAATACACTGTATCCTTCAACTGCCTGAGTTAAGATAGGGAGAGCTGAGACACGCCCCCTGAGCTGCAACGGCCTGACTGATGTGTGTGGGACAATGGATATACAAATAGACAAATCTTCTAAACGGTACATTTTAGGGCTCGTTCACATCAGCGTTATGCTTTCCGTTTGTGTTTTCCGTTATAACATGGTTATAACGGAAAATAACGGAAACCATAAGACGGAAGTCAAAACGGAAGCCTTTAGAGGCATTCCGTTTTAATCCGTCATAATAGAAGCCTATGAGAATCATAACGGATCCATTTGGTTCCCGTTATGCAAAACGGAAAACAAAGTCCTGTCGACAGGACTTTGTTTTCCGTTCAGCATAACGGAACTCAGACGGATCCGTTATGATTCTCATAGGCTTCTATTATGACGGATCAAAACGGAAGCCTCTAAAGGCTTCCGTTTTGACTTCCGTCTTATGGTTTCCGTTATTTTCCGTTATAACCATGTTATAACGGAAAACACAAACGGAAAGCATAACGCTGATGTGAACGAGCCCTTATATAAATACATTCTATTAGTATTAATACTGGTATGGCTATATCTAACTATACAAACTACATTTGTGAGATGGGAATACCCCTTTAAGTCTTATTTTGAAAGTTTCAATACCACCAGCCTATCCAAGCATATGGAGATATAATTTGTGCAGGACCTGCCGAACCACATGACCTTCTGCCCCACGTGAGTATGGTATCACGTGACATCAAGAGTACCACGTGATACCTGAGAGCCGCCCGCGGGACACGTGACCCCTCAGAGACGCGCGCCAAGCGCTACATCAGGCGTCCTGGGAACCAGAGTGGTGCGGTGCTGGCACTCAGAAGTGAGTCACGGTATCCAATACAAGGACTAGTAAGAAGCCCAGGCGGGGCAGACTTTATAATATTTTAAGCATTTTTAAGAAAAAGGAGGAAAGAGTATACCCACTTTTATTGGGACCTGCCATCTGTTTGATGAACTATACCGATAATGGTACCTTTTTTTTACCTACATCTATATACTACATTTTAGAACTTGCATCTATACCCTATATTTTGGAACTTGCACCTTGATAACCGGACAACTGGTACTGATAATCTGCAGCTTGCACTTTGACAACTGGCTACTCGCACCTTGATTTCCACAATATATTGGTGATACCAATTCCATGTTCCTCATGATTACTTACAACCAATTTATAATATAGACTGTAGTACAGCTATTTGTTTGATATGAGGCCTATTGATGTTTTATTGATATTTCCTTGATACAGGGACTTTTCTCTTCTTTTCTCCGGGTGGAGAACTTTTATGCACATTATTTGAATTTGTAGCTATATATTTTTCTTTTACTGTTTAATAAATGTCTTCTGGCTATTTCCAGTAGTAGGTGTGCCCACCCTACTTTTATATATATTTTTATTCTCTGGTTTTGGGTGGTCCAGTGGGTGGTGCACCCCTCTCATCCGTCATTTTGGAGTGAGCCTATCCATTTAGTTATCACTAATAGAGAAACTGACTTCCTGTCCACACATAAGACGCTGTGTCAAAGTGTCAGCCACATGCCATTGCAGTTTCCCTGTATTTGTACTGGCTAATCAGTATTATGATCCAAAATTATTTGATTTAATTAAAGGCGCTGTCTAAACTTTACTAAGTAGTGGCTTATCCTTGGAATAGGCTATCACTGCTGATCGGCAAGGATCTGACACCCTGCCGATCATCTCTTTGGATGCCAGAAGTCTGGGCCAGAACTCCTTCAACCTTGTCTTAGAGGGAATCTGTTACTACAGCACTGCTCCCCCCCACATCCGCTAGTGATGACCTATCCTGAGGGGGGGGGGCGTGTGCATAATGTCCCTGAGGACGGGTCATTACTTATTAAAGGTTGGACAACCTATTTAGCTAATAATTAGCTTTAAAAGGGATTCTGTTACTAAGGCAAGATGGGACTAAGCCTTGCTACTGAAACAGCAGAGCATCGACTGTTCCTTGCCATTTCCTGGCCACCTGGTGGTCAGGGCTCACACTTTAGTAATGGCAAGATTAGACAAACCCTTTAAAATGGTCTGACTACATCAGCAATTGTTCAGTAAATCTGGGCAGTTCCATCATGATGCTAGCCGGGAAGAATCTCCTCCTCACAGGCCGGGAGCCACATTGCTGCTTAGTAACAGCTCTGACAATCGATTATCCACAGCAGATTCTTTATGAAACTGTGACAAAGAATAAACAAGCAACAAGTCCTTTCCCAATGCGGTTTCTGTGTGAAAATGCAAATTAGCCACACTGTATGTGGTCAAATCTACAAAAAGAAAAACTGTGACACGCATTCCAGTCATGTGAACATGGTCTAAAGCAGAGATCAGCAACCAGTTCTGAAACTACAATCCCACAATGTTCCTTCACTGTTACAAGAACAGCCGAGAATGTGTGCATGCTGGGCGTTGCAGTTTCACAGCAGCTACAGTGCCGAAGGTTGCTGATCCCCGCTATAAGGGCCAGTTCACACTGAGTTTTTTTGGCATTGATTTTGTCGTGTTTCTGCCTCAAAACAGCCTCCCATTCATTTCAATGGGAAGCAGCACTTTGTTTTTTACACAAAGTGTAAAAAAACTGCCCTATCTTGGAGCAGAAAAAGCGCTGAATCACCTATTGAAATGAACAGGAAGCTGAAATAAAAAACTCCATGTGAGTCCATGTGTGTTTCTTTGTGCATTTGCCGCACTTTTTTTTAGTGTAGATCTGCTTCAAAAACCTCAAGCAGAAAATTTAGCTTTGTAAAAAAAAAAAAGGTGCCCCAAAAAGCTTATAAAAAAAACACGCTGCAAAAAAAAAAAAGTATTCCACACTGGTTTATTAAGCATTGAGCAAGAGCAAGAACTGGTCCTAACTGGTTGCTAAACAGTATTTACAGACAGTGAGGCAGCAATAATGGTCACATGACCAATTAAACAATTCATAATCCCTTTATCAACTCTGCACAAGATTTTTTTTTCCATTTCTCCATTTTTTTACGCTGGTGAATAACATTCGGGGGGGACGTGTACATAATGTCCCGGTGCTCTTCACGTCTCCCCGCCCCCAACACGCCGCTTCCTGCAGGCTGTGCACTAAGGAGGATCACATGACCGCCGAAAACCACGTGACGTTACTTAATATGACGTCATTTCAATGTAGACACGACATCTGTCTGCACCTACTCCTCCCCTTGTGCGCCGTCTCCTAAAGAGTTCGCGTCTTGATCAAGATTGTTCCCAGCTACAACCCGTAGAGCGGGAGGAGACAGAGACACGCGGGAGGAGGGCTAGTGCTTTGTGTCAGGAGCGGGCAGTGAGAATCCGGGTACAGTACGACTAGTGTGTAGTGTGCACAGGGCGGTCACGTGTGTGGTGTGTGCTGTAGGCTGTACATGTGTGTATGTATAATAGTGTAGTATAGGAATGAAGTGCATGGAGTGTCCTGTGTTAGCAACTGGGGTGGATTCTCCCAGTAGTTATTAGTAATAACCCAGTGTCTGATACGTCATCTTTCTGATGTCACAATGTGGTGCATTTATTAACTTGGTAATAAATTATTGCCTGTGCACCACATTGTGACATCACAAACATGACGAATCACAGACACCAGAGATATGTTCTATACGTGTTGAGTGACGGTTATAGTCCAGAGCTGTATTCATAATTGTTCTGGTTTTTGGGATCAGGAACATGACATCCTGTGTGATGGTTGTCAGTGGTGACACTGCAACCTGATAGTTGCAAATTAATCCAGGGACTTCAGATTTTGTGTTCTATGTTGAGTCTTGCGCAACTTTTCCTCCATTGTATTTAATGGAAGTCATACGTGACTCACCTGTGGCCTAGTTGTGTTTTCACCGGCAAATCACAGTTGTAAAATAGTCGTATGACAGCAAGGTGCAGACATGTCTCATGTGTTTTTGTGTTGTGCGACTTTTCCTGTGTCGTGCAAGACATTTAGCATGTAGAGCTGTGCCCTAACTCCACTCATATCCAGCATATACTTGTAATCTGATTAAAGGGTTTGTCGTCCCCCCCCCCCCCCCCCTTACCTGCTTCCCGGTGCTGCTCCTTCTCTTCCAGGCCTGCGATGTTCTGAGTTTAAACATCCGGTTTGACATTGCTGCAGTCAATCACTGGCTGCAAAAGAGACCAGATCCCCTTGTGTCATAGGACCATTTGTCGTGACTTAAAGGGGTTGTGTCACTTCAGTAAATGACACTTATGTAGATAAAGTTAATACAAAGCACTTACTAATGTATTGTGATTGTCCATATTGCCTCCTTTGCTGGCTGGATTCATTTATCCATCACGTTTTCCATTATACCCTAAACGTTTCTATGGTTATGAAGACCAACCTGCAATCCAGCAGCGCTGGCCGTGCTTGCACACTATAGGAAAAAATGCTGGTGACTGGGACAGTGGGAGGTCACATAGGCCGTTTCTGTCTCCTATAGTGTACAAGCACGGCCACAGCTGCTGGATTGCAGGGGGTAATAACCTCAGGAAGCAATATGGACAATTACAATACATTAGTAAGTGCCTTGTATTAACTTTCTCTTCATGATAAATGCCACTGACTGAAGTGACACATCTGCTTTAACGAGAGCCAGTCATTGCTGCAGCAAGGGAGCCCAGCGGAGCATCGTAGGCTGAGGAAGCAGGTAAGTAAGATTACTTTTACAGGCCCAACAAAGGGGAGCGGGGGCACGGCTGCCAATGAACAGTAGCAACCTCAGAATTGCAAAAATCCAACACTATTGGATTCTTTGTGATTCTGCAGTCGCAGTAACTTATGAGTCCCGCTGAGACCCCATTCAGTGCAATGGCCTGACTGCTCACAGTGATGGTTGGTTGTGCGATGGCTGTCATTGCCAAGATCAGCGTGTACCCTCAGTTTGAAGGCTTTTCTTATGGCTACCCATCTAACTCTGCGACTTGCTGTACCCAGGGGGGAGGGTGGCACGTTGCCTGCACAATGTGCCATTATTGGTAAATCTCGACATGGACATTTGGCCTTCTGGTAGTTGGCTTTCTATGCTGATTGACCTGTCATCATAGTACAGTGGGAATATAGCGTGTGCGAGTCACCAAACCATGTTCTAATCATGGGGAGTAATGTCCCTTATGACCTGATTTTACACATGTTGCTAAATTTCATTACTTTTTTTTTTTTGTCTTTTTAGTAAAATCATCATGAGTCTCCGAAAACAAACCCCAAGTGACTTCTTGAAGCAAATTATTGGACGACCAGTAGTTGTGAAGCTCAATTCTGGAGTTGACTATCGAGGTTTATATAATCATGATGTTGATTTTTTTTTTTATTTTTTATTTTTTTTACACTCTTACATTAGTGCTTCAAGTAATATTTACTTAAAGAGGCTTTGTCTCCAGGATCAACCCTGTTAAACCAGTCATATAGCTTGGTGGGGTAGATCCATCTGAGTACATGATATTTGACGTGAGTCTAGTGCTGATTTCTTGCGCACTGGTTCTCTGGTGTGCACCACGTCTTTTGCTGCTTGCCTAGCAGCAAAAATGAATAGTGTGCACACGCTATACCTGGAAGTGGAGGTGACTGCAGATGAAGCCGATGGCGCCTCCACTTCCAGGTCTAGCGCTGCCAATCTAAAGGGAGGTAAGTGTGTACATTTCTCCAAAATGCCTTCCCCTACAAAAAAGACAAGTATCAGGTTACTCAGCTGGATCAACCCTACCAGGCTATATGCCTGGTTTAATAGGGTTGATTCTGGTGACAGTCTCTTTAAATGTATTTTCATATGGAAGCTTTCCTATATAAATCCATCTGTAGTATTGATCTTCATAAGCTCTGAGCCACTTACAAGCAGTACATGAATGGCCACATGTAAAGCTACATCTCCCCTGCAGTGGGAAGTCTGGTTAGCAGGGGTCTGATTCATGACGTCTCTCAAAGGGGCTGTCTGTGATGGTGTTGATCTAATAGGAGAGATGACCTTTCCCTGTAGTACGATGCCATTCAGGACAGATACTGTATTCAGGTGACAGATCTGCTGTAACAATGCAATGCATCAGCATCTAAAATGTACATATACTTATGCCTCATTCACACTTCAGTGTTTGGTCAGTGATTTCCATCAGTGATTCTGAGCCAAAACCAGGTGCTGCTCTAAACACAGAACAGGTGCAGATCTTTCCCTTATACCTCGTGTCTGTGGATTTCTGCATGTTTAAAGCGAACATATGAAAATCAGTGCATTTTGCGTGTTATAGAGCAGGAGGAGCTGAGAAGATTGATATATACTGTAGTTTTATGGGAAAGATTGAGCATAACCTGCTTATTCATTCCCACTTATACTGGCCTTTGGGGTCAAGCAGGCGGTCGTATCTGTGATGGTTTGTTATCTCTGTGTTCACCGTCATCCAAGGAAGGCTGTCAACAACTGAACTGGACCGCCTCCTTTATGTCTACCGTAGGAATAAATTATATTCAGGCTATTCGCAATCCTTTCCCATAAAACTACACATCAATCTGCTCAGCTCCTTCTGCTCTATAACACACTGCCTGCAGCTCAGACACCGTGTTCAGGTTCCCTTTAAAGAAAGCTGATAGTCAACTGAAACAGTGCTCATGGCTGACCAGTATTTACTGCCGCAATATATAAAGATGTATATGTTGTTACACTTGTATGTAATAAAATGTACTTATAGAACTATCTGTACCATTTTCAGGAGTCTTGGCGTGTTTAGATGGATATATGAACATTGCTTTGGAACAGACAGAAGAGTACGTCAATGGACAGCTCAAAAATAAGTACGGAGATGCCTTTATCCGAGGAAATAATGGTAAATCTCATCAAAATTGTTTTCAGACATTCCCTGGCTCATAAATACATTTTATATGATATATGCAAATTATGTCCTGTTGTCTGAGCCCCTATCTACACAGTTTTCTAAGCCTTTGTAAAGCACTTCCTGCTAGTAATCATTGCTGGTGCAGGCTGGCGTAGACTTGGCTATAAGTCCCTCAACTTTCTTGGGTAAGTTATAGTAAGTGCGCCCCCTTTTTCTCTGCACTTCTGGAAAGTGTTGAGAAGCTCAAAAACTCGCAAATGATGGTGCACACATGCTGTGCTTCATAATGTGCAACTTTTTTATGCCACAATGTGGTGTAAAGACATTGATAAATGTCCTTCATTAAGTTTTATTGGAAAGTTTTTGTTACTTGATTGCTATTTTATTTTGAAAACCATTGCATTTTTGCTCCTTAACCAGTTGTTAAAGGGTTTTTCCCACAAAAAAAATTCTACATTTTTCCAAACAGCACTTAGATTTGACTACTTTTGTATTTGCATGTAATTACGTTTTTAGTATAGCCACTGAGTTATTCAATAAGATCTGTGTGTATAGCGCCACCTGCTGTTTGCTCTTTTCCTTATTTCTCTGTCCACCTCACTAAGGTGGACACACATGCTCATTTTAAAGCTTCAACTGCCACCAGCTGTATCTACTGCTAGAAACTGTAACAGTTACAGCTAACACGGTGAAGAGAAGGCAGCACTCATGAGCACTGCGTTCTCTTCAAACAGCTGATCGTCAGGAGTGCCAGCAGTCGGGACACTGAATATCTGATATTGATGACCTATCCTGAAGATAAAGAAAAAGCAGATAACCTATTTAAAGGACTTCTCCAGGAGTAAGGACACTTTATCTGGTGCCCAGTGCCTGCCTCCTGAAACAGAAGGTTCATGCCTACCTGCTTCATGCTTCCCCCACTATGTCCATCCTCTGGTCCAGCATGGGCATGGTCACGATCACATGCTCCACTGCAACCAATAACTGGCTCAGTGTTGATGTTGACACAAGCAGCACGTCACGGTTGAAGCCATTTATTGGCTGCAGCGTAGCATGTGACTTTGCTCATGTACAGCCAGATGTAATCAGTGCAGGGACCAGAAGATGAAGGCAGTGCAGAGGACTAGAGCAACAGCGAGCAGGTAAGTATGAATATTCTGTGTCAGGAGGGAGGCCGTTGACATTAGATAAAATATAATTATTACTGGAAAACCCCTTTAAGGCAGCCATACACCTGAGATAACTAGTGATTGACCAACAGCGATCTCGCTTAAAGAAGAACTCCCGCAAAAAAAATGATTCCATGTCCTGCTAGAAATGTACATGATGTAATCTGTAGTGAATGTCATTTTCTTACCAGTAGCTGAATTTTTGACTTGTATCATCCTGAAGTTTCTTATCTGTGTCATGTGACTAGGAATTAGACCCACCAACTCACACAGCACCTTATGTGTGGAAGGAAGTCTAATTCTCTATGTATTCCTATGAGACTGAAAGTGAGGCTCCCATAGGAATGAATAGAGCAGTTACTGGCTTTCTGTCCTGGGTCAGTTGGAGGTCAGGGAGTTGGTCACATGACCCAGCTACAATAAGAAGAGAGGTTTTTACTCACAGAAACAGTCCCTGATAAGAAAATGACAATCACTACAGATTATATCATGCACCTTTCTAACAGGTCAGAGAATAAAAATTTTTGCGGGAGTTCTTCTTTAATACTCTCCCATACACATGCATGCTCAGTCAAGTATATGTTGTCAATGGAGGAAGGGAAAGAAAGCTGCTGCCAGACATGTCTGGCAGCATTTATCTCCCTGGGACCAATTGAAAATATTAATTTATTAAAAGCCACTTTATGTACACACAGAGAGGCAAAGCTGTATTAAACGTGCCTGTCATCACTACTTCATCCTTGGGATAGACCATCAGTATTAGAATGGTGGGGGGTACAATTTCTGCACCCCATTGATTATCTGTTTGGAGCCATGGAGCTCGGGCTAATGCCTCCTCCCCTTGATTGTTTACAATGCCATGTACAGCTTCATCCCATTCAAATGAATGAGACTGAGCTGTAATACCAGGCACATGCATTACTAAAAGCACTGAGCTGTGATGTACTGAGTACTGTAAGCAAAGAAGGGGGCACCACACTTTCTGGAGTGCCACAACCCTGACAAAAAACTGTTCATTGGGGGTGCTGAGAGTTGGAATCTAATATTGACTATCTAAATGAGAGGCTAATATTGACTGCTTATCCAAAGGATACATCATCGGAAGCCTCTCCTGTAATACTCTTATTAATTATATTAATAGCTTTGGAGGAGAGACTTTTGGCAGTGTATGGATGTCCCAGCTGCCTTTCCCCTACTTCTAGTGGGAGACACTGCTGTAAAGGTGATTGGATGCCTTTTCCATGCATGTGAGGCTAGCAGTGCCTGCCTCAGAAGTTAGATTAGGCGCCGTTCACATCTCCGGCATGACTCCAATGCTGTTGGCCAGACCGAAACAAGGGGATGTCGGGAGTGGCGTAGTGTACTGCAGCACATGAACCAAGCTATAGACTTTTCTCAGAGCAAATCGGATAATCCCTTTTGGGTAACTTGTACCATTTTGTGTTGGGTGTACATTCTACTACTAATGTTTTTTTGTTTTTTTTTTCCCTTTCTTGTTTGCAGTTTTGTATATAAGCACGCAGAAGAGAAGAATGTGAGATCCCATATTTTGTATATTTTTTTTTTTTATTTTTTTTTTTGTATGGAGAGTCCATTTATCCTATTTTGCAAGACAAACATTTATGTAGTTTTCCTTTAGGATGACTGTTAAAAAAAAAAAAACAAAAAACAATTTTTAATTTAGAAAAAATGATCGCTTTTTGAAATATTTGTGTTTTTTAATGCTGTTCATTACACTGTAAAATAAAAACAATTGAGAGAAGTATGACTTCTTTTTGTTAGCTTGGTGTTATTAAATATTCATGTCATTCAAATTGTATTTTTTTTATAGCAATTATATCTATTTTAGAATCTGTATTGCACTACTTTTATATGAAAAGATATACTGCCATGTGAATGTTTTTGGATATAAAAAAGGCTGAGGTAAAAAGTTCACTCGGCTTTTGAAAAAGAATTGCGGTATTGCAATTTTTATTGAGCAGGAGATGCGATGCAGTGTACAAGGAGGCAAATATTAAGAGCTATACACGTGCATCTCAATAAATTAGAATGTCATCAGAAAGTGAAACTCATATATAGATTAATTACAAACAGAGTGATCTATTTGAAGTGTTTGTTTTCTTTTAAGGTTGATGATTATGGCTTACAGCTAATGAAAGCCCAAAAGTTTTAGAATATTGTGAAAAAGTTCAATATTGTAGACTCATGGTGTCACACTCTAATCAACTCAAAACAACTGTAAAGATTTCCTAAGCGTTTAAATGGTTCCTCAGTCTGATTCAGCATGCTACACAATCATGGGGAAGACTGCTGACTTGACAGTTGTCCAGAAGACTGTCATTGACTCCCTTCACAAGGAGGGTAAGCACAAAAGGTTATATCTAAAGAAGCTGGCTGTTCAGAGTGCTGTATCCAAGCATATTAATGGAAAGTTGAGTGGAAGGAAAAAGTTTGATAGAAAAAGGTGCACAAGCAACAGGGATAACTGCATCTTTAAAAGAACTGCCAAGCTAGGGTTATTTAAGAATTTGGGGGAGATTCCCAAGTAATGGACTGTGGCTGGAGAAAGTGCTTCAAGAGCCACCACGCATAGATGTCCAGGACATGAGCTACAAAAGGGAACGTGTCAGAAGTGTCTTACCTAGGCTAAGGAGAAAAGGTACTGCACTGTTGCTCAGTGGGTCAAGTCCTGTTTTCAGATGAAGGTCAATTTTCCTTTCATTTGTAAATCAAGGTCCCAGAGTCTGGAGGAAGAGGGAAGAAGCACACAGTCCATATTGCTTGAAGTCCAGTGTGAAGTTTTCACAGTCAGTGATGGTGTGGGGAGCCATGTCATCTGTTGGTGTTGGTCCACTGTTATATCATGTCCAAAGTCAGATCAGCTGTCTACCAGGAAATGTTAGAGCACTTCATACTTCCCTCTGAAACGCTTTATGGAGATGCTGATTTAATTTTCCAGCAGGACTTGGCACCTGTCCACACTGCCAAAAGTACCAGTATCTGGTTTAATAACCATGGTATCACTGTGCTTGATTGGCCAGCAAACTTGCCTGACCTTAACCCCATAGAGAATCTACGGGGTATTGTGAATAGGAAGATGCGACACCAGACCCAACAATGCAGATGAGCTGAAGGCTACTATCAAAGCAACCTGGGCTTCCATAACACCTCTGCAGTGCCACAGGCTGATCGCCTCCATACCACGCAGCATTGATGCAGTCATTCATGCAAAAGGAGCCCCAACCAAGTATTGAGTGCTTATACTTTCTGTAGGTCAACATTTCTGTATTGCCATTTTTAATAATTTTCTGAGATAATGACTTTTGAGTTTCCATTAGATGTAAGCCATAATTATCAATTATCAAAACTCCAGAATGGTATCAATTAAAAACTGCAGATTTACCTGGAAAAATGAGGCATCGTACAGCTCTGTAAACATAACTATAACAAGGTTATGGGGGTCAGAAAAACAATATAAATGTGGTATTGTTATAAATCGAACTGACCAAAATAACGACGGGCACAGATCAAAGAGGCAAAGGGGGGGATCAACTCCATGTGGATGTAGAATGAGAGGTCATAAAAGCCCTTGCAGGTATATACTTTTACTAAATAACTTTCATTACTTAAAGCCCTATTACTCGGAGCGAATATCGTACAGATTTTCGTACATTTGAGGGAACACGAACGAGATTCGTGAGATGTAATGAGTATGAACAATTCAAAGACGAGCGACAAATCGCTTGTTTCTCGTCCATTGTGATCTTTCAGCATGTTAAAAAAAATAATCGCTCCTCCTTATTAGATCGGTTCGCTAACAATCTCATACATGCCTTTTGACTAAGCTCTGTCCCCCATCTTTACATGTAATAACAAGGAACGACCGCAGGTACGAACGATTATGTGTATAATACATCTTTGACCATTTATCATGATCTGTATGACATCTGCTGGTGTAATAGGACCTTTACAGTGTTAATGACAATCCTGTATTCAGAAAATCTGATTCTCCAGCAAATGAACATTTTAGATAAGTATTAGAGATGAGCGAGCATGCTCGGGTGCAATTTTCGCATATTTGCGTATGCATTTTAAAATCTGTACGCTAATGCATACGCATATTTTAATCTGTACACAAATGCGTACGCATAACATACAAATTTTTAAATTGCGTACGCATTAGTGTACAGATTAAAATATGCGTATGCATTAGCGTACCGATTTTAAAATGCGTACGCAAATACACGAAAATTGCACCCGAGCATGCTCGCTCATCTCTAATAAGCATTTGAGCTCTTCTCTAGTGAAGACTACTGCTGTAGAGGTTTCAGAATTTAATAGAGCAGTGCTGTCATCTTCATCTCAATCAATAGAGATTCTACTATGTAAGGCTAGTTTCACACTGGCGGCAGTGGATTCCGGCAGTAAAATGTCGTACTTTTGTTTCGGCCGCCTCTCGGCAGGTTTGCCGTGCTGCGGCCAGATCCGCAGCCACGCCCTTTACAGTGAATGGGGCCGGAACCCACACGTGCACCAGCGGCAGCACGGATCCGGCAGGTGAACAATCCACTGCCGCTAGTGTGAAAGTAGCCTTACTCGGATGTGAGCATTTCAATAAAACTAATTCAGATTGCGTGGTTGATCAAAATTGTAGGAAACAGCTGATCAGCTCCCCTCCACCTTTTTTCATATTGAGGAAAATCATATATCCAAATGTGCAGATTGTGAATTTCAAAAACTGTCTGGCACGGTCATGTTTCAGACTGCTGCTTTTCCATTTCCCAGTCTGCACAGGATGATTGTCACCGTTCTGCTAGCCAATGTATTAATGCATTAATTTTTTTTTTTCGCATTGTATATTTGTTTTAGTGGCGGCCTTCTTTTGGGACACTCATTTCTACTCGTCTGTCCAAGGCTTTTCATTAGAGCATAATATAGCTGGATCCTACATTGCCCTGAACTCATTTTGTAGGTCCAGGAGAAGCAAGTCTGAGCACGTAGGTGCCCATCTTAGAAGAAGCCACTTTGTCAGTGGGCCCACACACAGTGAGAGAGGTTTTCTAGTAACCGTGCATTTCAAACCATCTAAGAACACAAATCACAGTCTTAATAATTTACTATTCATGGACCTTTATACATTTGGAGTATTGTAAATCCTGTACCAAATTTCAGGGCTGTGGAGTCGGTAAGCCAAAGCCCCGACTCCGACTCCTCAATTTCCCCTGACTCTGACTCCGTTATGACAAAAAAAAGTTTGCAATATATGTTTTACTAGATATCTTTACTCTGTACTTCCAGTATCCTGCTTTTCTCTGGGTACAGATCACTGATGTATGAAAACTGTCTAGGTCTAAGACTTTCTTTGTTGCCCGTAGCAACCAATCAGGGATCCCCTTTCATTTCTCCAGAGCACTATATGAAATGAAAGGGGAGCTCTACTTGGTTTCTATGGGCAACAAAGAAACTGCTACACCTAGACAGTTTTCATACATAAGGCCCTAGGTGTCTTACATCAGAGGAAAAGCAAACTAAAACATAAAGCATACAGAGAGAACATGCAGTGGACAATTGATTTATGCACAGTTTATTGAAAGTTTAGATATACTAAGAAGTACTTGCCTTAAAGGGGTTTTCTCAGCACATTGATTCACTGATTGACAGGCAGTTTGCACTCACTCTGTCTTCTCAGGCTGTGGGGAGGAGGGGGTCTCCCGCAGTTATTAGCATATATTAACTTACTCTGACAGAACAGGAGATTACTGTATTTAGAAAATGTCTTCTTTTAACTGTTCCTTTGTTGAAAGCTAATCTTTGTAACTAGTGAGAAAACCCCTTTAATCCTGTTTTCTCTAGTAGATCTGAGATGAGTACAGCTATTCCTTCCCAGTGTGTCTTTTTCTTCTGATCTGTAGCGGAGGAGTTTCACTTCTGAGCATCTACATAAAGGGCAGCACACATTCATCTCAACTGAAAGCCTAGATCCTTAGTTCAGGAATAGAACAGACATTTATAGGACATTTCATCATGTTCCTAAATTCGTATGAAGATATATTCAGCACATACTGCATTGAACTAAATGTACCAATTTATTATATATTTTCGGAGTCGGTCCATTTTATACCAACTCCGCCTCCACCAAAATGGACACCGATTCCACGACTCCGACTCCACAGCCCTGCCAAATTTACAGTAGAATTCTGTGGACCAGGTCCATGAGCCAAAAACTGTCTAAGTTTATATCTCCTATAAATTGGTGGTGTTTATTTTGGCCCATTTTTGGTTCACAGAGGTGCATTTAGGCCACAGTAAACCAAAGCCTGAATGGAACATTAAAAAGAAACCAAAAAATATTTAAATGGCAATTATCACAAAATTGGGGCCATAGCCCACAACGTTCATATCTAATGAGGTTATAGGGTGCATCGCCAGAGGTGAGGGGTCTGTATGGATTATTTGACCTGAATACCCTCTGTGCACTGTTCAAGGGGGTGATGGAATAGAGGAATTCACCAGGTAACCCCATATATCCATATCAAGCACTGCACATGAGTGATATTTCTTCCACATAGCATAGGGGATACCGCGACGGCTAACAGAGTGCCGGGAGGCGCGCCATTTGCACACCACCATAGGCAAATGGTGTGTATGCCATGCTAGTTTGCCTCCATAGTTAGGTTTGGTGTTGCTCCTGATGAAATGTGGAATGATAGCCACACAGAAAAGCGTTGAGCAATACATTTGAGGGGCACAGGAACAGTGGTTGGGAACAGAGTCCTCTGTAGCACATAGTCATAAAATAGTGTCTGTGTGCACCTTCAAAACTTGCACAACCTATCCTGAGCAGCCTCTCAGGGTATAACTGAGTGTCTAGAGCCTGCATCGAACTAATTGCAGGCTCCTTTTTGAGTGGCAACTATTACTGCGCATTCAGGCTTTGGTTTACTATTAGGGCTCATGCACACAAACGTATTTTCTTTCTGTGCCCATTCTGTTTTCAATGGGTCCGCAAAAAAAAAAAACGGAAGGTACTCCATGTGCATTCCGTTTCTGTATGTCCGTATTTCCGTTCTGCAAAAAAATAGAATATGTCCTATTATTGTCCGCATTACAGACAAGGACAGTAGTGCTCTATTAGGGGCCAGCTGTTCCGTTCCACAAAATAAGGAATGCTCACGGACGTCTTCCGTATTTTTTGCGGATCGAAAAATACATACGGTCGTGTGCATGAGGCCCTATAAACAGGGACATATACCTACACAGAATTTTTGTATTGGTTAAATAGTATGTAGACCACATCCCTTTCCTGCGAAGCCACCTTCGACGAGGTGTAAAAAGGTTGGAAAAGTGTGTAAACAGCAGGTAAATTTAATGCAAATCATACACACCAGTTTTTTTGCCGCAAAAAATGTGCCAAAAGCCGTGGAATTTTCAATAGTAAATCTACCCCACCATAAAAAAAATGTGCGCAAAGTGCATCAAATTTTCATGTTCACTAAGTATAGCAGTAATCCGTTTCAGAATAATGCTTATTTTCAATGTCTGCATGTACATGGAGCCGTGTGCTGCTTCATGTGGTGTTTTGTTTGCCTTTACATGTCAGCCATCTTAGCCTACACCTGTATGTTCCTTTCATATTGTTGCTGGTCTAACTTGTTTTTTTGTGATACTTTGTGATCTATTTTCAGTTTGAATTCAGATGTCACATTTTACATTGCAATGCAAAACTGCTAATTAGAGGAAAACACAAGAACTACGCAACCAAATAAATCCCATGAAAAAGCATTGCTTTTTGGAGCTCTGTTGGTCACATAACTGGTGCTGAAAAATGTCTGGCATTATCCTCATGGCCGCCGGCTGGGTACATGACGATCTGATGCTCTCGGCATTAATTAATGTAGGAGCATCAGGTACTTATGTATCTGACCAATGGATGCAGGTGCCCTTTTCAATTCAACTCAGACAATACTTTGGCGAACGCGATGGTGTTTTAGGCTTGGAAGGCCAATTCAAATCCTTGCTATTAGGCCCAATGATTTCTATGATCATCCCTGTGCCATGTCTGTGACTTTTTAAATGTCACTGGAAAACAAATTGCAAGTGGTGTTTTTGAGCTGCCCTCTCCACTTTCCGAAAAAGGGGTGCTGGGAGGGGGTGTGGCCAGTGGGCTCGACAATAAATAATAAGAAATGATAAATAATAAATAAATGGCCTAAATAAAGGCAGAAATTTATGGTGAATCTGAGCTGCTGTGGTTTTCAGTCTGGGTGCATCGACTGCCAGAGCATGGGCCTAATTTATGACAAGGCCTCTGCCTCACCATGAATTACGCACAGTCTCTGACAGCACATGGTATATCAAGACCAGCGTAGAAAATGCCAGTCATGATAAATCTCCCCCATAGACTTTACAAATAAAAGCTAAGGGACGTATCAAAGCTTTATCTTTATTATAAGTCATAAAAACTTTGTAAATTTTTTTTTTCTGAATACCTTTATGGGTTGCTAAAGGAGCAGCTTATTTGGGTTGTCTGATTTATATGAAAACTCTCTCAGTGCCCCTAAATGTAAAAAATAAATAACAAAAATATGTATAACTTATTTTTCGGACTATAAGACGCATCCCAGGTTTAAACAACAGAAAATGTATTTTATATTTATTAAACCTTTCCTTTTGGTTTAATGACGTGGAGAGGTCAAGTTCATTAACTTTGAAGTCTGGCGTAGAGGGGGTTAATAGTTTTGGTCAGCTACTGTTAACCTTAGCGTGTAATCTGGTGACCACTGAAACAAACGGCAATGGGGCATGTGGTCACTTCATTAAATATACCTATCCAAGTGAATGTGTCTCCTGTCTTTGCCCTCCACGTTCTGCTAGATTTTATTTTTTTTAGGTATTTTTTGGATTAAAGAGTTAAATGACTAGTTTTATTGAATGTCTTCCCACAAAACGATACATCAGCTCCTCCTGCTCTATAACATGCCGCTTGTAGCTTACGTTGCATTTCGTGGTGACAGTTTCTCTTTAAATGTAAACTTGTTACTACTGATCAGACTACATGAGGTGACTGGTCACTGCTCTCCGTAAAATCTGCTTAATCTTTCTCCTGGTGATTACCTGTGATTGCCTATTCAAAGTACATTAGATAAAGACAAACATTATTTATGGTGGTGTTGCCCTTAGGCCACTTTCACATTAGCGGCAGCACGGATCCGGCGGGTGAAAGGTGCTGCCGGATCCGTGCTGCCACAGGTACACGTGAGGAGCCGGAGCAGCGCTCCGGCCCCACACGTGTCATATACACACACACAGACATACTTACATGCTCCCAGCAGCTCTGGACAGCACAGGAGGAGGAGGCCGGCGCGCACATAGGACGATTCCCCACAGCGCCCTCTGCTGGAGGGAGAATCTTCCTATGTGCACGCCGTCCTCCTCCTCCTGTAATGTGCGGAGCTGCTGGGAAGATGTAAGTATGTCTGTGTATGTCTGTGTGTATGTGTCTGTCATGTGTGGTGTGCTGTGGACGGATCCGTCATGAACTCCATTGAAAGTCAGTGGAGGACTGATCCATTTACTGAGTGTGTCACACCAAACGGATCCATCCCCATTTACTTCCATTGGGGGTCATTCCGGATCCGTCTTGGTGCGGATAAACAGTACGGAAAGCAAACCGCAGCATGTTGCAGTTTGCTCTCCGGTCTGAAGACTGAACAGAATGCTTTCAGGAGCATTCTGTTGTGTTCAGTTCAGTTCAGTTTTGTCCCCATTGACAATGAATAGGGACAAAACTGAAGCGTTTTATTCCGGTATTGAGCCCCTATGACGGAACTCATTACCGGATTTGTAAAACGCAAGTGTGAAAGTAGCCTTACTCTTAGAGGCTCAGCTCTCTTAAACTGCCGCCCACTCTGCACTTTGACAGGGTCAGGCGGTATAAACGTCATCATGCTTGCCCTTGTCAATCAAACTAGAGAGGACGTGGCAGTTGCAGAGAGAGCAGAGCCTCTAGGTGTAATGGCAACACCCCCGTTGCTCCTAGATGCTCATTTGCATATATTAAAACATCATTATTCTCAGCAATGCAGGCACATATGGACATGGGACCAACACAGATGCCTTCAGCTGACAAGTGCACATGTAACAGGTCAGCCAGTTTCATAGGTACAAATCTGCTGACAGATACCCTTTGATAAGCTGTAGACCCCCTTTGGCAGCAATCACCTCCACCAAACTGCGGATAAGATTTACTCAGCTTTGAGGAGGAATTATGAAGCATTCCTCTCTGCAAATCTGTTTCCATTCACTAATTCATTTCAATCCATTATTATTTCTGGGACGTCTTGAGTGCACGGCCCCCCTCATGTCATGCTGCGGCATCTGGATAGGGTTAAGGGCAGTACTCTGACTTGGTCATTCCAAAACAAAAGTTCTTTATTGAACCCTTCTTTCATGATTTTATTTGACTATGTTCCCTTCACCATGCTTCACAGTTCAGGTAAGGTTTTGCAGGTCTGCAGCATGTTTTCTTCCTCCAACATGACTAACTCATAGTCCTGACCTTTAACCCTATGAAGATGCTGTGGCATGACCTAAAGACAGTTCTGCACACCAGGTGTCTGAGAAATATTCACAAACTAAAACATATTTACAGGGAGAAATGGCCCAAAAACTTTACTATTGTGCAGATCCTATTTGTATCGACAGAACATGTATAGTGGTGTTGATTGCTTCTAGAGGGAGATCTATAGGTTATTAACCCCTTAAAGCATAATCATGTACATGATTGGTGTTAAAGGTTTGTATGAAATGAGCTCACATGCTAAGCTGGGTCCATACAGAGTGCTGGCTGTTTGCCGGCAGTGACCAGCATCGGGGTTGACGCCGATCCCTGTCATTTAACCCCTCATGTGCTTCTTTCAATAGTGACCACAACATCTGTGTTAGACAGAGGGAAGGGGCATCCCCTGTCCTCCGACTGGAGCCCTCACAGCAAAAACACGGGTCTCCGATCGATTGCCATGACAGCCTGCAACCTTAGGAAGCTTCCCAGGCCTATCATGGCAAGCTGTGTGAAAAGTCATGCCCGTCAAATCTCAAACACTGCAATAGTATTTTATTGCAGTCTATGGGACAAGCGATCCAAAGATCGCATATTCAAGTCCCCTAAGCAGACTAAAAATTACATTGTAAAAAGTAAAAAAAAAAAAAGTGTAAATAAACAAAAATATTAAAAAAATTAAAATCACCCCAAAATATAACAGGCGTTCCCACATCCGAAAATGTCCACACTATTAAAATATTAAAAAAAATTTCTGCGCGCTGTATGGCGTAATGAAAAAAAAATATGATTCACTATTTTTTGGTCACCGTGGCCTCACAAAAAAAAATGTTTTTGTGATCAAAAAGTATGCACCGCAAAATGGAAATAATAAAAACTACAAAACGTTCTCTGTAGATGTAAATATGAAAAAAAATGGGTGTCAAAAAATTCTAAGAAAATGTTCATTTTTTAAAAGGTTTTTTCTTTTTTTAAACGTAAAGCATAATAAAAAAATATACAAATTTGGTATCGTCATAATACTAACTCGCATAATAATGAAGTCATGTCATTTTTAGTGCACTGAGAATCCCGTATTATCAAAACCCAAAAACCTTGGCAGAATTGTGTGCTTTTTTTGTTTTTTCCCCTCCAATTTACCCCACAAAGGTTTCAATTACTTTTTCTTGCAACTCTTTTTTCTATGCCTTAATACAGCAAAGATATAATCAAAATTTAATGGGTGGTTTCATCTCTTAATCATTTTTGGCCTAACCACAGGATATATACCGTACATATCAACTCTTCGGTAAGAATGCCTTGTATTGAAAGAGGACTATGCTACTCTGAAATCTTGATGTGAATCTTGTATTGCAATCAAGAACAGCTCAGGAATAAGAACAATGCTGTTCCTATGACAAGCATTTGTCTTCTCCACCGGGGATTAAAGCAAGGATGGGAAACAACCATACATAACCACACATCCACAAGTGCGGTCATCATCTTTTGTTGCTGCTTTGCTTTTTTGCTTGGACTTCCATATTAAAAGAAGGCTTTACTGTGCTAAGGTAATTCTTTAGAAGGACATTTCTCAAGATATTTGGGGAAGGGATTAAAGTGTCACTGAAACATCTGCACTGGCTGTAGGTTAAAGGTTGTGGTATGCCTTATAGAAACATTTATTCAAAGGAGAACGGACAAACAACTGGTCTACAAGATGGTTCTGTGTCAAGAAGACATACACAGCACCAAATAGGGTATGATGCCGTTTATCTTGAAAGACACTCTACATAAAATTATCTGTGTGTACCATTGCATGGTAATACAGTGGCATGCATGTGTTCTACATTATGGATGTAACTGGGATTTATAATATTACTTAGGAGTATGTTTTAGTTTACTTTGGACAGGTAATGTGCACCCTCCTAATTATTGGTCCAATGGACACTAAGAATGTATTGCTCCAGTTCATCTCCTCTTGGATCCTCTCGACCTTTTTGGCTGGCTGCATAGATACCCATTGACTAGAATATGTTTTCTAAGCCATGTAGCTCCTACACGTTTATTCTTTGACTTGAGTTATCAGTAATGTATTGTTGTGTTCATTTGAATAAAAGCTGTGATCGGGGGTGCACCTAGCCTTTCTGCTGCCTGAGGCGAAAACTGAAACAGCGCCCCCCCCTCCCCAATGCCAATTTCTTAACCTAACCCCTTCCCTTCAGCCCATGGCCCTTAAGCTGCCCCACTCTTGCCCCTACGTGGTGCTGCCTGAGGCAATCGCCTCACCTGGCCTCATTGGTGGTGCACCTCTGGCTGTGATCATTCAAAATCTGTGTTATGTGACTGCTCAGATTTCTTTTGTCTAATATGTTAAGAACACAGCTAATTATGATAGCTTTTTTTATTATGTCATTCTTTAAACATCCTGAATAGAAATGAGCGAACGTGCTCGTAATGAGCACTTTACCGCTCGGCTCCCCTGCGCTCGCATGGGCGCAGGCAGCCGCTTCCGTCCTCGAGGAGGACGGAAGCAGCTGCCTGCGCCCATGCGAGTGCAGGGGAGCCGAGCGGTACAGTGCTCGTTACAAGCACGTTCGCTCATCTCTAATCCTGAACTAAATTTATAGCAACGATTATAGGGAAACCTGATATATACCTTTTTAAATTTGTTGAGTTTTAAATGTTTAGGTACTTTTACTTAATAAAACTGTGCTTTCTTTGATCATTTTATTAAATGTTACTTTTTTTTCCATATGGGAAATTTTTTATAATTGTAAGGTACGGCTACATAACGACATTTGTCGTGCGACAAAAAGGTGCAACTACACTGCATCATGGGTTGTGTGACATTCATGTTGCAGTAATGTCACATGACATTTTTTATAATGACATGTGACATGCTGCGACTGCTGCATGACAGTTGCAAAAAATCCAACTTGGACTGTCGTGTCACAGTCGCAGTATGTCACTTGTCGCAGTGCGACACCATAGACTCATTATTAAAAATGGCACTCAACATTACTGTGACAAATAGTTGTTGTGTTGCTGTAACCTTATTGTATTTATAATTCTTTATGATTTTTATTATAAAGTTAAAACATAATATTTATTCTTCTATATAAATATAGATACTGAATATATCATCAAAATAAAAATTCACTTACAGCTGTCTATCTCCAGTCAGTAGCTCAAAAGCAGTAAGTTAGTAAGTCAGTACTTACCTGCTGTTTATTTCCTTGGATATTTCTCCTGGGCTGCTTTTCAGCTAATTTCCTTTAGGACCGAGCTGTGATCTGTGACTATATTTCATCTATAGTGCAGAGTGTAAGGTAGTCTGAGACACACCTCCTGCCTGATCATTGTTTCAGGCTATACCAGAGCAACAGTCTGAACCAATGATGAGACAGGGGGTGTCTCTTAGACTGTCTCACACCCTGCACTTTAGCTGAAGTGTAGTTACAGATAACAGTTCTGCCCTGATGGGAATTAGCTAAAAACAAGTCAAGATCAGTAAGATCTGAGAAAAAAATTAGCAGATGATCATCTCCTGCAGGTGCAGACTTACATATAATTTTGGAGCTTCTGACTGGAGAGTCAATTTAAAGGGGTTCTTTATTTTTCTGTTCTTCTGACGGATCAGAAGAACAGAAAAATAATGGTGATGTGATCTCTCCCTTAATAGCATATGATTTGTTGATATTCTGCCTCATTTGGTATATTTCATAAGACATGTCCCTTTGTTGGGCAAATCTTAAGAGCTTTCCTATAGAGATCCTGTCCATTAAGGGTCATGTGACCAAATACATCACTCAGCCTCCTCCATTGTAACACATTGCTACCGAACTAAACTCCCAACAGTACAAGTGCATATGGCAGGTGCAGAGTTTACAGAGTGATTTGCCTGGTCACATGACCCTCCATCGGCAGTCATTTTATGGACAGGACCTCTGTGAAGACAGCACAAACGACTTGGCAAGCAAAGGGGCATACCTTATGAAATATAGAACACACATGGCACAAAATATCAATAAAGGCTATGTTAGTAACTACCATATAGCCATCTTAAATACACATTCATTAACAGTAGCTAGAAAGAGGCCAACCCCTTTAAGTTCTAAAATATTTTTATACATGGGTAGTACTAACGCAGGGCATTACTCTAATTAAGTAAAATAAAGTTAAGTAAAAAAAAAAATCTTAAATATTCAATTTGCCTCATTTGCCAAAGTAATGTAACCAATAAAGTAATGCATGGCAGCAAAGAAGTTAAAATATCAATGTATATGGCATATTGTTGTCACTGTAATTAGTGCACATTTACATGTGAACTCTGCGAGTAACTTTAATGCACTTTTTTGATCTGTGTATCATTTTAAGTTACAGCGCGTTGGGCACAAACCTCTGACGCCAATATAACTGTATTTTCTGAATTTTACAATGTTACAATTATATTTGTATGTAAAGTGTTATGTGTATCATATACTAGGACTATGAGAACTCGTATAAGACCTGGAAAGAGTTGTGACACTTCTGTTGCTGTGAGCAGGGTGTTTGTGTATCTCCTCCAGGAGACAGAACATTGTGGTTTGTTGAATCCTTTTGTTGCAACCAAATCCCATCCTGCTGGGCTGACAGGAGGGACAATAACATTTCCCAACTGGGAGTTAAAGGATGTGCAGGCTGATCCTTCAAGCACAGATATTGTGTTTTTTTTGTCTTTCTTGATGTGTTTCTGTCATCCTTTAGGAGACTTTCCAAATCAAGTATAAGGGAAGAAAGTAATCAAATTAGGACTGTCTATCAACACTAAAGGGGTAAGGACTCCACAGGCGCTACATTATCTGTGACAGCTGTTGCACACACTATTAGAGAAATTGGTCCAAGCCAGTCTCTAAAGAATTCTTCTCCGTGGGTCTAAGGAACATATTACTACTTGTCTGATTTGGGAAAAGCATCCTCATCAAACATGACTCTCGTGGTAAGTAGACCGACTGTGCCATTATTGGTGATTTATGTGTAATTGAGCATCTTGAGAGTTTTCAGTTGACTTTGAAACACTAAATTGATCTTAATAGCAGCTATTGATCAGTTGGAAAGATCTCTACTAAATCTAGTACTAAACAAAGTTATTTCTTTTTATCATTGAATTTAAGTGAAATAATTATTATAATTAATTTCACTTCTGGGGATGGATTGACTTATGACGAAAACATTATTTATTCAACCCATCATGGCTAAAAGAGGTAGCCTTGTTCTATCATGTATTCTGTGTACTTTACTTGAGTGTTTTTGATGTTATGTCTGTTCTTCCTCTTCTTGTTTAGTGACACATTCAGTGATAGACACTTTTAACTTTAACTTGAGTGGTCCCTCAAGTTACAATATTAATTACTTCTGGGACAACCATTGTATATTGAAACCATTGTTTCTATGATGAGGATAGGAGCTTCTTCAGGGTCCTCTACAGTACACAGTGTACCATAACAATGAAGTGGAGCCGTGCTAATCAGACAACCAATGGAGCAGCTCATTCTAGCACAGACAGGAGGCAGTGCAGGACATATAGTACCACACTGTACTGTAAAGAGGAACTACTAGACCAATATAAGTGTTTTACCAGAGAAATGGCCATTTTGATTGGTTAGATCTGAGATATTGTATGTTGAGTTTAGTTTTAACTTACCATGGCCATTATATTTTAAGGGACCACTGTACTACTTTTAAGTTGTGTCTCCAAGTTCAGTTTTTTCGATCGTTGATTTATCTACTCCTGTCATTGGTTTCAAAAGCTGCATCAAAAACCCTGAACATGAAAGCACAACTCAGGATATGTCATCAATAGTGTTGAGTTCCATTCCGAAGTTTAGGAAAACTTTTATTCTAAACAAATCTGAATTTCGTGGTAATGAATCAGTTTTTCCAAAAATGGCAGCTGCATGTGTTACAAAGCGGAACTGCGTATGTATAGAGGAAACAAGCCCTGGAATGCAAGATCACCCATAATGCAGCTAGCCAACCCACAGATAGCCATCCCCTGTGATGTCATAGCCCTGTGAGCTAAGCATAGGGAGAGACGTGGCAAGTGCTCATTCACTAGAGACAGTGTTGCTGAAAACGAATTAATAGAAGAATATTGGAGAGGGAGAGTGCAGAGACTTATTCTGTGTCAGTTTTATTTATTACATCAGCCATAAACTAAGATGTGTAATTCAATACCAATAAGATGGAAGCCTTTATTATTCCACTGCCAGCATGCCAACCAATACCATCCAGTCTGCACCACTTAGGGGGGCCAGGTCCTAATGATGACCATTCTTATCTTTTGCTGGATTTAATTCTTTCAAATCATCCTTCAAAGTCTCCATGTCCTAGACAAGTCAGCAAGATGCAGCGAGAAGGAGGAGCTGGATGTTCCTGATGACATATTCTCTTAGATGATGTGGAAAAGGAGGAAAAGCAGATGGCAGAAGAAGGGCTTCCACCTGTAGGACAGGAGAGCGCTGGGGTTGGAGAAGTGAAAATGCTAGCGCTGATTAATATTCAGTGTTTACTGTTAAATAACCTTTAGGAGACTGCAAGCAAGAACAGCCTCCATATTGTGCCCCCACCTAACCAGCCAAACCCCATACCAGCAACAGCCCCGTTTAAAGGTGCCGCACGGCCATTAACAATGAGGGCTGACTATACAGTGCGGTCTTCATTATTACATGAAAAGCAGCTGTGGGTTAATTGGCCATGTGGTTCTTCACTGCAGCATGGCCAACTCGCCTGCAGCATGGCCGCTCAGTGTAGCCATACCCTAAGGCAGAGTGGTGGGGGTATACCTGATTTATAGTGATTCGTGACATATTAATTTGGAACAAATAGAATTAGTTGCTGAATCTAATTTTTCAAAACTTGGCCCATCTCTAGTCATCAATATCAGATCGTCAGGGGTGCGGTCTCAGGCACCCCAGCCAATCAGCTGTTTGAAGATGCCGCAGCGCTCATGACAGCACTGCAGCCACTTCAATATGTAATTGCACACAGTCAAGTGAACAGGACAAGCAGTTGTAATTACACTGCACCACCACTGCAATCTAGACAGTATGCAGTTCAGGCGCCAGGGCCTCTTTAAACAGCTGATTGTGTGTCGGACCCCCACCAATTTAGTAATGATGACGTATCCTGAGAATAGGTGATCAATATACTAGCATTGCACAACCCCTTGAAATGTATTTTCATTAGTTTCAATTTAATTTTTAACAGAAATTTTAAGCTAAAATACAATAATTATCAGTCAATGTACACGTTCCAGCTGTGCACTGTTGTTAAAAATTAACTTAAAGTGCCAAGCCCAAATGGCTGTTACTGCTATTATCATCCAGCTTTTATTAACATTTAGTGCCAAATTTGGCAATTAGTGCCAAACAGTATATTAAAACGGATTAACTGGTCACCGTTGCAACTGCAGAGGTGAGCAGATGTAATTACATCTCAGCTGTCCCATTCACTTCAATGGGACCACTCTGTAGTGCACTTGAACAGGAAGGAGCCATCTCATTGAAGTGAATGGGACGGCTGACATATAATTACGCCTGCTTACCACTGCAGTTGCTTGTTTGAGCGCTGGGTGTCGGACCCCTGCTGATCTGATATTGATGACTTATCCTGACCCCATACAAAATGCCTATTATTGTCCGCAATTGTGGACAAGAATAGGACATGTTCTATCTTTTTTCCGCATGGAGCCTCGGCTCTCCGCGATCTAATGCCGCCCATTGAAATGAATAGGGGTCGCATCTATTCTGCAAAATTGCGGAATAGATGCAGACCCATTCACACGGTCGTGTGAACGGGCCCTTAGAGATTGTTGAATATAATAAAGGGGCTGTCTGAGACCTGCACAAAAGTGGTCAGATCATCTTGATTCCTGCAGCCTGGCTCCTTTCTCCATGGCTTCCAGTCCCCAACTGACCAAAAGTGTGATGAGTCGTCTACATGCGCTGAGGCGGAAACCGTACTGCATGAACCAGGACAACCCAACCAGGTGAGTGGGTTTTAATTCTGATACCATACCTGGGCATCCACAATTTTTTGAAGGGAAGACTACTGAGTAATATATTTTAAGTGACATACAATTGTGCTCAAAAGTTTACATACCCCTGAAAATTTTAGCTGTCTTGGCCTTTTTACGGACAATATGAATGATAACTTGTTTTCCACTCATGGTTAGTGGTTGGGTGAAGCCTAATAAATGGCTTCACCCAACCACTAACCATGTGTGGAAAAAAGTTTTTGTGTTATTCATATTCTCTGAAAAAAGGCCAAGACAGCCAAAATTTTCAGGGGTATGTAAACTTTTGAGCACAACTGTATATTAGAAGCATATTAAAGATTGTGGGGCACATTTATTAAGACCAGTGTTTTATAGGCCGGTCTTAATAAGGCCCTGCGCTGGCCTCCACATAACTTTGGCAGATCCACCGCTGCTTCTAAATGTGAGCCAGCTTCCTTGCTCTCTTACATTTAGACCATTTTCTATGCCTAAAATAGGCGTAGACAATGGTAAATGAGACGGCCCTGCCAGCCCGTCCCCTTCCCTGCCCACACCTAGCCCACTTTTTTAGACCTGGCGCAAGCGGGGAAAAGTCGCAGATTACGGCGCATATATATTAGAAATCCATGATGTATAGATGTCACCTTTCATTAGACGTATATGTCTTGTAGGATCTTAACGTGATGTGACTTACTGCAAATTTCTGATTTGTTAATATGTATACAATAAATGTAAGATATTTATTTTACATGTAACAGTTATATGTCACCCATTCAATTTTTTTTTTACAATTTGTGAAATATTAGTTAACAAATGGAGTGATGATGGTAATAAATGTAAGCTTTATAGAATGATAGTATCAGGTATAATTTTATATTTTTCCTTGCTGTGCAGTACTTTGTCCCCAGTACTGCTGAGCAGATGTGAAGATCTACATGGTATCTGAATGCGATACTAAACCTGTGTATCATGGTGGTTAATGTCATGCTGAGGCTTGAAGGACATCCTTTTTCTGGTTCCTTGCTGCTTTCTGTGACTGGCTTAGTGAAAGAGATCAGAGATATACATGTGTAATCTTAGGAAGGAAGAGAGTGAAAACTTTATAACTCTTCAAGTATGTTTTTTTTAAGATGAAGGTTGGAGAGCAGTCTTAGAAATGTAGAAAATTCATGCTGGTGAGAAAAATCTAACCTTGAGAACTCCTTGGCACTCCACGAGTTCAGTCAGGTAACTCACTGAAGTATCCTGGGGAACAAATCATATCTTTGATTTGTGTATGAACCCAGGAATAAAAAGCATAAGTAATGGACTGAAGTAAGGCATATGGATATGTGTTCACTAGGACTCTATATGATGTGAATGTGAATGATGTTACAAGTGGAGATGAGAATATGATAAATGTTTAGCGTCATCTGATCATTAAAAAGTCTTCTTTTTCTTTCTCAATGGTACTGAGGACTTTCAAAGCAGCATTATTTTATTTGATGTATAGCATAAAATACATTTTAACTCAAACTGTTCACATGGAAGCCATGGGGAAATCCAGAAAAATCATTTTATTTTATGAAAAAGTCTACTGTTCTGGGATCAATATTTTAATCAAGCGAGTTCGTAAGTGGTTTTGTTGGAAGCTGGAGGGCATGAATAGTGTTTCGATCATTTATCATGTCTTATATGGCATTTTGGCACAGTATTAAAATTATTTAAAGAAGATCTCTGCAAAAAATGAAGCTATTGGCCCAAATTTACTAATGTTTCTACACCTAAAAAGTCTTAAAAAGTGGTGCAATTTTGGTGCAATGTAACACAAGTAGGATTTCTACCCTTTTCTACAACTTGCTCAGAATGGATGGGGCTTATTGGAAAAGAAGGGAGCTTCACAGGAAAGGGTGTGTGACCTAAGATGCGCCATTTTGCTCCACAATTCTGGCATAAAATTCTGTCTCAGAGTAAGTCACCACTGCACCACGTCTCATCCAGCCTGAGCCCCTGTAATAAATCTGGTGCAGGTCTAGACCGCCTGTCTAAGGTTACGCCATTTATAGGATTAATAAATCTGGGTTATTGTTTTAAATTGTGCTCACTAAAAAAAGATGGACTATTAGATATGACTTGTCCTTTAGGTTTTGTTGTTTCAGTGTATAGCAGTTTGTCACTGTTCCTTGGTATAACCTAGCCTAGCCTATATTTAAAGGGGCTTTACCATGAAAAGAAAATTCTACAATTTTCAAACCAGCACCTGGATTGGAATACTTTCGTAATTGCATGTAATGAAAAATTTTGTATAGCCACTGATCTATCCAATAAAATGTATCTGTATAGCGCCACCTGCTGTTTGTTAATTTCCTTATTTCTCTGTCCACCAGACTGAGGTTGTTGCACACACTCAGTTTAAATCTGCCGCTAGCCATATTTTATGTTAGAAGCTATGGCAGTTACAGAGAAATAACTACAGCAAAAAGGATACTTCCCCTGAGAAAGGATATGCCCCATGAGCTGCAGCAAAAAGGACATGCTCCCTTGAGGTACCAGCCTGAAACAAATCTATTAGAACAATTAGCGCAATGAATAGGGAGATCTCTGGATCAATGTGAGGTACAGGGCTGGTTCTTTTTAGTTAGAAAGAGATTGTCATGTAATTTATGTCTGATTTTTTTTTACATCATACATCGTATACCGCCTTTAGAGGGAATCTGTCACACGTTTATGCTGTCTTAAATCTTAACAGCTCCAGTGCATGCAGGTAAGACCTGTCCTCAGGATAGGTCATCAGTATCTGACCGGTGGGGGTCCGACACTGGGACCCCTAACGATAAGCTGTTTGAGAAGGCATCGACGCTCTTGTGAGCACCGCAGCCTTCTTGCAGCTTACCAAGCAGAGTGCTGTACATTGTATAGCGGTTGTACTTGATATTACTTTACTGATACTGAGGATAGGTCATCAGTATCAAAATCCTGAAAAAATTATTTTAAGAAAATTGCTTTACAGCAGCCACTGGGCCATAGACACAATTGTCAGGAGAGGACCTCATTGACTTCTATGGGAGAGTTTTCTAGGATTGTTCTGTGACCTGTGCAGAGGTCATTGTACAAGGAAAGAATAGATAAGATCTGACCATCCCCCCATTGTGAATGGTGCATTCTGTCTTATCTATACACAGAAGTGATATTATTACAGACAGAATTAGAAGATAGAGAGATAGGTTTCAGCTAGTAAGGCTACTCCGCCACTAGCGTTTTAAAATTCCGGTATTGAGTTCCGTCATAGGGGCTCAATACCGGAATAAAACGCTTCAGTTTTGTCCCCATTCATTGTCAATGGGGACAAAACTGAACTGAAGACAACGGAACGCTCCTGAAAGCGTTCCGTCTTCAGACCGGAGAACAAACCGCAGCATGCGGGGGCGGATCCGTCTAGTGTGACCACAATGGTAACCGGATCCGCCCTCCATTGACTTTCAATGGAGTTCATGACGGATCCGTCACCACATACACACAATACACACATACAGACATAGACATACACATAAACATACACAGACATATATACATACAAATACACATACATACTTACATGCTCCCCGGCAGGTCTCCCGAGCGCCGGAAGGACAGGACGGCACGCACAGATGACGATTCCACCAGGCGCCCAGCAGAGGGCGCTGTGGGGAATAGTCACCTGTGCAAGCCGTCCTGCTCCCCCGACGCTCTGGAGACCTGCCGGGAGCATGTAAGTATGTATGTGTATTTGTCTGTGTATATGTGTGTGTGTGTATGTATGTACTGTGTGACATGTGTGGGGCCAGACTGCGGTTCCGGCTCCACACATGTCGCTGCGGCAGTCCTGATGCGGCAGCACCCTTCACCTGCCGGATCAGGCCTGCCGCTAGTGTGAAAGTAGCCTAACAGGACAGCAATCAGTGTAGTGTATAACTTTGTAACCCAGTCAGACTGTCAGTCATTCTCAGTGATTGCTCCAGCAGCATAACAAGCTATAGCACTCATTTGTATTAATTTGTATCACCTCAATGTACATCACATAATTCACAATCGCAGACAGAAATCTTTAACACTATGAATACTGGTGCTGATAGTATTCCACTTGATTCATTTTTCTTATATATATATATATATATATATATATATATATAAGTTTATGTCTGTTTGTCAGTTCTTTATGCGCAACTGGACCGATCTGCACCAAATTTGCCACATAGGTACATTAGGTGTTCGGGTAGGTTTCTAGACCGGGTCTCGGCTCTATAGGACGTACCGTTTATGAGATATTACCAAAGAATGCAAATATGGCACCATCACATGACCTGCATTAGCTAATAGAAGCCCACAGGTCTTTCACTCATATCCTAACTGCCATACACACGGTCACATGACCCTTTTCAGCCAATTGAAGCTTTCTGGTCCTTCTCAACACACAAACACAGTTTTACACCAGGTTTCAGCTGTTTTTCTTCAGGTCACCTTTAAAGGGGCAGGGCACTGTGGATGATACTGTTAAGGGAGCGGAGTGCTGTGGAGGTCACAGTTAAGGGTGCAGGCTGCTTTGGAAGTGACAGTTAAGGGGACAGTCCGCTATGGAAGTCAGTGTTAAGGGACAGAGTGCTGTAGAGGTCACTGTTAAGGGGGCAGGTTATTGTGGAAATCACTGTTAAGGAGACTGGGTACTCTGCAGGTCACTAATAAATGGACGGCCGCTGTGGAGGTCTCTGTTAAGGGGGCAGGAGACTGTGGAGGCCACTATTAAAGGGGAAGCTGCTATTGAGGTCACTGTTAAGGCACCAGGGTACTGTGAGGTCACTGTTAAGGGAGCAGGGTACTGTGGCAGTTAATATTAAAGAGGCAGGCCATCTGGAGGTCTCTGTTAAGGGGCAGGGAATGGTGGAGGTCACAGTTAAGGGGACTGTCCCCTATGGAGGTCAGTGTTAAGGGGAATGGTGCTGTAGAGGTCACTGTTAAGGGGGTGGGCCCATGTGGAGGTCACTTTCAAGGGGGTGGGGTGCTGTGGAACTCACTGTTAAAGGGGCAGGCTGCTGTAAAAGTCAAAGTTAAGGGAGTGGGCTGCTGTGGAGGTTCCATTTTAAGGAGGCAGGGCACTGTGGGGGGCAGTGTTAAGGGGTTGTGGGCTGTGGAGGTCACTGTTAAGGGGGCGAGGTGTAGAGGTCATGGTTTGGGGGATACTTTCGATATCTTTTAACAACACACACAAACATTAAATAAAATAGATTAAATGAAATTCCCCCAATTTTCTTTGATAGTGGAGGTTTAAAAGCATAGCTCTCCAGTAATCATCAGACTGCTTGATGTGAATGATACATCTGTCAGTGCGTAAACAAGCAAGCATACGGCTCGCCATTCTGGGCAATGTGGCCAAGCAGCTACTCTAGTTCTTTCCACCTTGATGATTAGGAGTGGTAGCTCCGCATCCTTATCCTTCACCTCCTCCATGGGAATTTTTTTCTAGTGGGTCCCCAATAGCTATAGGGAGGAGAGCAAGATGCATTCGCTGTTCTTCTTCCGCCATCTGCTGCATGAGTGTCACCGTCTGTTCTGAGATAAGAGGAGGATGAGATTGTTCATGTCACAGTTGACAAATGAAGTCTCTTTGAAGGGCTTCAGCACCCGACAAAGGTCTCGGATTAGCTACCACTCTCTGACCTTGAAACAGGAAAAAAGAAGACACCTTAAAAGGAAGGGGCAGAGAAGGGTATGGCACTAAAAGGCTTCTCTGGGGCTGCAAGGAGGAGGAGGAGCAGGAGGAATGCTGTGACTCCTGGCTCCAAGGCACAATGTCAGATTCAAAAGTCAACTCCATATCATCCCACTGTAAGTCAGAGGAGTGAGCCATCCAATCCACAATCTCATTCTATTTCTCATTAATGATAATGTTGCACCTTTCTGAAACCAGGGAGAATGGTGGCCTACTACTACTACTACTTCTGGCTGGATAGCTGGTGCTGCTACGACCAACATTCTGGCTCTGGAAGGATAAGTCCTGGCACTGGGTCTTTCTTTTCAAAACCCTTCCATACTCCAGACATTTGGCCTAACATACACAGTCACATAAAGTATGGAATGGTTTGCTAGTCTGTTTTCTGGAACTTAAAGACAAAGAGGCTCAATTAAATGTCCTTCCCTTTGTACAAACACACTGAAGACACTACTATTGACAATTTACTTTGGGAATAATGCAGTATTAGCACCACTAACAGATTTGGGACTTTTTATGTGTTAAAATGAGCAGATTCAGAAAAAAGCTTTCTCTAGTGTAAAACACAAGTTGTCAGCCAACTAGATTATTCCCCTTACACCAACACTTGAACTGTCTGGAGATGCCCAGTAAAAGATTTCAGCCTACTAGTTCAGATTTAAAACGGTACCCTTTGGATTGTAAAACATATGTTGCACCCTTGTATTGCGATAATCTCCCCCCTTCCCCCACACCAACACTTGAACAATGCAGGGATGTCGGTTTCATTTCCGTGTATAGTGTAATTTATGTTCAATTTCGCTGGTAGAAAAATGATGTTATTGCTTTTGCTACAATGCAACGTGTTTGAAAACAATACAGAATATGATGCTCTGAAAAAAAAATTACTCTGCAGCAGCAGCTGCATTATAACCATACAATGCTTCTGCTGTTATGCAATGCATTTAGCATAAATTATTATGTACACTAATTGCTGAGCAGTCAGGACTGCAGCATAATGCTAATTGTACTGAGAATAAGTCGGCAATAAGAGAATTTTTGGAAAAAAAAAACAGCTTTCTTTGTGTTCAAATGACGTGACTGCTTTTGAGGTTCTGCAGCACTCCTCACTCCCTGGCTGAAAACCTTCCCTGTCCTTACCTATACTACACAATTATTCTTCATTCCAGTCCTTCCCTTCACTGTCCTTGACACTAGGATAGAGGCTTGATAGTGATGTTCTGCTACAGACTGCTACACCCATCCACCTTCATTGACAGCTCAACACAGAATGATGTTCTGCTCATTCTGCTAGGGCACCTCCCTGCCTGTTGCAGCACTGATTGGCTCTTCCAGGACGTCTGTCAGCCTGTGAGCCAATCAGGACCAGGCCTACCCCCCTCATTTCCTCTCAGGGTCATGGGAGCATCCTTCTTCTTCCTCCTGCATGCTTTTTCCCACTGACATGTGCAGTAAAATAGTGCTGCGCGTCCTTTTACTAGATTCGTCAGAAGCCAATCTGAAAAGCTTCAGGTTCATCTTACAATGAAATTTTTGGGAAGTTCATAACGAACCTGGGTTGTTACAAACTGATTCACTCATCTCTAGTTCTCATACTTTTGCCACTAACAGACATGTAATATTGGATCATTTTCCTCAATAAATAAATGATCAAAGGTGTATTTACATAGTTTGATTTTCAGGCAGATTATCAGGAACGACCAACACTCGTTTCCTAAAATCTGCCCATTTTAATGTACCACCATCTGATGAACAAGCAGTCATCCGATGAACAAGCAAAATGCTCATTCATTGGGTCATTCTGTAGTTTGTGCAGCCACATCAATTATCGTTTCTGAGCAGCAGATCATGCTGCCTAAACAGCGATCTGCTGCCCAGAAACAATGATCCTGTATCAGGACGAGGGATCGCAATAGCAATTCTTCATCATCGTGCTGTGAAGGAGATCTTTGCTTGTACTGTAAATGCAGAGGTCTCCTTCACTGAACGAGCAGCTCACTTTTGGGAAGGAACGCTTCTTTCCCAACAATCAGCTGTGACATTGTGTGCTGTAAACCCGCCTAAAGTCTAATATCTTTGGCTCATTTGTTTGATTCAGTTATCTTTATCTACTTTTAGGACTCATCTGATGTGGTTTTAGGTCAAATTTATGCATAAATATAGAAAATTCAAAAGAGTTTGCAATCTCTCAAGCTCCACTGTCATCTAAAACTATTTCTGACAACCAATCTCTCCTCTGTCGACCTGGCATGCTTGCTAACTAACTAGCTGCGAAATGCACCTTGGAGATAGAGGTGAAAGTGACTATTACCAGTTATTGCTGACAGGCAGTATGATAGGGAGACAGAGAGAAAAAGCTTTACATGACATACCAACAGTTACACCAATAAATAGGGCACAATATGGGCCCATTCACATGACCGTGTGAATGGGTCCGCATCTATTCCGCAATATTGCGGAATAGATGCAGCCCCATTCACCTCTATGAGAGCGGGTAGCCGCCGCACGGAGCCAGCTCCGTGCCGCGGCTCTGCATAAAAAAATAAAACATGTCCAATACTTGTCCGCAACAGCGGACAAGTATAGGCATTTTCAACGGGGCGCCTGGCCGTGTGTTCCGAGCGTTGCGGAACACACGCCGGGTGGCACCCATAGTGTTGCGGGTCCGCATTATTGCGGACCCGCAATAATATGGCCGACTGAATGGGGCCTAAATGTGGCACTCCCAAACCTATGTTTGTATCTCAATCCGTCTTTGTATCAGAAATAAAAACTAGCACTCAAACATCAATTGCCTGTGAGTTTATGAAGGTCTGTGTTCAGGACTGAAAACCTTTACATGTTTAATCACTTGCCGCATCCTCACGTGCATGTACGTGATGTGATCGGGCGGGTGCAGGAGCTGCACCCGCCCGATCAGCACCACGGGCCCGGCTGTTACTGATAGCCGGGCCCCTGCTGCATCCGCCGGCATCATCGCACACAGCGATTAACCCTTTACACGCCGCGGTCAGCGCTGACCGCGGCATGTGTGGGGTCTGCAGAGGGAGGGAGCTCCCTCTGACTCCATCAGCCCCCCGCACTGCGCTGGCAGGGAGTCGATGGTTGCCATGGCAGCTCCAATGCCTTACACAGGCATCGGAGCCTGCCATGTACGGGAGCCTAGGGGAGCCAGCCTACAGGCTGGGTCTCCTAGGCAGCCTGTCAGGGTCTTACTGTGTAAGACGCTGACAGTTCAATTCAGTACAATACAGAAAGTATTGTACTGAATAGAAACAGGGATCAAACCCTGAAAACTTGAATTCCCACAGTGGGACAAATGTATAAAGTAAAAAAAAAGTGAAAAAAGTGTTTTTTTTTTTAATAATAAAAAAAAATTAAGTTTCAAGTAAAAAAAAAAAAAAAAGCCCCTAACCATAAAATAATGTTTAAAAAAAACACACATTTTAGATATCACCGTGTCCATAACGAAGTGCTCTATAAAAATATCACATAATATACCACCTCAGGTGAATGCTGTAAAAATTGGTTTTTAAAAACTGAGCAGAAATGCCATTTTTTGGTCGCCTTACATCACAAAAAGAGTAATTCCAAGCGATCAAAAAGACATATGTACCCCAAAATAGTGCCAATCAAACCGTTATCTCTTCCCACAAAAAATTAGACCCTACCTAAGACAATCGCCCAAGATTAAAAAAATATGGCTTTCAGAAAATGGAGACACTAAAATATGATTTTTTTTTTCTTCTAAAATGTCTTTTATTGTGTAAAACTGAAATAAATATAAAAAAGTATACATGTTAGGAATCACTGCATCCGTAAAACCTGCTCTATAAAAATATAATATCATCTATGCCCTCAGGTGAACGCTGTAAAAAAAATTCAAATAAAAAAACTGCCAAAAATGCAATTTTTTTTGTCACCTTCATCACAAAAAGTTTAATTCCAAGCAATCAAAAAGTCATACATACCCCAAAATGGTACCAAGACAATTGTCAAAAAAATTAAAAAAAATATGGCTTTCAGAAAATGTAGATACTAAAACATGATTTTTTCTTTCCTTCAAAAATGCTTTTAGTGTGTGAAACTGAAATAAATGTAAAAAAAGTAGACATATTAGGTATCTACACGTCCGTAATGACTTGCTCTATAAAAATATTATATGACTTACCCCCTAAGGTGAACACCATAAAAAAATAAAAATAAAAACTGCAAAAAATGCCATTTGCATCATATGCAACCCAAAATAGTACAAATCAAACCGTCATCTCTTCCTGCAAAAAATGAGCCCCTACATGAGATAATCGCCCCAAAAAATAAAAAATATATAGCTTTCAGAAAATGGAGATTCTAAAACATGATTTTTTTTTTCAAAAACGTTTTTATCGGGTAAAACTAAAATACCTTTTAAAAAAGTAGACATATTAGGTATCGCCGCGTCCGTAAAAACCTGCTCTATAAAAATATAACCCTAAGGTAAATGTCATAAAAAAATAAAAATAAAAACTCTGCCAAAACAACAATTTTTTGGTCACTTTGCCACATAAAGTGTAATATTGAGTGATCAAAAAATCATATGTACCCAAAAATGCTACCTATAAAAACGTCAACTCTTTCCGCAAGAAATGAGCCCCTACACAAGACGATCGGCAGAAAAATAAAAGAAATGTAGCTTTCAGAAAATTAAGACACAAAAACATAATTTTTGTTTTCAAAAATGCTTTATTGTGTAGAACTGAAACAACAACAAAAAATACACATATTTGGTATTGTCGCGTCTGTATCAACCTGCTCTATAAAAGCAACACGTGATCTATCCTGTCAGGAGAACTCTGTAAAAAACAAAAAATAAAAACTGTGCCACAACAGCCATTTTTTTGTTACCTTGCCTCACAAAAAGCGTAATACTGAGCAATCAAAAATCATATGTACCACAAAATAGTAACAATAAAACTGTCACCTCATCTTGTAGTTTACAAAATGGGTCACTTTTTGGGAGTTTCTACTCTAGGGGTGCATCAGGGAGTCTTCAAATGTGACAAGACAACTTAAAATTATCCCAGCGACATCTGCCCTCCAAAAACCGTGGCGTTATTTTCCCTCTGCGGAGCCTGCCTCTGCATGTAAGGCTCCATTCACACGTCCTGTTTTTCTTTCCTGATTTGATCCTGATTTTTTCAGGACCCATTGAAATGAATGGATCCAGATCAGGATCAGGATCGAATCAGGAAAGAAAAACAGAATGTGTGAATGGAGCCTAAGGCCTCATGCACACGAACGTGTGCCGGCCGTGCCCGTGCTGCGGGCCGCATACAGCGGGTCCGCAATAAACGGGCACCGGCCGTGTGCAGCCCGCATCACGGATCGCGGACCCATTCACTTCAATGGGTCCGCGATCCGGGAGATGCGGAGCGGAGGCATGGATCGGAACACCACGGAAGCACTACGGTGTGCTTCCGTGGTGTTTCTGGCCGTGCCTCCGCACCGCAAAAAAGTAGCGCAAGCACTACTTTTTTGCGGTGCGGACCCTCGGATGCGGATCGCGGACCCCATTCAAGTGAATGGGTCCGCGATCCGCATGCGGTGGCCTCACGGTCAGTGCCCGTGCATTGCGGACCGCAGTTTGCGGCCCGCAGCACGGGCACGGCCGGCACACATTCGTGTGCATGAGGCCTAAGAGTGAGCCATCCTCAGCTTGTACAATACACGATGAAGACGTATTTCCTTTAGCAATGCTCATTTAGTGCACTGCTAATGGAAAACTTCAGAGCCAGCTTTTTATGAAAAGTGAATAAAATCACTTAGTAAAGTATATTACAAAAACTTAGAATCACTTCCCCTGAACTTTAAAAAAGAAGAGTTGAAGTGACAGTTACATGACAGTTACAGCACATTTTAACAAAGATTGTTTGACACAGAATCAGACAGCCAGAGTTAAATTGCTACATGACCATCATCCTGGTCACACTGACATTCAATTTTCTTGAGAACAGTCATTAGAAGCAATATCCCTTCGTTTGCATTGCAATAACTAAGGAAACTATAAAAAATATTCCACCACACTTTCATTATAACTAGAGATGAACAAAGTATTGGAAAAGTCGATTCGGCTTCTTCGGCGAATTTTACAAAAAAATTTGCTTTGTGACGAATTAGTTTGTCACAAAGTGCATTTCTTTGTAAGAAGTGGGTGCAATTACAGGAACGTTGTTTGCAACGCTCCCTGTCATTGTAACCATCAGATGCCGTGTTTATACATGATTACAGCATCTGACATTAATATTAAAGCATAAAATAAAAAAATATAAAATCATACTTACGTTATCCGTTTGAGAGCAAAGAGCCGGCTGCCGCCATCTTGATCTAGATTTAGCGTGAAATTTACAGCCATTTCAGTGAAATTGATTCGTTGCCATGAAGCACAAGGAAATTCGGCTTTGCGGCGAATCAAATTTTCCCTGAAATTCAGATCGAAGTTCACTTTGTGGACTTTGATTCTCTCGACACTAATTATAACACATATTTATTTATGAGGCCTTAGAAGCAGTTTTTGTGATCTTGTTTCAAAAAAACTTAATGTACAAATTAAAAGCATTATCAGAACATATTAATATAGACTTAAAGTTGTCATATTTTTTTTTATTTACTAGTTTAAGGGCCCATTCACGCGACCGCCCGACGTGTGTTCCACAATTTGCGGAACACATGGCTGGGCGCCCCGTTCAAAATGCCTATTCTTGTCTGCTGTTGTGGACAAGAATAGGACATGTTCTATCATTTCTTGCAGAGCCACGGCACGGAGCTGTGGCTCGGCAAGATCGCGTGCCGGCCATAATTGCCTGCAAAATTGCGGAGTAGATGTGGAGCCACTCACAGTCGTGTGATTGGGCGCTAATAGAGCTAGGCATGTATTGCAAGTTAGTCTGTCAATGATTGCTAAAAGATCTGTAATTACCTTATAATAAACAGCTTTCATTAATGTCTCCTGTCCCTTTCCACTGGACCATAAACAGAAAACAGAGGGACAGTCCTTCACACTGCATGCCTCCATTAGGCTTCAGAGTAAGGAGGTGTGTCAGTCAGTAATCCAATCTGATTGGCTGGCAGGAAGATGCTGCTGCAACTAAAATGCCAATTCTATTACATCAAACATTTTATTACATTTATTTTTTACAATATTTATGTTGTTTTTTTTTTTTTTGTTGTTGTTAAAATCCATTACACAGCAAAATACACACCATACACAGCATGCTGGGTCTATAGATACTCTTCTCAGCATTGCTATACATACTGGACCATCCAATTACTGTGGATAGATCTACAGTACACCATGAATATATACCACATAAACCATGCTGTCAACTTTCTGATCTGTATTTTTTGGAGACTAATCATGTATGTGATGCTTTCTTCCTATTGAATGCACACTGCACTGTCTCATCAGTGTGTTATCTAAGTGCCATTACACGCTATAATATAATTCATGAATTCAGCTTTGCAATATTTTTTATGAGTGATACAATCCTAGTGCTAGAGTTTAACAAAGGGGATAATATTTATGCCAGGAAAGAAACTACAATGTCGCTTTGGATACTTTGTAATTGCCTCTGAAGTTGCCAAGTTTAGCAGAATGATCCCAGCTCAGTTTCTGGCACACACCCTAACAAGCCATAGCAGCGTGCCAGGCTGATGTACAGTTGGCTCTGCTTTATCCATCACAGTTCGGATGACAGGTATTGCCTAAAAGTCTTGATTGATTAATGCACTGTAGATGCCTGGCAATACAAACACACACACTTGGAACATTTTTTGCTCTGCCAGTTAACTTATGATTAATGGATATATGTTTATTTGCTGTGCTCTGAGTGGCTGTGCTATAGTTCATCATCGTTTGTCACATTTATATAACTTGTATAGTACCAGATGTATTAATTAAAATTGAAATATTAGTAAAATATGGCGTTTGATTTTTTTTTATTTAAAATGTTCCTCCCGATCTCATTGATAACTTACTTGTGACTTTTAATCTGTATTTTTGTTACCTGTAGTTGTGCTTTATATATTTTCTGTACTTGTATATTAATAAAATAGGACGCACACATACAATGCCTCAGCAGGATTACCATTTATCAAGGCCGGTGTTTTATGCACTGGCCTTAAAGGGAACCTGTCATCATCTTTATGCTGCCCATACTAACGGCAGAATAAAGTAGAGACAAATGAGTTTATTTCAGCGGTCTGTCATTTATAAGTTAAAAGTAAATGGTTGCCGAGAACCAACATCACAATCATTGCGGACTAGGCCTGGAAAAGAGTCATGGCCACCTGAGAAGAGTCATGGTTATTCATAAATTCCTGCTCTCCCTGCCCACCTGCTGATGATTGACAGGCTTCTACCTAGTTTTCTCCCTTTCTCTCTAGAAGAGAACTGCCAATAATCAGTAGATGTGATTCATTAATAACCATGACTCTTCTCAGGTAGATTTGACTCTTTTCAAGGCCTGTGCTGCAATGATTATGATACTGGTTCTCAGCAACCACTTACATTTAGCTCATGAGTGACACACCGCTGAAATCAGCATTTCTGTCACTAATTTATGCTGCCCTCAGTGAGGTCAGCATAAAGTTGATGACAGGTTCCCTTTAATGTCTCTCCCCCCCACTGGCATCTTATGCACCACAATTATCCGTGCAGCTCTGTGCACCAAGGTGAAAATCTACATCAGCAAGTTAGCTGGTGTGGATTTCTGCTATAATTTCCTGGTATAATCAGTTTCCTTGCATAGATTATAATAAATATGCCGGGCCGCCTGGTCCAGCACCAGACCACTCACTACTTTTAAAAAGTGCAATGTGCGAAACACTTTCTTTTTGACACCACTCTTGTGGTGCAGAGGGCATGATAAAGTCTTTAAAAAGGACACTTAAAGGGGCATTTTTAAAGCTCAATATGCATAGAAAGGATTTATTCTATGTGTATTGAGTTTGCCGGGCAATACTAACACACACATTTGAAACATTTTTTTTTCTGCCAGCCAACTTGTGATGAATGGATATTTGTTTTTTGTTGTACTCTGAGTGACTTCATGGTGATAAAACTTGCTATAAAATGCTATAGTTCATAATTTTTCATATTTATACCACTTGTATAGTACCAGTTGAATTAATTAAATTTCAGATATTAATTAAAGGGGTATTCCCATCTTATAAATGTAGTTTGTATAGTTAGATATAGCCATACCAGTATTATTACTAATAGAATGTATTTATATAACATGTACAGTTTAGAAGATTTCCCTATTTGTATATGCATTGTCCCACACACATTGGTCAGGCCGTTGCCCCTAGTTACGGCCACCGTGGCCATGTAGTAGTCGTGGTCAGCTTGCTCTTGTTCAAACCTGCTCTGAGGTAACTGCTGTATTGTGAACGCACATTGCATGAGCATGCGGAGACACATCTTAGGGTACTTTCACATTTGCGTTTTGGACGCCACCAGTCCAAAACGCAATGGTCAGGATACGTCCAAAATGCAGACTTTATAAACGGATCCTGCTCCATAGAGATGAATTGATCTTGGAACAGGATCCGTTTCTCTGTGTTTTGAAAGCGCAGACAAAAAAGCTACAACCCTAAGATGTGTCTGCGCATGCTCATGTAATGTGCGTTCACAATACAGCAGTTACCTCAGAGCGGGTCTGAAAAGGAGCAAGATGACCACCACTACTACATGGCCACGGTGGCCATAACCAGGGGCAACGGCCTGACTGATGTGTGAGGGACAATGGAAATACAAATAGGGAAATCTTCTAAACTGTACATTTTATATAAATACATTCTATTAGTAATAATACTGGTATGGCTATATATAACTATACAAACTACATTTGTGAGATGGGAATACCCCTTTAATTAATATTTGAAATTTAATTAATTCAACTGGTACTATACAAGTGGTATAAATATGAAAAATTATGAACTATAGCATTTTATAAACGGTACATTTAATATAAATACATTCTATTAGTAATAATATTGGTATGGCTATATCTAACTATACAAACTGCATTTGTGAGATGGGAATACCCCTTTAACTATTATGTGTTTGATTTTTGTATTCATAGAAAACAATTTTTCTATAAGTGTCAGGTTTACCTGGTAATACAGACACACATGGAACATTTTTTTTCTGCCAGTAAACTTGTGATTATTTCTTTCAAAGGACACTTCCATATTACAGGCAAATTTTTAAAATAACATTCATAAAAAGATGCTTAAAGATTTTTTTTTACATTTTTTACATAGTGTCAGTATTATGCTATTGAAAATGAAATAGAAAATATTGTCCTTCTGTTAGAGGCAGCACAGACAGATAAAAGTTCTCAATGGGAAAGTATGACTTTTGCACAGGATTTATCTGAAGGGTAATCCTCATGATAGTAGTAAGCACAGAACTGGGACAACAGTATGAGATCTCTATTGTCCTTGACCAGCCTAAACTACTGGGATAGCATAGAGGAGTTGTGGTGGTCTGAGTCACTCCTCCCTAGTCTGACTGATGGTCTGACAATGAGTGTCAAGTAAGACTCCATGTCGTGCTAAAAGTCCAGACAGAAAGGATGTTAAAGAGCCAAGACAGGAACTATTATATATAAAGTGAAAAATTATACTCAGAAAAAACATCCACCCATTTTGCATACAAAGTTACATAAAGCAGTCATCGCTAATGTGTGATAAGAATATCATTTTTTGATGGAAGTGTGCCTTTTACAATTGCAGAATACTTTTGAAACCCTTCACTTCAGCCAATGGTTTGGCCAAAATAGGTTTAGGCTAAATCTCAGAAAAGGTAAGGGTAACTACAGCAGGAACTACAGCATGAGCCTGGTAGAAAACAGAATAGAATGGTTCCACCAATGAAGCCATACAAAGTTATGAAAGATAGCACCCAGGCCTGAGCTAGGTTGGGAGGATTGTGCTTGATCTATGAGATAGAATGGAAATCAATATATTGTTGCTTGTATTCAATTCTTGCATACCATTTTCCCTTGTCAAGAACAGATACCATGTTTAAACTATTTTGCATCAACGTGTTAAAATGCTAAATTATATATTCATCATATTTAATAATAAGAGTTTTGAATGTTGTGATATTAACTAATGTTCTCTGCTTTGTCAAGGTGAAAGATTTCACAAAGTATAGACTGTGGGGGTTTGTGTGGATCTGCACCAGCCTTGGTTTTATTTCACACTCTGCAGCATTCTCACATGGTGGAAGCCTTGCTGCCTGCTTGGACATGAAGCCAAAGCACATTCGAGCTTTGCCACAGAACCCCAGGAAGAACTATGTCACCATTCACACCAATCGGTCTTTTTACATACCAGGAGAAAAAGTCCCTGGTAATTGATCAGTGTTTCTTTCTTTTTTAAAAAATGTTACTTTTAATTTGATATACAGTATATATATCTAATATATAAAGCTGAGTGTATGTATGTATGTGTGTATGTCCGCTAAAGGAATCTGCACCGTCGCAGCTACAATCACAAAATTTGGCACACAGGTACATCAGGTGTCCGGGAAGGTTTTAGAACGGGTCTCAGCTTTCTAGGATGTACCGTTCCTGAGATATTCCCAAAAAATGCATTAGCCAATAGAAGCCTGGTCACTTTAGCCTTATCAGCCAATAGAAGCTCGCAGGCCCTTAGCTTCCACATACAGTTTTAACCCAGGTTTCCATGAACCCAGCCAGTTCACTGCTATAGGTCAGCTTTAAAGGGGCAGAGTGCTGTGGATGACACTGTTAAGGGGGTATTCCGGTTACCATAAATATAACTTATGTTTTAGACTAACTCATCATCAATCATTACCTAATATAATGGAAATTTCACATATTTACCCTTCAGTAGTAATAAAAGATGCTTTCTTCCACTGCTACCCACTGTGTTTCCTCATAAATTACCATGGCATCAACCTGTAATTCAGGCCACCCTCAAAATAAGGACTTAAAAGCCCCAGCCCCAGGTCCTGATAAGCCACGCCCGACTTGGTCAGGCCACGCCCCCTTCCACTCCGTAGCCAACAGGGATTGAAAAAATGAAGGTAAAAATCACCTTCTGTCAGCTGCAGGGGTGGGAGAGAGGATGATTTTCTCCCTGCAGCTCATGCTCAGACTGCACAGTGCTGCTGTCTGAGAGTGAGCTGTTCAAAAGAACATCCCTGTCCTCCATCCAGGCCCTGCACATGACGGAGGACAGGGAGTCTGAAAGCCGGACTGTCCAGACTAAAACCGGACCTTTGGCCACCCTAAGGACAGGCAGACATCTGGTTTTAGGCTGGACAGTCCAGTTTTCTGGCTCCCTGTCCTCCGTGCGGCACAGTGCCTGGACGGACGCAGGGATGTCCACCCTTTCAGTAGCTCACGCTCAAACAGCTTCTCCTCCATGTCTTTACGGAGCCAGGGCGTGGCCTCATGTTTAGGGGTGTGGCTTAATGGGGGCATGGGCATGGCTTCACATTTGGGGGCATGGCCAGTGAGGTCCGGCTTTCTGGGGTGAAGACAGTGGCCACCCTAGCTGCTGTGGAGGTCACAGTTAAAGGGGAGGGTGCTTTGGATGTTATTGTTAAGGGACAGGCTGCTCGGAGGTCACTGTTAAAAGGGTGGGGACTGTAGAGGTCACTCTCGATATCTTTTAATGACACACACAAACATTAGAAACATTGAAATAGATCAAATATACCTGGGTCCTTCTCCTAATATATACAGTACAGACCAAAAGTTTGGACACACCTTCTCATTCAAAGAGTTTTCTGTATTTTCATGACTATGAAAATTGTAGATTCACACTGAAGGCATCAAAACTATGAATTAACACATGTGGAATTATATACTTATATACAAAAAAATGTGAAACAACTGAAAATATGTCTTATATTCTAGGTTCTTCAAAGTAGCCACCTTTTGCTTTGATTACTGCTTTGCACACTCTTGGCATTCTCTTGATGAGCTTCAAGAGGTAGTCACCTGAAATGGTATTCCAACAGTCTTGAAGGAGTTCCCAGAGATGCTTAGCACTTGTTGGCCCTTTTACCTTCACTCTGCGGTCCAGCTCACCCCAAACCATCTCGATTGGGTTCAGGTCTGGTGACTGTGGAGGCCAGGTAATCTGGCGTAGCACCCCATCACTCTCCTTCTTGGTCAAATAGCCCTTACACATCCTGGAGGTGTGTTTGGGGTCATTGTCCTGTTTATAAATAAATGATGGTCAAACTAAACGCAAACCGAATGGAATAGCATGCCGCTGCAAGATGCTGTGGTAGCCATGCTGGTTCAGTATGCCTTCAATTTTGAATAAATCCCCAACAGTGTCACCAGCAAAGCACCCCCACACCATCACACCTCCTCCTCCATGCTTCACGGTGGGAACCAGGCATGTAGAGTCCATCCGTTCACCTTTTCTGCGTCGCACAAAGACACGGTGGTTGGAACCAAAGATCTCAAATTTGGACTCATCAGACCAAAGCACAGATTTCCACTGGTCTAATGTCCATTCCTTGTGTTCTTTAGCCCAAACAAGTCTCTTCTGCTTGTTGCCTGTCCTTAGCAGTGGTTTCCTAGCAGCTATTTTACCATGAAGGCCTGCTCCACACAGTCTCCTCTTAACTGTTGTTGTAGAGATGTGTCTGCTGCTAGAACTCTAGCTGTCTGCTGTTAACCTGCGATTTCTGAGGCTGGTGACTTGGATGAACTTATCCTCCGCAGCAGAGGTGACTCTTGGTCTTCCTTTCCTGTAGCGCTTGATGGTTTTGGCGACTGCACTTGGGGACACTTTCAAAGTTTTCCCAATTTTTCGGACTGACTGACCTTCATTTCTTAAAGTAATGATGGCCACTCGTTTTTCTTTACTTAGCTGCTTTTTTCTTGCCATAATACAAATTCTAACAGTCTATTCAGTAGGACTATCAGCTGTGTATCCACCTGACTTCTGCCCAATCCTATTTATAAGGCAAGAAATCCCACTTATTAAACCTGACAGGGCACACCTGTGATGTGAGAAACTGGCTCACATGAGGACCGCCCCAGGAAAGGAAGACCAAGAGTCACCTCTGCTGCGGAGGATAAGTTCATCCGAGTCACCAGCCTCAGAAATCGCAGGTTAACAGCAGCTCAGATTAGAGACCAAGTCAATGCCACACAGAGTTCTAGCAGCAGACACATCTCTACAACAACTGTTAAGAGGCTGTGTGCAGCAGGCCTTCATGGTAAAATAGCTGCTAGGAAACCACTGCTAAGGACAGGCAACAAGCAGAAGAGACTTGTTTGGGCTAAAGAACACAAGGAATGGACATTAGACCAGTGGAAATCTGTGCTTTGGTCTGAGGAGTTTAAATTTGAGATCTTTGGTTCCAACCATCGTGTCTTTGTGGGACGCAGAAAAGGTGAGCGGATGGACTCTACATGCCTGGTTCCCACCGTGAAGCATGGAGGAGGAGGTGTGATGGTGTGGGGGTGCTTTGCTGGTGACACTGTTGGGGATTTATTCAAAATTGAAGGCATACTGAACCAGCATGGCTACCACAGCATCTTGCAGCGGCATGCTATTCCATCCGGTTTGCGTTTAGTTGGACCATCATTTATTTATCAACAGGACAATGACCCCAAACACACCTCCAGGATGTGTAAGGGCTATTTGACCAAGAAGGAGAGTGATGGGGTGCTACGCCAGATTACCTGGCCTCCACAGTCACCAGACCTGAACCCAATCGAGATGGTTTGGGGTGAGCTGGACCGCAGAGTGAAGGCAAAAGGGCCAACAAGTGCTAAGCATCTCTGGGAACTCCTTCAAGACTGTTGGAATACCATTTCAGGTGACTACCTCTTGAAGCTCATCAAGAGAATGCCAAGAGTGTGCAAAGCAGTAATCAAAGCAAAAGGTGGCTACTTTGAAGAACCTAGAATATAAGACATATTTTCAGTTGTTTCACACTTTTTTGTTAAGTATATAATTCCACATGTGTTAATTCATAGTTTTGATGCCTTCAGTGTGAATCTACAATTTTCATAGTCATGAAAATACAGAAAACTCTTTGAATGAGAAGGTGTGTCCAAACTTTTGGTTTGTACTATATCACACACACACACACGCAGTGCTATTCAAAAGTTTTTGGCTGATGTGGAAAAAATGTTGCACTGTAAAAATGCTTTCAAAAATAGAAATTTTAAGAGTTAAAATTTACATTTATTGGGCAGCAGGACAATGACCCCCCAAAACAGCCAATGTCATTAAGAACTATCTTCAGTGGAAAGAAGGACAAGAATTCCTGGAAGTGATCATATTTCCCCCACAGAGCCCTGATCTCAATATAATCAAGCCTATCTGGAATTACATGAAAATGATTTTAACAAGCCTACACCCACAGATCTGTGGTTAGTTCTCCAAGATGTTTGGTGCAACCTCCTTGATGAGATCCTTCAAAAACTGTGTGCAGGTGTAGGATGTTCTGTTTTTGTGTTTCTGTTTTTAAATGGAATTGTAAAAACAAAGCACAGTTTTATGGGTTTTGTTTTTACAGCGTTGCCTATGCAGTAAAACTGACCTGTTACATTTATTCTCTGGGTCAGTACAGTTATAGCACTACCCCAATATAGTTTTTCTTGTGTTTTAATAGTTAAAAATAAAAACTGAAAAAAATTTTTCTTTTCATCGCCATATTCTGACCATAACTTTTCTACGGAGCTGCTTAGGGCTTTGTGGGGCAATCTGCAGTTGTTATTGATACCATGTGTGTATGACTTTTTAATCACTTTTTATTCATTTTTTTGGGGAGGTGAAGTGATGAAAAAATGGCAAATCGGCCATTTTATTATTTTTTTTGTTACTGCGCTCACCGTACAGTATAATGCGTTTATATTTTAATTGTTTGGGCATGTGATGTTTATTTTTTATCTTCATTTTTAATTATGGGGAAATGGGGCGATTTCAATTTGTATATTTTTTTTTTTTAATTTTTAAAAACAATTTTTAGATTGCTTCTCCCTTACCTTGCAATGAATCGTCATTGCAATTCATTGTGGATTCGGTGTGTTCTTGTGGAGCTCTGCCACCTTCAGGGCTCCATAGGAACTATCACTGTAATAGCCTGGGTTTCTTCAGAGAGACCCAGGCTATCACAGACAATGAATGGCTTTCACAGTCGTCTCACAGGAGAGCTGTTCAAACCTTGGAGCACAGAGTTCCCAGGGAAAGCCTCTGTAGATGTCATGGTCACAATTGACCACGACATCTGAAGGGTTAAATATCTGCAGTCAGCGTTATCACCAATCACAGACATTAGACTCAAATGACTGCTCTTTAAAACAGCGGAAACCCAGTGGCTATGGCGCAAGTGCTTGGGAGCGGGCTCCATCTTTAAAGGCACGACTGCCGCCATGCATGTATGTTGGTGGTTGAAAAGGGGTTAACTGATAAAAATAAACTATTAACACTTCTATTTTTGAAAGCATTCTTACTTTGCAGCATTTTCCCACACCAGCCTAAAACTTTTGCACAGTACTGGATGGATAGATAGATCTAAACTAGTAATCAAAATAAATAAATGGTCCATATTTGATCCCAAAGATGCTTGACCGGATTGGGATACAGGGCTATTGAAGAAGTCAATTGTGTACTTAAATTTGGTGCCAGCACCTAAAAAATAGACTTCTACATAGTTACACAACCACCTTAGGACATGGATGCTGATTCAAAATATAAATTGGGTGGTATTCCTTAATTCGAAATCAACAATCTCATCAGTGTTCTATCAGAATATAACAGATTCATGTGGACAGATACAGTAATTTACCTATATTGGTACCTGTCCCCAAAAGGGCTCACAATACAGCTTCTCTATATGAAATATGCATGTACATAAACACTAAAACCAGTTACACAGGAGACCAAATATCCTGTGCCTGCTTTTGGAAGTAACGTGGAAGGAATTTGGAGTACCCAGAGGAATATCAACTGAGCCCAGTGTATTAAGGTAACAGAACATCATTGTCTCCTGATGAATTTCCTTCCATTTATAAAGCTAAACCATTACTGGTTTCGTTCAAAAAGGCATTTGAACCAGTTAAGGAAATGTCAACCGACAGTATATGTTGGGAGGCATGCTTAACATCCCAAAATTGTGTACAATCTTGTCAAATAAGCTTACTTCCTTGGTCTAATTTTTAAAGATGAATGATGTTCTGCACGTCCTCACTCAGCATTGCTGCCAACCACTAATTAACATCTGAGAGTATTTTCTCAGTAGGTGTTGGCAAAAATAGCATTTCCTATTTATTCTGTTAAATATATAGATGGCACATCATTGTTCAGCAAGTCCCAGATCAATAAATTATCCTTGTGTTAGTGACAGGTAGTAAGCCTTGATAACACCAAGCACCAGGCAACACTGGAGCTTGGCCACTGACCAAATGTACAAATTACAGCACAGCCTATAGCAGATATATTACAACTTATAATAAGTACCTTGACTGTGTGCTTCATGAGTTTAATGATATTTTGGTTCTGGCAACTGGCAATATAAAGTAAACATGGAAAAGATAAAAATGGTGAAATTATCATTACTAATATAATGTAGAGGGGAATTTATATCAATTGGATTAAAGCATATCTCTGGTGAAAAAAAAAGACCTCACATTGCTCTTAGAGATTAATTTTAATACCTTTGTAAAGCTTTTCTCTTGAAAGCTCCACTGTTTCTGCTTGCAGACCTGTCGTTCTTTGAACTGGTGCCCATGCTGCTGTGATCACAGGCTTTATTAGCTGGCAGCTTCCCTCTACTGACACATACAGCTTGTAATTTCATATTTGGGGAGCATAATCGATTTTTTTTGCCATATCTCTATCTGAAAAAAGGAAAGTGCTGCAGACTCCTCAAATTTCCTCCTCTCTTCCCCATAGTAAAATGAATGCAGCACTCAGACTGCAAGTGAATAAATCTAATAAAGAACATAGACAATTTATTTTTCGATTTTAGATTGGTAGCTTGAATTTACATACAGTGCACATATCCTATAAGGTTGGATCATTGGAGTTAAACTTCCATAACATTATTTTAGCTGTGGTGAATAACTGAGAACTATAACAAAGCAGGCAGGTATCATGATGGCCTGACATGGCTTTAACATATCTCCACTATTAGATATTTAATGATTTGCCTAAAGAGTGTACATTTTTACAAATCATAATCCTATATTTATCTATGAATTTGGTTTAATACAGCCGAGTCACACATTTAAAAAAAAACTGTCATAAAAGATGCAAATGTGTGCAGCTGATTATTCAATCATCTAGGTCTGCCATTACCTTTCATTTAAAGAAAAATGTATACATTAACAAATATTGTAGCTCTAAAAAAATGAATTTTTTGGCTTCTAAAAAGTGTAATGAAATTCTAGCACTTATACAAGCATTGTTTGGTGTGCCTTTTTTAGTCAGTGTTTTACTTGTGCTTATTACAGACTTTATTTTTCTATAGGGAAGTCTATGGGAAAAGGCATGAAAAAAAAACACCCCACCCAGAGCATTGTGATTTGAAAAAAAAAAACCCTAATGGGGTTGTCCGAGTTATGAAAAAAAAATATATAGCACTGTAAATCTGATGGGCAGCAATATATAACTAAGTTAAGCAAGTTTTAGGCAAAAAAAATCCATATTTCCTCATTTCCCTGGTTCTCTTCTGGCCTTTGTTTACATGCAATAACAACAATCTCAGCCCCTCCCCCCTTCTCTGCAAAGGGAATGAATACAAGTGCTGAGTGACATGTCTGCCTGCTGGAATACTCAGCAGCATGTTGTATGTGTAGGACTACAAGTCCCAGCTGTACAATGACAATGCTGATACACACAGGAAATTCTCCCTACCTGTTCTTGTACAATTCCTCTATAGCTCCTTGCCCAGCATTTGTCTCCTCTCACTGCTGCAGCTACTGTTTGTTCTAAAGCCTTGAGCCCTCTGTGTTCTGGCTGAAGGGGTTAATGTTTTATCTGAAGGAAACCAGGGAGAGCAGATAGCAGGAGCCCGGCAAAGGAAGGGGGCGTGGCCAGTGACGTCTCGTGTACAGACTCTTATCTGAACTCTGAGGCTTGTGAACGAAACATCACAGAGCAGAGAGATAAGGTGACATCACAGGTCATGTGACCCTGAGTCAACTCTGAGAAACCAGCAGCTTTGGAAACACAAAGTATATGGGAAAGTTGTTATACCTGACAAGTTAGAAACATATAAAGAACAAAAAAATAACTCGGACAACCCCTTTAAAACACTGCTAGAAAGTATGGTGTTTTATCATTTCCTATTGGCCACCATGTAACATCTTGCTGCAGTGTTTTTTGCATAAAAAATGTTATTTGTGAAAATACATGTGCATAGGAATTATATTTGAAGGAGCAAAACCAATCTTCATTATGTCATATCTAAATAAAAATTATTGCTGCTAAAGATGTAAATAGTCCAAGAAGTTATATAGCCAAATAAGTATTAAGATAAGTTTTCACTAAGATCCAAATTTTAAATCTAATTTTAAGTTTTGGCTGTAGATCTGATAGAATTCACTGTAATAAATACTCAGTAATGCAGAAAATGAGATGTGGAAAATACATCTTCATGGGAAAGTTTTTGACCCCCAATATACTGTTCACTGGATCATAGTGTTCTGAAATCTTGGGGGATTATGAGCTGAAATATTGAGGCATTTAATTCCTTGCTATTTCCCTGCAGTTACTTTGAGAAGTACAAGAGATTTCATGGGCTTTTTCCTTCAAGCTCGCAGAGTATCGAATGACCAAGTTGCTGGGTCTTTTGTGTTCATTCCACCTGGCTCCAAACTACTGCACTGCTTTGAAGATGGAGACACAGTGACCCATTCAGACAAGTCCTTGAAAAGAAATCTGTCCTTTGTGTGGAAGTCACCTGATCAGCCTGTGGGAGACATTAAATTCTTGTGAGTGTGCAAAAGACATATTTAGTCTTGATGTTTTTGTGTTATTTAAAGCCTATGTACACTTTAGGGGCATTTTTTTTATAATTGCATTTTACTCATTTAGGGCTAAAAATCACTTTGGTCTTTATTAAAAAAAATATTGAGCCTTTCTGTCACAAAGGGGTAACTGTTTTTCTAACTGTGTGCATCCTACTTTCACTTTCAATTTGTGCCGGTCATCTAATAACCCTTATTTCTAAATTATTGAGAGATCATAAACACTGATTACACGGGCAGATAGAGCAGACAATTGCTGGGAGGGAAGCTAGAGGAGGAGACTGCTGCTATTACATGCAGCAATCTCCTCCTCAGTATAGGGACGAGCGAACGCAAATGCATCACTCATACTTATCCTGTCTCATTGTTTGCCGGCAGCAGACCGCCTATTCCATGGCTTGATCTGCCACAGAAAAAAAAGAATTTTTTAACATGTTAAAAGATCCCGATTATCTGATGAATGAGCATTTGCTCGTTCATCAGGTAATCCGTGGCAGTATTATACTGCCAGATGATTGCTAACGATCATCTTAAGAATAATCTGCCCGTGTAATAGGGCCTTTAGCCACATTCTTATCAGTAAATAAGGATTGAGCTTTGATGAGTATTTATAAGGTCTGAGAGCAGAGATAAGGACCCCTGTCAGCTAACTGTCTGACAGAGCAAAGAGAAAATTTATATTCTGCTAAGTCATGCTGTCAAATGAGGAACTTTATGCCGCCTCCCGAATGAGACTCCATTGCGCCAGTGATCTTCTTTTTCTCATTTGCAATCTAGTTGATTGAACTTCAGAATTATATAATCATAGAGGATACTCAGGATATTATTAGTTGTACCATTCATAATTTTTATTGAGCAGATTTTGTAAAAATTCCTAGTTCACAGAAAAAAGCAATAACATCAAATGTTTCCTGATATTGAGGAGGAACTTTGGACAGTTATTCCCTGTAAATGTGTTTTAGTTAGTCCTCACTGTAAATGTGTTTCAGTTTATCAATATTTCTGGGACGCCTTGTGTGCACAGTGCTCTTTTGCATCTGGCGGGAACAGCTGTTGGGGCACTCAGCAGGGTCCCGCACCATCTCTGACGGTCCATGCTGGAATCCTCCTGAGCTTTCCCAGCAGGCATGGCTAGGAGGGTGCCTGTGCCATAATTCTTTCTGTTTGCCCAATACCTCTGCCTGTTTTCCAGATGTGATTCTTTGCTGCCTTCCCTCACCTTTGGTGTGCTTATTGGATTGCTTATATGCTCCCTGCCATGATCTTTGGACAGTTTATCAGAATTTTTGTATGCTGCCTGCCATGACCTTGGCTTGTCCTACACTATGGTTTTTCCTGATCCTTCTTTGCTCTGCACAGGTGTGTCACTGAACAGACACTACTCCAGAAGGTAGCGGCCTTGTGATTCTTCTGTGGTGGAGACCAGATCCCTGTATAGGGGTGAAAGGGTGAAGACCAGGGATCCACTAGGACAATGCCCTTAGGAGTGACCTCATGTCAAATCTGTTCAGTGGCACAGCAGATCCACATCCACTCTTGTTACAACTCTGACTTTCAGCCATTGTTTAGTTGCGTTACTTGTGTGCTCAACGTATCTTCAACTTAAGGTCAAGGACTGATTCCCATACATTCTTCTGTAAGATGTTTTTTTCAAGCCAGGATGCTCTTCCCACCATGCTTCACAGGTGGAATGAGGCTTTGGTGTTGGTATGTAGTATTTTATTCATTCTCAACATAGTATTGTGCATTCATGCTAAAAAGTTCCACTTTTTGTTGAATCTGTTCTTAGAACATTTTCCATAAAGCACCTGGGAACAAAGTTTAGATGTACTGCAATGTTGGTGTTGTTTTATGACGCTGTGTTTTTAGCGAAGCAGCTGAATTGAAATTTCCATAACTTTGCTAACCTCCAGCAGCAGTCCATGACCTCATGCTGAAGAGATATGGAGTGATGCAACAAGACAATGACCCAAAGCACTAAAGTAAATAAAAAAAGAATGATTGAAAAGATTTGTTTTGGAATGGCCAAGAGACCTGGCCTTAAACCTTTTGAGATACTGCGGTATAACCTAGAGAACGCTGTGATGCAAGGCATCCCAGAAATAACTGATGAACTGAACCACATGTCCAGGAAGGAATGTTCTAAAATTGCTCCTCAACATTGTGCAAATCTTATTTGCAGCTTCAGGAAATGTTGTCCTTGCTGTTAGGGAATCTACAGGTTATTGAATTATAAAGAATTTCTAAATTTTCCTCCTGCTACTCAAAATCTTTCTGGTTATAGTATGTTCTTGACTCCATAAAATGACCAAAGGAATGAGAACTGCAGACTGGCAAAATGTATTTTTCAAAAATGTATTTGAATCCCAAAAAGAGGACTTTCACCTATCATTCAATGTATGTGATATTATTAATACCATATATATTCTATATGATTATGAAGACCCGAAATGAGATAAAGAAGATTCTTTTGAGGGCTATAAAGTTCCAATTTTTGAGCAACAACATTACTTACTTAATGTGTCATTTGTATTGCTCTTACTTGTTTAGGTACATCATGAATAATAATAATACAGAATTAGGTCTGAGTGCAAGAAGGTCTCTTACGGGCCTTTTTCAACCTTAAATTTCTGGTACATCGTTTGAAACAAAAAATAGAACAACAAGCAAAAAATAGAAAATGTGCTACAAAATGTTTATTATTAGGCATCTATTAATCAACAGTAAAGGGATTGTGCAGTGCAAAGACAATGAATACCTATCCTAAGCATAGGTCATCAATATAAGATCGGTGATGGCCTGACTCCCAGCAACCCAACAATCAGCTATTTAAAGGGGTAGTGATACTCGTGTGAGCACTGTTTCCATATGTGGCATATATTTGGCACAGTGTAATTACAACTGCTCTTCCCATTCAAGTGAATGGGACAAGTAATTGTAATTACACTGCGCTGCTGCAAAGGAGATGATGCACAGGTAATTTTGAATAAGAAGCAGCTCTTGCATAAGCACTGCTATCCCGTCAAACAGCTGATTGGCAGGGGTGCAGGTAGTCGGACCGATCTGATATTGATAATCTATCCTGAGGATAGGTCATCAGTATCATAGCACTGCACAATCCCTTTAAATGGTCATTCCCACCTAAGCCTTTCGTGGCTGAGATAAGAATAACCTTTATAAAACTTGGCCTGAGGTGGGTAGAATAACGGAAATAGTTGAGTGGGCTTTGATATACTGTTTTTGTAACTCCCTAAGAAGTGAATGAGAGCTATGTAAACAGTGTAGCACAGTGAGCTATGCTGTTTCTGTAACTTAACCCCCAAGTTACAGTAACAGTGTACAGTAGCTTGATGTGCTATGGAGTTTTGCACAGCCTGGCTGGCTACCTCTGGTTGATGCTTAGGTTATTCCAGTTTCAGCCAGAAAAGTTTGAAATGGGAATAGGCATTTAGGCTCTCATGTTCACTCCTTTTGGATACAAAATATTAAAATGGTACGAGAACCTCCCACTAACATCATTGGTAGTGGGTTATTAAAATGCAGCTAGTGCTTATAGTCAATTTCCTTCATCTTTGATTTCAGTGCCTTGGTTTCTGTCTCAAATTCTAAATGCTCAATATACATATTTTGCTGTCTATCATACATGAATTCTGGTGTGCTGGCTTCTGTATGTTGATCCTTGTTACACTATTTGGTTAATCCATTGTCCTATCACTGATGGGTCCTAATGTGCAGGAGAACCTACGTGGTTTTGCTGTATGTGTTTTAACCACGTGGTAGACTAGCAGCACGGAATACACCCTTACTTATGAGCAGTAAGGCCATCCACCTACAGGCCCACTTGCTTTGAATAGGTTAACTGAGTACAGACACTATTCATTGGACAAATGTTAAAAAACGTTTTTTAAAGACTACATCATCCCCCTTTAATTTCACAATGGAATCAAGGGTCAGAGACACCTTGGACTTTTCAGTGGGAAATCACCCATTTTTGTATGTGGTCCACACTATCTCTTATTCTTCATGGATTTCTCGTCCTGAAAGTACACCCTCCACTTCATGGTCTGTCTCAGGAGTTGGAGTGGCTCCATGAAACTTTATTTTTTTTGTTCATGGTTATCATATACTCTTTCTTTCTCACTTTAATATTAAATGTTACATAATGTAAGAGGTCTGTATTGAAGGTTTGGGTAGAAGTGTACCATTTTACCAAGGTTTACAAGTTTACCAAGGCAAATACAAAGAAACACGACTTAAAGTGATTAGTGGGTGCTTCTGATTTGGCAAAATAAATTATTACTTTTTTCATTTTCTTACAGTGTATCGATAGTTCAGTCGTACTTTGTTTATTGGGCACGAATTGAATCCATTGTCATCACTAGTAATGTGCAAAATTGGACAACAATGAAGCAAGAACTAAAAGTATCAAACATGGAGACGTCTTCTGCAACAAGTTCATGTATTATCATGTGTTGTACTGTTTAATATTGAAGCTGCTAGGAGCCATGTATTATGTAAGGCTGCTTTCACATCTGCGTTCTCTAGATTTGGCACAGAGCTGAGCCGAACAGAGCCTAAGGACCCCATAGACCAGGGATCAGCAACCTCCATCACTCCAGTTGCTGTAAAACTAAAATTTGTAGTATGAAGAGCAGAGTATGCATGCTGGGAGGCGTAGTTTAACCACAGTTGTAGTGCTGGAGATTGCCTACCCCTGCCATAGACTATAATGGGGTCCACTAGGTTTCCATTCAGGGGATCGATTTTGTACAAAAACCTTCCCCTGAACGGAAACCTAACGGACCCCATTATAGTCTATGGGGTCTGTAGGCGCCGTTTGGCTCAGTTATGTGCCGAATCCGCCCTTTCCGTTCTTCTGCTCCTATAACGGAGTAGGGGAATGAAGATGTGAACTCAGCCTAAGGGTCCATTCACACATCCGTATGAATGGTTCCACATCCGTTCCGCATTTTTGCAGAATGGGTGTGGACTCGCACTTCCGTTCTGCACCCCCACAAAAAAATAGAACATATCCTATTCTTGTCCGCAGCCACAGACAAGATTTGGCATTTCTATAGTGCCGGCACATGGCCGGTGTCCGTGTTTTGCGGATCAGCAATGACATGCGGACGTGTGAATGGACCATTAGATAGAGTTCTAGCACACCATGACAGTTTGCAGCTTGGAGGATGCGATTGGACTTGCCCAAGTTGGAGACCACTCATGTAAATTGCAGGCACCCCCCTTGGGTACATTTTTAAAACATTTGCATTGTATTTATTTTGGATTAAAAAGCATTTTTCCAATTTTTCTTTACAAAATATTGTTTAGCAGCTTATGTTCTGCAGCCTTCAGTAACTCTGCAGACTGTTCTTTCTATCTTTTGCTGAAATTCTTTAGGGCTACTCTGACAGCTTAATCTGTAGCTCTTTACTTTCCTGAGTGCACATAAGCACTTATTTGATCTATGTATGACTATGTATGCAGACAGCACCTGGTGTGATCTCGGCCCCATTGAAATGAATGCATCCGCACCCCTTCTGCAAAATTGCGGAATGGATGCGGACCCAGAAATATGGACAGGTGAATGGACCCTTAATCATCTAAAGTGTTTGGTGGCTAAAGCAACAGTTTGTTGCTGAGGTGGAGCTTTGTAGTCTTAAAAGAGGTTGGCGAAGTTAAAAAATATAATAATTGTAAAAGGCATGAAATTGTATTAATTTAAAAAAGGAACATTCCCCAGCATGGAGGATTGGATTGGTGGTGCTGGAACAGAGAAGTTCAGACAACCTCTTTAAAGTCCTGGAAGGATTAGTTGTCACAGAGAACTCAGAGATGCACAGACGGATGAGAAGTGCTACACATAGACATAGACTTGAGGACTTTCTGTCACTGGGAGACTGATATTGGCCTCATAGAGCAAATATGCCAGACAGGAGACATGAATCAGAAACTTACGGCTGTGGGATGTCTGCAGAACAATTGGTTGAGCTTACGAAGTAAAAGCTGCACACAATTACTATATTTGAGGGATAGAGAGCATAGTCAAGTTTTAATTATTGCAACGATTCCACTTTCCTCATCATAGTTTTACATTACTTAGCTGAATTAATTTATTTCTTTGATATCTGCAACTGACCCACAGAATTATTTTGAATGTGTAATATTTTTCTGCTCTCTTAACAGACCCCAAGCATGCCATTACTTCAGCTGGTATACACAAGACAACGTTAGCTAGCGCTGCCAGAACCAAGCCGCCAGAAATTCTGGTCAACTCTGTTACAGAGGAAATGAAGCATGTCTTTCCTAATGTAACATCTATTATGAAAACCTCTCTGCAGTATGTCACCAGGAGCATTAGCAGTGTTCATGGTCATGTAGAAGCAGAACTGTCTCTTCAGTATCATGGATCAACAGCCCAGACTGTCACGTTACAGAACATCAAATCCCAGAATCTGAACCTAACATCAACTCACAGCATAAACAGCAGGTATAGAATATCAAATATTAGGAATGCCTATTTCGTGATATACAGTACTAAAATAGTTGACCTAAATTTCATTTTTACTTATACAAATTTATAAGGCTTGTTTCGCATCTGCATTAGACATCTCTGGCCGAGAACAGCCTGCCGGATCCATCTCTGCACAAGGTGTAATAGAAACCGTGTGTTAACATATATATGCTAACATACGTACATAGTATGTACAGCAGTGTACTGACATGTGAGCTCCGAGATGTAATTTACACCTAAATACCTCATGAGTACACTGCTGTATATATTGACCGGGAACGGGTAAAGGGAGAGGTTATGAATGGGGCATGGGGACCCAATTTAGATTCTTGCTATGGGGCCCAGTGATTTCTATGTACGCTCCTGCTCACAACTGTATATACAGTACATCTGCCACTCCAAAACTTGGGAGGAATTATTCTTTACATTATGATGTCAGAAAGTGGTTCTGGGGAAACTGCTGTGATATAGGACCATCAATATTTAGATTTGATTTTGATAGTAAAGTTTTTCATTCTGCAGCCAATAGTGATGCAAGTCTTACTTTATATTTTTTGCTGTAGGGCTCAAAACTCACTTTATATAAGGCTTACAACTCCTTGTGGCACATGTGAAGAAGAAAGCAAGGTAACTAACCAGAAAAGCATTGGGGGAGATTTATCAAACTGCTGTAATGTACAACTGGCTTAGTTGCCCATAGCAAATCAGATTCCACCTTTCATTTTCCAAAGGAGCTATGAAAAATAAAAGGTGGATTCTGATTGGTTGCTATGGGCAACTAAGCCATTTCTACTTTACACCAGTTTGATAAATCTCATGCATTATCTTTAAAAAGATTAGGTATTCACTAAAAATTTATTGGTCAATAATACTGTCGTACTGTCTTAAGTATTCAGCTCCTGACATATGCAAATATATAGGCACGCATGTAAATGGAGCATATGCCACACTGTTTCTTTGCTTTATGTCTTTGTGTAAGAGTTAAGTGACTAAATTTTTCAATACATTAGAAAAAGAATCCCTTATTTCAGTTTTGTTCTCAAATTTAGAGCTGTGGAAAATAATAAAAAAACATGTAACTGTTAAATAGTCAATAGTAATAATTATAATAGTGACTTAAAGATCTGAAAGTTGTATGACTATGCCTTGGGAAATTAGCCCCAATTAAAAAAAAAATCATCCCTATTCAGGTTTTGACCACATTCATTCATTGTAAACAGTTTAGCTAATGTGCACTGCCTAGTGGCCTCCAACAGTCTACCATCACATCTCATCTTTTTTGATATTGATAGATAGACACATACAGTATCCTCAAAAGAAAGTCTAGATATCTGTTGCATTTTGTAGAAGCTTTAACTTAATTCAAGTAAAATAATGTCTTCAAATTCTATCCCTTAGTATGTAAAGTAAAGCAGACTCTGATTCTAGCCAGCTAGGGGAGTTGCTGACCAAGAGCTGTTATCATTCCCAAACGTCATAAATTAATATAATTAATAATTAATATAAAATTAAAGGGCTTGTCCAAGCTTATGGCTTGTTTAAGTATTTCTCAGCAGTAAAACAAATAAAGATACAAACATAAAATAAACTTATCTGACTATTATAATAATAAATCTGTCCCTAAACAAAATAATACTAATGGTAATGGATGAAGTGGGCAGGTGGGAAGGTCACATGGCCTGTCTAATGTATGAGGAGAGGATAGGGAGGTAACATACAGGCAGGTCTGGTTTTAGACAAAATGTGGCCCTGGGCAAAATCAAAAGTGGGGCTCCAAATCTTGTAATAATGTACTAACAAAACTGTTACATTCTGTTGTTTCCATCCCTCCCTCACAGATTTACACCCCATAAAGCTCCTCACACAATTCTTCACCCTCATGGCCCCAGAATACGCCACATGCCCCCTCACTCACGGCATCTGAGAGTGTTAAAAAACGGAAACGTAGGATTCCTCTTCAGGAGCGCTTTCCCCCAGCGGAGATTGGGGAAAGCACACTGTTCTAAAAACGAGCCGCAGCCTATACTAGGTTTCCAGACTCGTTGTTAGTATAGCCCAGTTCTTGCTACTAGATGGCAGCACTGAATTGTGATATAGTGATTTTTATACAGACTAATGGAGAAATTTACATCTGATGATTGTAAGTTGTGGCCCACTTGGGGGACTTTAAGGGGTATTCCGGTAACGTAACTTAATTTTTGATAAACTGCATTAAGGCTGCAAGCTGTGACCCAACCAAAACCCATATAATACATATAACCAGAGCTTCATTTTACCTTGCAATCCATGTGTCTAGCTCCTGTGTGAGACTGCAGCACACTGAGTGTATCATGGCTCCTGATCTTCCCTCACAAAACTACAATTCCCACAATGCCTAGCTTTGTGAGTTTCTTCTTGTTCATGAGTGTTGATGATTACTGATTGGCTGCCTGATATTCCAGTGCAGACACACCCCCTCTACTCAGTAAGCTGCAGCACACTAACATTTAGCTAGATAACTGATAGCAACACACAGGTCGGTGCCATGGTAACTTATGAGGAACACAGTAGTTAGCAGGGGAAGAAAAGTACTTTATAACTACTGAACGGTAAATATGTGAAATTTACATTATATTAGGTAATGATTGATGATAAATTAGTCTAAAACATAAGTTATATTTATGGTAACCGGAATACCCCTTTAATAGAAAGTAAAAAAAATAAAGTTTTGAAAATATTTAAAAAACTTAAGAATTAAAACCACCCCATTCCCCAAAATAAAAAGAAACAAAAAAAAAATAGCATTATGGGCATCGCCACATGCGCAACATCCCTATACTATTAAAATATTTTAAAAAGTTAGCCAATATGGTGAATAGCATAACAGAAAAAAAATTTAAAAAGGCTGATTCACATTTTTTTCATCACGTTATATCTCAAGAAAATTGAATAAAAAGTGATCAAGTCATACACACCCCAAAATGGTATTGTCAAAAACGATAGATCGTCACACAAAAAATGAGCCCCCACACATCTCCGTAGACATAACTATAAAAAAGTTATCAGGGTCAGAATATTGCGATGAAAAGAAAAAAATTATGTTTTATGAAGTGAGTTCTGATGAGGCTTAGCTTGCTGCAGTGAGCGGGCCTGTAGATGTCCTGAGCGGAAGTGCTGTTAGGGTTGCTACCTTTCCCAACAAAAAATGCTGGTCACACAAGGTAAAAAGGTTGATATGGGTTAATACGGTGTTATTTGATCATATTTTACGTTTTCCTCCATTTTTGTTCTCAACAAAATCAAACTTTTCACTGTTAGGGACACCCTATGTATTTAAGTTTTATTTGTTTGTGAAAATGTTAAAATATTTTAACATTTTCAAAATGTTTCTGTGGGGATTCGAACTCACAACCATCCACATTAAATGCAAGAGCCTTAATCACCAGTCTATAGAACTCAGTGCTTATTCATTGATGAAAAATCTTATAGTAGTTTCTCTTGAATTAAAAACCTCACATAAGTTTTTCTTGTATTAACGAAGAGAAACTTCTATGAGGTTTTTCAGCAATGACATAGCATTGGTTCTTGTCGTTAATGTAGATGGTTGTGGGTTCAAATCCACACAGAAACATTTCAAAAATAGAGTGTAAATTAGACTTATATGCACAGGATGTCCCCAAGCATAATGACCATGCTTGGGCCCTACAGAGGACAAAGGGGAAGAATAAAAGAAGATTATTAAAGCCAAGACAACACTTTTCATTCTAGAATTCTTAACACATCATTTACATGTTTCAGGCTTGAAAGACTATGAGACTGTGAGACTGGGCTATTTACCCCCGTCCTGACCACATGCATTTTACGTTGTGTTAGTACTTGTGTCTTTGAAAGCCATAACTTTTTTTGCCCATTCGGTTATGTAGTAAATGTGTGGTTTTTTTAGGTTGTATATGGGCCTTTATTTTTATTTTAATAGCACATTTTTTTTACACTTCCTGCTACACTGCACCTTTACACATAAATCTTATGAGGGCATTTTTTATTGCTGAATTCTCCTGTAACTGGGGATGACATAGCAGCCCCCAGAGAGATTGTTCAGGGCTGTCTATGCAGAGCTAATCTAGGTCTGATAAAACCCAGCAGCTCACACAGTCACGAAGAGCGAAGGAGGTAGTTGTATACATAGTGCACAGCATACACATTGAGCTGTGTCTATGCAGTGATCAGGAAGGCAGTTTTTTACTTCTGCAGTGGCCGGGTTTGGGGTGGCCCCAATGCTATGCTGGGTCCCAGGGACACCGTCGAGGTGTCACCACGTGTTGCTGCTCTCCGGAAGGGATAGTAAGGCATGGTGCACCCTAATGGGAAATAAGTCCAGAGAGTCAGGGTCTGCAGTAAACCAGGGTACTTCTTTATTGGAGGAATTCAGGTGCAAAACGATATAGGCGGGGCATTGGGCTGGCTTCTCCAGTCTCCTCCATGGCAGAAGAAGGGTTTGAAACTGAGGAAAAGCCTGTGCTAGCTGTTCCTCTCTCTCTCAGGCTGGCTGGCATCCGGGTCAAGGTCCCACGGTCTGTAGCTCATTAGCCCGGGTGACTCCTTGGTCACAGAGCTAGTGATCCATTGTCTGTGGCTCAGCGTCCTCATCTCAGCGTCTTCTGGTCACTCATGCAGGCTAGCATGAGTCTCCTCTCCAAGCACTGGTCTCTAACTGCAGCATACTAGAGGCTCTGACTACTCTCCTTATACACAGTTTCTAGCTAGACTGGAACCTTCTAGTGGGAGGGGTGAAGTGGAGAAACTCAGCACAAACAGATACATTGTAACACTTTCCATCTGGTATAGCCTTACATTAGAGCTTCAATGATACTCAAAGGCAGTGGCAGAGCAGTTTTTCTAGACATAAACAAGTTTCCAGACATAACAAGATAGCTAAAACCAGACATTTAAAAGGTCAGACTGTCTGCTTTTGGTGGTAAACAAGTCTGGGTTTTTTCCTCCAAAACAGGGTGGTAAACAAGTTTTTTCCCTCCAAAACAGGGTGGTAAACAAGTCCTATGGCAACTATGGAAAATTACCAGCTTCTAAATCAAAGTCCTAACAGTCTCTCAGTATTCATTAACCCTTTCCACAGAGCCATGTAAATACAGTGATAATGAACAGGATATATATGCCAACATATATATAAAATGCAATAACACAGTAATAAACAGTATAAGTTAACCCTTTCAAGAGAAATGAAGTAAGAAGTTTTAACTTTGCATAGGGGATATAGGCAAATGTCCAAGTGTCAAAGTAATCCCTGCTCCATGGCACTACACTTCTCCATAGGGGAGTCATGCTGTAATTAACAGCAATCTCCCTGCTACCACAGCTGCACGATTAACAGTTGTAGTTTCTGCACAGATGTTATAAAATGATCATGTGGCTTGCTGACCTTCTAGTCAACAGATAGTGGTCAGCAGTAAGTACACAAATTATTTCTTCTCCAGAAAGAAGCAAACTGCCTCTATAATACCACCTATAGGTAACCAACTTATTAGTTAATTTGCAACTCATTTAAGTTTTAAATGGGTTATTAAGAGTCTTGAATTGATCAGAAATTGGCTTACCGGGTAGCTACCTATAGGTTACACTGGAAAGGTGGCTTTCTTCTTTCTGGAGGAGAGATAATTTGCATACATTTTCCCATAGTACATTTCCTAGAAGACCCCCTACACCAGCTGGACCTCTTCAAGGAGTAGCAGTAGCAGCCCGGGACTTCAAGAGAAGTAACAAGTGTACATTTTTGCCTTTCAGAACCCCCAAAAAAACTTGTCAATATATTCTAGATAGGACAAATGAACAATTAAACGAGCATTGTCAGTATATCTATATTATCAGTTGTTCTTATCACTATGTTTCAACGATATAGCAAGAAAACAGTCTGAAAAATGTCAAACCTTATTTCCAGCTGGTTTCTCAAGAACTAAAATTGACTTTATCAAGACCAACATTTCCTCCTGCTTCTTTTGCTCAACCCACTACTCAGCTTTCACAAACTCAAGAAATAATGAAAGAACCTATGAAGTTCAGCTTCCAAGATTCTCAGATTCTCCCTTCTTCTCATCCTTCCACACAATATAAAGTGCTGAAGACCACCAAAGAGCTTTCTGCTAACTTCTTATATCAGCCAGAATCTCCACCTCTAGAAAGAAACACCGAGATTGATACTCCCTCATGGGTAACCAAGTCTATCCAGGAGTTTGGTGGCCCAACTAAAGAGAAAGAGAATAAAAGGAGAGGGTTGCAACTTGCCATGACTCAGCTAGGCATCCTCTTAGGCTGTGCCGTGGTTCTTGGAATGGCCTTTGCTGCAGGTCTGCGATGCATCCATGCTCAGTACTGCCACAGGAGGACAGAAGTTTCCTTCAGTGAACCAGACCACAATGTTATTACACTGAGGGAGAATGGGGAAATGATGCACTTGAAGAAATTTAGAGAGAACAGTTTTGTTCTTGTTCAAGCAGAATACAACTGGATAACTCCAGCTATTAGTGGAAAGCCACAGTAATGGTCATTTAGACGTAGCAGAAAATGCAGCCAGCAGTGCTGATATTAGTGTCTGCATTTTCTAATATTTTGAGCAAAAAAATATATGTTTTCAAAGAAAGTATATAGCAAGAGTATATACAGAGCATTGGTGAGAGTTGCAGGAAGTTTAATATGATCATAAAGTGTACCTATTGTTACAAAATAACAGTCACTGTACACACTGACATAAATGTAGTGAGGACAGGAATGAGGCATGTAACCAAATTATTTTACATTTATATTCCCTCTCATACATTTTATAAAATGCATGTTTTTTGTCTTTCTGTGTGCTGAATATGCAGGTTTATCATGTTTTTAGCAGATCAAATATCTGCCTGGGGCATCTACCCCTCCCCTCACTCCCCTCATGCTGTTTTAAACAATGATTGAGAAGGTGCAGCTGCATCCCCCTTCTACCCTCTCCCCAAACCTACCATTTGCTGTTTTATAGTAGACACATTTTTGGGGACTGAGGAGGATTATGAATAATTGCATGCTGTAGACATGCAGGCATGGGGAGGAAATCTAAATGTAATGGAAATCTAAAGGTAAGGAATATGCTACTTTCCCCAAATAAGATATAGGATAGAGTTGCACATATTCACATGTATTACTGATTTATGCCAAAGAAAAAAATCAAAACTAATGATACACTACAGAATGCATAGTTTCCTTTTCACAAATTGATTGGCAGTACGTAATTGTATGTATAGTAGCATGTAGCTTTCCATTATATTTGGGACACCTAGACTTCATGAAGAATATGCAGTGTACCCTAGTATGGATGTGAGCCTATTTATTTTCCTAGAGACTTTGTTACTTACAGAATATTAGTAGATAACCTTATAACCTATATATCATATTAAAAATAAATGTATTTTAAAATTGTCGATATTGGTATATTACTTTCTTTGCCTAACTGGACCACGTGACTTCCTTGGCGATGTAATATCACCTTCAGTAACTGTTGACAGCTAAATCTGAAGACACTTGACTGGAGTATTGGAAGTGTCATAAAAGTATTGATTGTAATAATAATAATAAAATCACAGAATGAAAAGTGTCATTAGATAACGCATTATACCAAAAGAGTAGGAAAATAAATGTCAGCATATGGGACCAAACATGACTTTTCATCAGGTGCAAATGGATAGAGATTCTTTGCATCCATTCACACCTGATAAGGAGACATGTTTAATTCTAACAGCAAGAAGACTCGGCAGTATTACCTCAGGTCAGTTCAATACTTTTATTGTCACAATTTTCACATGTTTTCTGACAGAGCTCTAGAGAACAATGAAGACTTTATTTGTACCCATGAGTCTTGTATATGTGACAAATGTAAAAAATATGCATTTTATCTTTTGCGTAAAATTGTCAGCGTTTTTGGAGCTGTGCTTTGATATATGGACACTTGACACAATTTTATCCTAAGCTATATTTACTGTACACAATGCAGGCAATCACCGCCGACCTCTCACATGACCACAAACAATACAGACTCCCACTGAGAGCGCCATTAGGATACATAAGAAAGAATATTCATACGGTGGATGATTATTCTAAACTTAGGCTAGATTCACAAATGCATTGTGCATTCTGTCAGTATGTTCGGCAGAGGAACAGACTGCCAGGGTTCACTGTATGCAGCATAGCCAGATCCCCATTGACCTAAATGGGATTCAACTGGGATTTGGCCAGATTCCAACATAAATGCTTGGATTTGACCGGTGTGGTCATGATGGTGGAATACTGGTGGAAGGAAGGTATATTTCACCCAGATTTCTCACCTGGGTGAAGTAAGTGTAATCCAGGAAGTGCTGTGGCCTGAACAAACTTAGTTGTTTAGGCAAGATTTACTGAAAACTCGCGGGGACTGGATTATGCGGAACGGTTGTTAAGGTTGATGGTGGGATCAACCGTTCCCTCCCTTCCAGTCCAGCTTGTTGGTGTTTGCCCTAAAACTCCTGAAGGCGGTTAGCCTTGTTAGGTCGCTATATAAAGGGTCTGTAGCTCACTTAAGGGGGATCTTCAAGGAGAGCACATGGTGCTAGGACTACTGAGAACCAGTAAGCAACTTACATGCCGGGGGAACGTCAGACTAACTGCTGTAGCCTAGGTGGGGCAAATTCTTTATATTGTTAGTCAGTCCCAGACTGGAAGGTTTTTGTTTTGTGATTTGTTGTTGAAATGCTGGAAAACCTTGGTTATGCTAAAGAAAGCATGTTTTGATTTAACCTTGTGAAACTTGACCATAATAAAGTGACGTGAACGTTATGCCACCAGTGCCTCAGTGAGTGTCCCTAACCGTATGCTACACCCCACAGTGTTACACTGGACAAAAGGTACTGTATACAGTAATTTTTGTCTAGCTAAAAGCTGACATTTATGCCACAAAGCATCCGGATCCCCATCTGATCCCATTATAGTCAATCCGATAGTGTGCAACAGTGTCCAGCTATGCCGGATACAGCATGTGTGAATCTAGTGCTCCTCATCAACATAGTAAAATGTAATGAATGTAAAGAAAATGCTACAACATGTCCTTGTTCTTCTTTATATGCTGTTATTTTTGTAAGTTAGCTTGTCATACTCATGATCGCTTCTTCCTTCTGTAGTTAAAGAGGGTCTGTCACCACTCCTGAAACGTCTGTTTTCATATAAAATTGTATTCCACATAAAATCATTCTGTTGCATTTATTCTTATGTCTATTATTCCTACTAAAACTTTATAAATTGCCAAATGGGTGTCACCAGTTGGGGGTATGTCCCTGCACTGTTTGACACTGTTCATTCAAAGCATGCAGTGTGAAACTGTTCAGGGACACACCCTTTTGACAAAGAGAATGTAACACCCGATCAGCAATTTATTTATAAATTTATAGTAGGATTAACAGAGGAACAGCACAATACAATATGTTCCAGAATTATTATTGCATGGGGAATGTATGTAGTTACTAAAAAAGAAATGTCAGGAGAGGTGATAGGTTGTCTTTATGCTACGGCAGCCATATTCCAATGCAATAGGGCTAATATGTTGTCACAAAAACTTCATAGAAATGCAAGGACCATTCTGTCTGATGTGACCAGAACCTGAAAGATTAACTCTGGGTCCAGTGCAGTGTTTGATCTATACAAACTGGGAATGTAAAGCTAGACGTATTAAAAGCATTAGGGGGGTCATTTATTATGGGACGTATGCCACTTTTTGGCGTACTTTCGTTGCAGATTTGGTGACAAAGGGCATTTGCGGCCAAATCTGCAACTTCTCCCAGGTCATGCCACTTTTCCGAGATGGCAAAAAAAGGGGGCGTGGTATGGGGAAGGGGCGGGCTGGCAGGCACATCTGATTCATCATTTTCTACGCCGGTGGTTTTGGCATAGAAAATGACTTAAATGTACGCCAGCAAGGGAGCAAGTCGCACAGCCGCTGGTAAAGCATCTAAATTATATAGTCGCCTCTATATAACTTAGGCACATCAAGCGGCAACAGGCATGGACTAAGACCGGCGTCTAAATCACCGGTCATAGTAAATGTCCCCCTTGATCTTTAATATAGCACCACAGTTCTCTATTATAGCATCCTGGTGGACAAGAAGAACCCTATTTAAAGGGGTTCTGCAGTTGTTTTAAACTGATGATCTATCCTCTGGATAGATCATCAGCATCTGATTAGAGGGGGTCCGACACCCGGGACCACCGCTGATCAGCTGTTTGAGAAGGCAGGTCCACTAATGTCACGACTTGTATCACTGGCCTGGGCGCAGCTAAATTCCTTTCATGTGAACAGAGCTTAGCCCTGCCCAGGCCAGGGATACTAGTCGTAACCTCAGATGAGACCCCCATCTCAGACAAGACCATCATTAGACGTCTGTCAGACCCCATATCAGACCCCCATTAGACCTTCATGTCAGAACCCCCACCATCTCAGACCAACCCCCCCATGTATAAGACCTCAGACCAAACCCCCATCAGACCTCTCAGACCCCAATATAATACCCCCATTAGACCTCCAGGCCCTCATTAGACTTGCTGACCCCCATATCAGACCTCCAGACCCCCCCACTAGACCTCAGACCCCCATATCAGACCTTTAGACCCCCATCAGACCTCAAACCCCCAATCAAAGCTAAGACCCTCAATCAGACCTCCATACCCCCCATCAGACCTCAGACCCCCCATATAAGACTTCAGACCCCCCATATCAGACCTCAGGCCCCTCTAATCAGACCTCCCTAATCAGACCTCAGACCGCCAAACCCCCTATATCAGAACTCCAGATGTCCCATATCAGACCCCTCTTATCAGGCCTTCAGACCCCCAATCAGCCCTTCAGACCCCCTTATATCAGCCCTTCAGACCCCCTTATCAGCCCTTCAGACCCCGCTTATCAGCCCTTCAGACCCCCCTTTATCAGCCCTTCAGACCCCCCTTATTAGACCTCAGACCCCCAATCAGCCCTTCAGACCCCCCTTATCAGACCTCAGACCCCTAATCAGCCCTTCAGACCCCCCTTATCAGACATCAAACCCCCAATCAGCCCTTTAGACCCCCCTTATCAGACCTCAGACCCCCAATCAGCCCTTCAGAACCCCCTTATCAGACCTCAGACCCCCTTATCAGCCATTCAGACCCCCTTATCAGACCTCAAACCCCCTTATCAGCCCTTCAGACCCCCTTATCAGACTTCAAACCCCCCTTATCAGATCCTCAGACCCCCAATCAGCCCTTCAGACCCCCCTTATCAGACCTCAAACCCCCAATCAGCCCTTCAGAACCCCCTTATCAGCCCTTCAGACCCCCTTCTCAGACCCCCCCGTATCAGCCCTTCAGACCCCCCTTATTAGACCTCAGACCCCCAATCAGCCCTTCAGACCCCCCTTATCAGACCTCAGACCCCTAATCAGCCCTTCAGACCCCCCTTATCAGACATCAAACCCCCTTATCAGCCCTTCAGACCCCCTTATCAGACCTTTAGACCCCCTTATCAGACCTTTAGACCTCCCTTATTAGACCTCAAACCCCCAATCAGCCCTTCAGAACCCCCTTATCAGACCTCAGACCCCCTTATCAGCCCTTCAGACCCCATTTATCAGACCTTTAGACCCCCCTTATCAGACCTCAGACCTCCAATCAGCCCTTCAGACCCCCTTATCAGACCGCAGATCAGACTTAAAAAAAATAAATTAACTTACCTCTCCTGCTCCACCGCTCCTCTCCTCTTCCGTCGGTCTCCTGTTCTCTTCTCAGGGTCCGCGCTGCAGTCACCGGACCTCCTGCAGCGTCAAGTCAGAGTGCGCTCTGTATGTCCTGACGCTGCAGGCAGCCAGGACACAGCAGTGCGGGACCTCAGATCCCCTTATCAGCCCTTCAGACCCCATTTATCAGACCTTTAGACCCCCTTATCAGACCTCAGATCTCCAATCAGCCCTTCAGACCCCCTTATCAGACCTCAGATCAGACTTAAAAAAAATAAATTAACTTACCTCTCCTGCTCCGCCACTCCTCTCCTCTTCCGGCGGTCTCCTGTTCTCTTCTCAGGGCCCGCGCTGCAGTCACCTGACCTCCTGCAGCGTCAAGTCAGAGTGCGCTCTGTATGTCCTGATGCTGCAGGCAGCCAGGACACAGCAGTGCAGGACCTGTGAGCCGGAGGAGGGGTAAGTCCAGCACTCCCCTCCGCCTCCTGCATACTACAGCGCTACTGGCTTTGAAGGGGCGTCATCGGCGCTGCCTGTGATGCCGCCCCTTCAAAGCCAGTAGCCTGACTACCAATCATAACATTCGGGGCCCTGGTCAAAACATCCGGGGCTCAAGCCCTGAATGTTTTGACCTGGCGACGCCCCTGGTAATGAGAGGGTGGGGCCAGACCAGGAAGAGCATACAGTGAGTGGCAGTGTTAAAAAATAATAATGGTTTAATAAGTAGAAGATATTTTTGTCAAATTTTCTGTTGTCTAAATCTGGCCTGTGCCTTATAGTCTGGTATACATCAGTGGTGCAGGAGCGATGTATGAAGCAGGTTCACAAGTTTCATAAGTGACGGATGCCAGCTGTATAGTACAGCTATAACCTGCAGGCAATGACTGTGATTGGAGATAACTGCAATGCCAGTCATTTAGCCCTTCAAATGCCACTGTCAATAGCAACCTCGCCATCTGAGAGGGTAGTCAGAGAAAAGAAGCTCTCTCTGATTGCCACCTCCACAGTGAAATTGCATGGTACAAATCGGTTGCTATGACAAACTGGGAAGGCATAATAGGAAGCCAGCAACTAAAAAAAGGTTAACATTTTGAAGTTTAAAAATATAAAAAAAAAACCAAAAGACTAAAAAATTCAAATCACCTCCTAACTCAGTTTTGGCTCCCGGGCTGTCATTACTGGACTTCCAGTTCCCATCTGTCACCTTCCTCAGACAGCAGTGACCTGCCACTTGGGGAAACATCACTACTAAGGCCAAAGATTGGCTTTAGTGATGATGTGTTGCAGCAGTTGCAGGAACCTGATGGCCAGGGACCGGAAGTCCAGTGAAGACAGCTCGGGAGCGAAAACTGAGCTGTGAGTACAAGGTGACTATGAATTTATCCACAGGTCCCAATATCTGTAGGTTAGATAAAAAAAAAAAAATGCAACTGGACTTTCCCTTTAACCTCCTAACTGTTTTGCCAGAGTGGAGCTCCAGCAGTGGGAAAAGTAGCTAACTGGAGGGGGAGGGCTGCTTTAGATGCTGCTACCTCCTGAATGGTAGCAGCTAGAAACATGCAACTGATCTTGTTTAAAAGCAGACATTCCAAGCTTTCAGACAATACCAAGAATGACAGCAATATGTTCAGGACAGAGGAAGATATCTCTGATAGAAATTGGGATGCTGTGAATGCAGCTGAAAGGGAAAGTAAAAACAGGTTTTACTCGCGATTATTCCCGTCTTGATTTCTAACAGTGATTTCTCCTCTGTTGTTTGGACTTTAGCTGTCATTTTGGTCTTGCATGAAAGCCTGGACTGTCAGCTTTCATACAAAACCATTTGCATGTCTAGCTGCTACCACTGAGGAGATATCACCATCTAAAGCAGCCCTCCCCCTCCAGTTAGCTACTTTTCACACTGCCCGAGCTGGACTCGGGCAAAACATTTAGGTGGTTAAAGAACACATTTATCTATGTTATAATTACACCTGACAGATTTATTGCAGATATTTTTGTGACAGCAAACCATTTCCATACCTTTGAATGGGGTTGATTGGTGGAAAGCACATGGCAAGGTCCATTTAGACACAGAAGATAGTTGTATACATTTCTGAAACAAATCTCCAGAATATAAATATTCACTTAATGTGCACTCCTACATCCATATTATGCAAAATCTTGTTCTCCAGTGTAGCAACAACACAAATACATGTATAATAAAATAAAACAAATACACCGAAGTAAAGAGAAAAAAACATTGCTGTACAGTAAAAGAGAATAGCTAATAGAGAAAAAAAACGTGATGAAGGATTAAATGAAGAGAGAAGGGAAAGGACACACAACAGTAAAATAGATAGAATAGAAAGTTAAAAACACTAAGGAAAGGAAATAGAAAAACAGGGTAACATTGCAAAAGAGAGAAATGGAAAATAAAAGATACATCAAACTGACAGGCAAAGGAAAGCAAAAGCTGGAGAGAAAAAATGATGACAGGAAATGAAGAAAGTGAGAAAAGAAGAAACAAATAATGAGATTATTATTAAGAAAGCACAAAAAGTAGAAAACAAAAAGAGAAAACAAAAAGGAATTAAAATAAGAATGAAGAATAATGTAAATAAAGAGACACAGCTTAAAAGGCAAAGATGTAGATAAGTATAGAGAGAGGGTAAAATAGTAGAAAAAAAACCCAAAATAACAGTTCTCAAAAGATATCCGAAAAAATACCTATTATCATCATGTGGTTGTGTAAGTTCAAGAATTACAGTAACAATGTAACAGTAACTGCAGATGCCACCAACCATCTTACCCTACTCAATGTTATGTTGTATGAGTAGTCTTCCATAAAGGAGATGATAATGTTTCATTTGATATATTTTTCTAATTTCTATATTTCTATATAGTGCTATAAGTACTGTACTATATTTCTGCTCTAATTGACAACAGCACTTTGGCGTTTGGCCTGCAGTTTCCCAATTGACTCATAAGGTACTTGAGTCATGGCGATGCTCCGAGCCCGCCCACATCCCGCTAACCAGGGGGGTTCATGCTACATCAATTTCTTGTATGTATTAGTGTCCATTGAATATCTCTCTGCAGCACTGCAAGGATTTATTCCCCTTTTGCTCTGTGTTCAGTTCTTTAAATAATGAGCTCATCAGCCCTCCTAGATATGTTTGCTCCAACCCTGGCCTGAGCAATAGATTCCTTTTGATTTTACTTTGCTTGCTATGTCCTTTAAAAGAGCTATAATCTGTTTGTCTGTCTGTGTACCAACTTCTGTCTGTTCCTGACTCTCTGCTACCTGACCCATGCCATTTCACCACTGAAAACCAGCCCAATTCAAACCGGTCGGTTGGCACACTGACTTGATCATAAAAATACCTGTACCTTGGAAATTCTGATGATAACAAGTAGTGACGTTTATAATAAGTTTATTTATGGTTAGAAAAAAGCTGCCAATATAAGCTAAAAATAAGTTGTAGAGCAGGAGAAGCTGAAACAGGTTTCATGAGAAAAACTGACTGAAGGTCTGGGTTTTGGAGTCTAGTGGACAGTTCCATTCAGTTATTGTAAGCTATCTATGTATGTACACTCACAGCAGGTTGTTAGTCATTGAGTAACCCTACCAACTGGACACATAAGTACAGTAAGCCCCTACCTACAAATGTGTACAAAGATTTGTGGCGGTCCATGCAGTCCATAGAACTCCTTACTATGCGCTCTCCATGTGAAGACATATTATAGAGAACAACTGCTTTATATGGTGTCCAATGGAACATGGCACATTTTTTGTTGGATTCATACAGCATGCAACAGAAAATAACTCCATAAGCTTCTACATGAGTCCTCTAAGTCTATGTTCACAGCATTATAGCTCTGTACAACTGAAAGGCCTTATAATGAGTCCTTTCCCACACAGCTATATACCAATTTGCTTAGCCTATCTTGCTGTATACCATGGGGCATATTGACTGTAAATGTCTCATGCAGTACTATTACATCATGGGAACCAACGATCTCACCCCACAAAATAAAGAACCACCAGACACCACTGTCGACAGAAATGTAAAAAGTTATGGGTGTCACAATGCAATATTTGTTAAATAGAAAAAAAGTTTTTTAAAGGGGTTGTGTCACTTCATCAAGTGACATTTATGATGTAGAGAAAGTTATTACAAGCCACTTACTAATGTATTGTGATTGTCCATATTGCTTCCTTTACTGGCTGGATTCATTTTATCATTCATAACATTATACACTGCTTGTTTACGTGGTTATGACCACCTTGCAGTCCAGTAGCGGTGGCCGTGCTTGCACATTATAGGAAAAAGCACCGGCCTCTCTGGAGGTCGGGACAGTGGGACCACACATAGTCTGGCACTTTTTCCTATAGTGTGCCAGCACGGCCACCGCTGCTGGATTACAGGGTGGTCATAATAAGAAGTGTATAATATGATGATAAAATGAATCCAGCCAACAATATGGATAAGAACAGTACATTAGTAAGTGCCCTATAATAACTTTCTCATCTTAATTTCTCTACATGATAAATGCCATTTATAAGTGACACAACCCCTTTAATTTTAATAAGCAGTAAAACTTATTAAAATCCTTATAAATAATATAAGAAAAGGGCCATCACGTCATTTTTCCACACAATGAAGGCAAAAAAAAGACACAGAACAATGACAGAATTGCATTTTTTTCTTTTTTCACAAATATTTTTTTTTCCAGTTCTGAGATATATCATCTGCAATATTAAATGGTGCCATTAAAAAATACAACTCACCCTGCAAAATAGGTATTTATATCGTAATGTCAATAGATAAATAAAAAAAAGACTTAAGTGGTCAGTGTTGTGCACCCGTTTAGGGGATGCAATTGATTTATTTTTGCTATTATAATAATTTTACATGAGAACATTACTCTCAATGTAGCCCAATATCTCTGAAAAGACTGTTTTTGGAAATCTGAAAACATTTTCCTTCCTTGCTATTGTAGTTCATCCAGAGAAGCTTATAGGTCCTGGTGCTCCATGACCTGGGTTAGCCCTTCAGGGCATTGTGTGGTCTCTGCCATGGATTATTAGCCCGGCTCCTAAAGCTCTGATTAGCTGTCTGGGCACAGGATGTCAGATATTTCTCAGCTACAAAATATTCTGCAACTGCTGAGAAAGAATAATCATTCATAGAGTAATGAATTATAGTAGTGTTCCCCTATAGACAGCTTGATAGATTGCTTACAAGTCACTGTAATGTCCTAATACACTGATGCAGCAGAGAGGACTCTTTTACTGCTGTGCAGAAACAAATGAGGATGTCAGCCATGATTCATTAGAACATCTTAAGGTGATGTACCTCTAATCACAGGGTTGGTAAGCAGTGACCCCAGATTGTTCTATAGGGCGGAGAGGTCACAAGTGCCTGAGTGCAGTTGTAAATTGTGCTGCCTGGTACAGGATACACCTCCAATTTTTAATGTTCAATTACCTATAATGTAAACAAACACTCACCTGTCAGAGATCTTGATCTTTGATACATGAGACCATCGGTTCAAGTCACATCAGCTGTACTGCTAGCAAGTGCTACATGGAGAAACAGGGAATCATAAAAATACTAGAGTAACCAGGGCAGTGAGGAGCAACGTGCTTGTGTGTGTTATAACAGATTTATATATCATTATTTTTGTAAATTATTTAATTTAGTCCTAAGAAAAACATAGACAGACAGACTCTATAAATAGATAGATAGATAGATAGATAGATAGATAGATAGATAGATAGATAGATAGATAGAATTAGATTAGCATCAATGAGGCCTGATAGATGCCAAATATTCTAGATTACTGGACTAGTACAATAAAGTATAAATAAATAAATGAATCAATAAAAAAGTATAAATACAGTAACTAGATTATCAGATATTGTGGATTACTTGAGGTTTATAGTAGTATATAAAACTCACTTATAAGGGTAAAGCCCAAATTATGCTAAACATTTTTTTAATTTTTTATAATTATTTAAGTGTCCAAGCAAATACTTCCTTTTCAATTTGATGTATTTTGGTTTTCTGAAATTTTATCAGTTTTGTGCTATAAACAAGTCAATATTATCAACCTTTCTTATTAGATACCAGATTACCAGCATTTTAGGTTAATATAGCTACATAGTGGACATAATGGATTTGACCTTACTTCCAATGCTTCTTTCAGACATCTAAAATGTTTTTATCTGTAAGGCCCCTTTCACACGAGCGGGAGACTCGCATGTCTCCCGCAACGGATCTACAGGGCTGGACTCCGCACTGACAGGGATCGCATAGCATTATATGCGATCCCTGTCCGTGCCGAGTCCAGCCCTGTAGATGCGTTGCGGGAGACATGCGAGTCTCCGCTCGTGTGAAAGGGGCCCTAAATGTTAAAACCTTGTGTTCTACCGCTTACTGGATCCATGGTGGTCTCACCACACACGAAATACCAGAAAAGGCTCATGCAGCCAATCACTAGCTAAGGCCTCATGCACCCGACTGCATGCATTTTGCCATCTGCATTTTTTACAAACATAGTGACTTCAATGGTTCCATGGTCCACATATAGCAACCATGCATAGGACATGTTCTGTCCCCTTGTAGAGCAGACATCCGTATGTTTGTTCTGCAAAAATATAGACTAAGTCGACAAAATGTGCACCACAAACCCATTGAAATCAATGGGTCCACAAAAAAATGAGGACGGAACACAGACCACATACGTATTTTGCCGATCTGCAATTTGCGGACTGCAAAACAATTACAGTTGTGTGCATGAGGCCTAAAGTAGATCACCTCTGCAGTCAGCACCTTTTTAAATCACTCTGAGCACTATACAAAAAATTTAAAAATGTTGCCCCGTTGGACAACCCCTTTAGTAATATAGGGGGAAATGTAAATATAATCTAGCCTAGTAATGTAGTGTAATCTATGCATAAATGACCTTATTGTGCATGAATGGCGCATTACCTTAGTTTTAAAAATAAATATTTTAGTAGTGTTATAATGACTGATTTACTTATTAAGATTTTATGCTTTATTTTCTGCTCTTCGCTCTTTCTTCCTTTGAAATTATTATCATTAGTATATCCAATAAAGCAATAGACCTTATGTAGCTTCACAATTTTACCACAAGAGGGCAGTATTGTTAAATATATATATTTTTTAAATGAAATCTTTCCTGCTACATTTTGTTGATGGTTTAAATACTAAAATATGTCTATAGAATTTTTTTGCAAAATATTATTAAAGAAAAAGTGTAATTTGAATGTTAATAACTTTAAAAGTTATTAAAAGCGGACCTCTCCACTCTCCTTATATGTCTGTTTTAGTAAATACTTTTATTCCCATAAAATAAGGAGCATCAGGAGCATCTGTTGTTTGAACTCTACACAGTGTTATTCCTCTGTTATTCCTCTGAGAAATGTTTGATTAAATAGTCTGTTATTATCCCTTTTGTCAAAGTTCTATGTCCTTAAACAACCAGACTAACATTCAGTTAAAATACATTTATACATTTCTAGGGGAAATACTAGGAGAGCAACACAACACAGAGTTTATAAAAAAGTTGCTCCCGAATAGTTATGCTATGGGGAATACAGTGATTTAGACGTCAGGAGGGCTGACAATACTTGTTAAAAATAAAACTATATCTGTCACACTAACCCTGAACCCAAATTAAATAAAAGTTTACCTTTAGTGAATCATAAGGTCCCTTTAGAAAGGACAATGCAGCAGGCGATTGTCGGGAAGGAAGTGTTCTTTCCTAGCAATCGCCTGCTCATCAGTGGAGGAGACTGCTGCATTCACATGTAGCAATCTCCTCCACAATATGGGGAAGTATGATCACTAATGCCATTGCTTGTCCCCATACCGCCTTGTTCTTTGCCGATGGCAGATTCTGTTTACACAGTACGATCTGCTGCCGACGATTTTTGTGTCCGCATGAATGATCTATTGCCTGATGAAAAGCGTTTAGCTCGTTCATTGGGTAATCGGTGGCACTTTTACACCGCCATATAATCACTAACAAGCATTCCTATGAAAAACATTTACAACAATTGGCACATAATTAGCAAGTATTAGGAATGCACACAGCAGAATTGTTGATCTCTTTTTATAGAGCCATAATAGAGCTTTCATAAAGGCACATAAAGAGGCATATACAGCTTTTGTTGCAGTCCATACAATGCAGACATGCTCCATCAGATATTGTATATGCAGTGGTATTTTAGACAAGAGTCTGTTGTGATTTATTGCAACTAGTTTTTGTAGCTTTACTGTTTATGGCAAGTGAGAAAAAGCAGCTACTGGGAATTGTTAGAGATTAGCTAATTTTCTGAAATTTGTTGAGCTTTTCGGTTCTGATTCTCAACTTTTAGAGTCAATAAAGTCCCAATAAATTCAACCCAAATTGGAAGTGCCCCATTTGCCCTATAAAGTTGTGACACTCTGAGGTCTCCTAGAACTGTATCCAACCACTCCAATATATCATTAGTAATAACAAAGTAACCGTGCAATATATGGCTTTGGGTAAACGGATGGTAACCGGTGGCTTACAAACGCATTGCTTTTAAAAAAAAAGTCCAAAAATGATCCCTTAATTGGAACAGATGCCTGCTGGTGTTATACGCACACTGTGATGTATGAAAACAGCAATAACTTTTAACAAGCAGTCCTAAAATTATCTCTTTTTGGGTAGTAAAACAGATTTGGTGTTTTATATAAAATATATATATCGTCCTGGAAAGTGAAGCCATGAAAAGATGATTTTTTTTTTAACAGTTTCAGGTTTGTTATACTATGTAGGTTATGATTCCCATCAGCAGTACAGTATGGAACATGAACAAGATAAGTGATGTGAGGCTGTGTAGGGGCAGCAGCAGTGCAGTATGGTAAATAATGGACAAAGCAGAAGCATGTGCGGCTGTGTAGGGGCAGCAATAGCGGCAGCAGCAGCAAGACAGTATGGGACATAATAGACAAGGCGAAGGATGTGCGGCTGTGATGGAGTAGTAATAGTGGCAGCAGTACAGTATGGGGCATGATAGACAAGGCGAAGGGTATGTGGCTGTGTATGGGCAGTAATAGCAGCAGCAGCAGTACAGTATGGGACATGATAGACACGGCGGAAGGATGTGCGGTTGTGCAGGGGCAGTAATAGTGGCAGTAGCAGGACAGTATGGAACATGATAGACAAGGCTAAAGGATGTGCGGCTGTGTAGGGTCAGTAATAGCAGCAGCACAGTATGGAACATGATGTACAAGGCTTGGCTGTGTAGGGCTTGTAGCAACAGCACAATATGGACAAGACAGTAGTAGTGACATAGTATTGTTGTTTCTTGCCTTCACATTCTGTTATGAAAGGCTGATGATGGAGCAGAGGAGATGGAGCAGTCAAACAGGAGAAGCAGAAGCTGATGATGTTGACAGTGATAATGACAAAACTACAATATCAGATTAGCGTATGACAGAATTGGCAAGGCTTTATGGGCAAGCCCAGTGAGACGTGGTCATATGACCCTTCATTCACTCATTTTCCAAGTATTCTGAAATGTAAAATAGTGGATGACATTTTGAGCGATTTGTGCGGGACTAATCCCAAAAAATTAGGACTCACTAGAAAGTGAAGTTTAAAGGACATTCATACCAGATTTGATTTGCATAGAACTGATTTCCTCATCTCTAAAAATGATTATTCCCCCATTCTTGCTTATCATTATTATCTGAAACTATTTTCACTGTGAAACAATTTCGTTAGTAGCTTTTGATAACTGTGCTGAGTGCATTTCTTAGGTACATAAGCTGATAATAGCTGATTCTATTCAGAAAATGCAACAAGACCAACAGAGCCCCCAGGCGCTTCCTAGTGAAGCACTGTTATGACAATGATGGCCGGCACTGTAATTGAACCTACCAGAACTAGTTGTGCTACTTCAGGCACAACTCTGAGAAATGAATACAGTCAAGTGGACTGCCTGTATTCTCCCTGCTGCGGCTGTGCTGTGACCCGGCGTGCACAGTGTGAGGTCACAGAGCGCCCTCACGCTGTGCGCAGCACAGCAAGCCGAAAGGAGGACCAGGAAGCGGTAAGTATAGAGCCTTCACCGCTTCCTTGTCTACTGGTGCTAATGAGCGCTTCCATGGAATGGAAGCGCTCATTAGCATTATCCTCATAAGACGCAGGGGCATTTCACCCCACTTTGGGGGAAAAAAAATATCAATGCGCAGCACAATATACTGCCCCAGAAGAACCAAATACCATAAAGCAGCACAAAATGCTGCCCCAGCAGAACCAAATATTACAGTGCAGCACAATATACTGCACCAGTAGAACCAAGTACCACAGTGCAGCACAAAATTCTGCCCCAGCAGAGCCAAATACCACAGTGCAGCATTATGTACTGCCCCAGCAGAACCAAATATCACAGTGTAGCACAATATACTGCCCCAGAAGAACCAAATACCACAGTGTAGCACAAAATACCACCCCGAAGAACCAAATACCACAGAGCAGTACAAAATGCTGCCCCAGCAGAAACAAATATCACAGTGCAGCACAATATACTGCCGCAGCAGAACCAAATACCGCACTGCAGTACAATATACTGCCCCAGCAGAAACAAATACCACAGTGCAGCACAAAATACTGCCCCAGCAAAACCAAATATCACAGTGCAGCACAAAATACTGCCCCAGCAGACACGAATACCACAGGGCAGCACAATATACTGCCCCAGCAGAACCAAATATCACAGTGCAGCAAAGAATGCTGCCCTAACAGAACCAAATACCACACTGCAGGGCAAAATATTGCCTCAGCAGAACTAAATACCACAGTGCAACACAATATGCTGCCCCAGCAGAACCAAATACCACAGTGCAGCACAAAACACCAAAGAGCAGCACAAAATGTTGTCTGAGCAGAATCAAATACCACAATGCAGCACAAAATTCTGCCTCAGCAGAACCAAATACCAAAGAGTAGCACAAAATACAGCAGTGCAGCACAATACACTGCCTCAGCAGAACCAAATACCACAATGCAGCACAAAATTCTGCCTCAGCATAACCAAATACCACAGTGCAGCACAATATACTGCCACCCACTCCAAAGTATGAAACTGTATCATCATCCTGACTATAGCAATATCATTGAATGCTACTACATTAATTAATGCTGAGAGCATCAGATCTTTATGTACCTTGCTGATGGCCAAGAGGAGGGATAAAGTGGGCCATTGGTCATCCGTCGACTGGGAAACTTGCCTGTAGGGTCTATGGCCAATCCGCCCATGGCATGCCCAGTCTACTCTTGTTCTGCTTCTTCAAGTCTGACTGCAGAAGCTCCCAATGAAGAGTTCAGCCAAACTCACCAAACTCTTCATCAGGATTCAAATGTTTAACAGTTTGTGGAAGTGATATGATTATCATGAGAGTTGGAATGTTTTAGAAACCTTTTTTCTGAATTCCACCATAAATATGATATATATCAGACTCACAAATGATAAAAGACATGAGTATATTTGTAGTCGCAGTGTTTTTGAATGGTCTTTTATTTGTTCATTTATTAAAAAAAATAAAAATTCACAATAATGCTTTCTTGTGGTGACAGCAAATCAAGCAATGCAAATATTTTGCCTTTCAATTTCTAATAAATGGATGGCACCATGCTGGGTTCATGAAGACAGAAAAAAGAGGCACTGTCATAGGCAGAGGCACTGGAAAATGTTTAATGTTATAGCCCAGCCTTCTTTTCATTAGTCAGTTTAGATATAAAGAGATGAAAATGTAACAGTCAATGTAAGGTTGACTTTCCTTTGTAGTATTGTTAAAAGCAAAATTATAACCTGTTTCCTATTGCTTTCATAACTAGCACTCTGTGGAATCTGTATTACAGATTTTGGGCACTCATCTTTCAGAATTCTGTGAATCTGGGTAATCTCTTGGATTTTTAAAAACAGATTTCTACCAATATACATCCTGAAGAGAGAACTCCAAGTTGGATAAGTAGATGATCATAATTTGAGGACTTTTCAAGTTGTAAGAACTTTACTTAGGACTTTTTACTTAGTGACTTCAAAAAATTAATACAGAAAACCATGCACCCATTGTTATGCCTCTCACCTAGTGGGCATGGCCACTGCAGTGCTCACTATCCTTCTCCTGCTGGTGTCTTGGAGGTCCATCCCCAGTAGGCTACTCCTGTCCCCTACTGGCTGGTAGCGCCACTAGAATTGTGCATTTCCATTTACTCCATGCAGATGTGAGGCCTGCTCCTTCCCTGCATTGTCTTTCAGCTCATAAGGCGATCACACATGCTCCCTTTAGCTCTTAAAGGGCCAGCATGCACACCTTGATCATCCCAGCCTATGGATGTCTGCCCCGTGTATTAAAGGAAGGGTGCTTGAGCAATCGGTTCTAGTTCTCTAGTTACCAGCTAAGGTGTGCTATTTGTCTTGTTCCCATTCAATAACTTTGCCTGTCTCTGGATTTGACTCTTTGCTGTACCTGATCTCTGCTGGATATGCTTAGGGTAGAGCCAAATGGTCAGGTTTCCTGATACAGTTCTGGAAGCCAAGGAGTGGATAAAAAAGGGAGAATGTATAAAGGACAAATGCTACTTCTCTTTTATTAATTCACTCCTGGTTTTGGCTTCCAAAACTGCACCAAGAAACCTGACAGTGTAGCCATACCCTTACTGACCCAGAACTTCCTGCACTGTTCCTTTGACTCACTTTGGATATTGGATTGCATAAACTCTGTCTGCCATGACCTCAGTTTGTAAGACTATGGTTTTAACTTACCCTCCAGTGTTCTGCACCAATGTATGTTGGCCCCTATGGGTGAGTAATCTACCGAACAGAGACTATTTGAAGAGGTAACGGCCTGGTGTTTCCCCTGCAGCAGGGCCTAAATACCTACAGTGGGGAAAAAAGTATTTAGTCAGCCACCAATTGTGCAAGTTCTACCACTTAAAACGATGAGAGAGGCCTGTAATTGACATCATAGGTAGACCTCAACTAGAGACAAAATGAGAAAACAAATCCAGAAAATCACATTGTCTGATTTTTAAAGAATGTATTTGCAAATTATGGTGGAAAATAAGTATTTGGTCAATAACAAAAGTTCATCTCAATACTTTGTTATATATCCTTTGTTGGCAATGACAAATGAGGTCAAACATTTTCTGTAAGTCTTCACAAGGTTGGAACACACTGTTGCTGGTATGTTGGCCCATTCCTCCATGCAGATCTCCTCTAGAGCAGTGATGTTTTTGGGCTGTCGCTGGGCAACACGGACTTTCAACTCCCTCCAAAGGTTTTCTATGGGGTTGGGATCTGAAGACTGGCTAGGCCACTCCAGGACCTTGAAATGCTTCTTACGAAGCCACTCCTTCGTTGCCCTGGTGGTGTGCTTGGGATCATTGTCATGCTGAAAGACCCAGCCACGTTTCATCTTCAATGCCCTTGCTGATGGAAGGAGGTTTGCACTCAAAATCTCACGATACATGGCCCTATTCATTCTTTCATGTACACGTCCTGGTCCCTTTGCAGAGAAACCTACAAACAAGCAAGATTTCTGGCTCTCATAGACCTGTAACTTCTTCTTTAAGAGGATCCTCTGTCCTCCACTCATTACCTGTAGTAATGGCACCTGTTTGAACTTATCAGTATAAGGGCTCATGCACACGACTGGTGTTGGCCCATGCCCGTATTTTGGCCCACATACGCCGGGACGGCAATACACAGGCACCGGCCGTGTGCAGCCCGCATCAGAGATCGCGGACCCATTCACTTCAATGGGTCCGCAATCCGGGAGATGTGGAGCAAAGGCACGGATCGGAACACCACGGAAGCCCTACGGTGTGCTTCCGTGGTGTTTCTGGCCGTGCCTCCGCACTGTAAAAAAGTAGCGCATGCATGAATCCGGCGGCCCCACTGTCAGTGCCTGTGCATTATGGACCACAAATTACGGTCCACAGCACGTGCACTGACTGCAAACGTTCGTGTGCATGAGCCCTTAAAAACACCTGTCCACAACCTCAAACAGTCATACTCCAAACTCCACTATAGTCAAGACCAAAGAGCTGTCGAAGGACATCAGAAACAAAATTGTAGACCTCCACCAGGCTGGGAAGACTGAATCTGCAATAGGCAGGCAGCTTGGTGTGAAGAAATCAACTGTGGGAGCAATAATTAGAAAATGGAAGACATACAAGACCACTGATAATCTCCCTCGATCAGGGGCTCCACGCAAGATCTCACCCCGTGGGGTCAAAATGATCACAAGAACTGTGAGCAAAAATCCTAGAACCACATGGGGGGACCTAGTGAATGACCTGCAGAAAGCTGGGACCAACATAACAAAGGCTACTGTCAGTAACACACTACACCACCCGGGATTCAGATCCTGCAGTGCCAGACGTGTCCCCCTGCTTAAGCCAGTACATATCCGGACAAGACTGAAGTTTGCTAGAGAGCATTTGGATGTTCCAGAAGAGTATTGGGAGAATGTCATATGGTCAGATGAAACCAAAGTAGAACTGTTTGGTAGAAACACAACTCTTCATGTTTAGAGGAGAGTGAATGCTGAGTTGCACCCAAAGAACACCATACCTACTGTCAGTGGAGTAACAAGAGTTTTGTGGGCCCCAGTGCAAACTTTGGATCGGGCCCCCCCCCCTCATTTTTATACAATAAAAGCTGGTCCTACCTCATCCAGGTGTGTGCGCTGGTGTCGGCGTGATGTCCACTGGATCCAGAACAAGGTCTCTGTGGTGATAGAGAAAAAAAGAATAATCACATAAGGAAGGGATGGTGACTGCCCCTGTGAAATCCCCAGCAGGGGGCGCTGTGCTGGCCTGCAAGACTGAGCCATGCCAATGTATAGCAGGGTAATCTAGGACATTTCCCCATAAATGCTACCACACAGTACTAATGCCCACATTGTTGCCCCTTCACAACAGTTATGCCCACCTTTGTTCCTGTCACAGTAATTATGCCCACTTTTGTGCCACTCACAGTAGTTATGCCCAGATATGTGCCCCTTCACAGTAGTTATGGCCAGATATGTGTCCCCTTACAGTAGTTATGCCCAGATATGTGCCCACTCACAGTAGTTATTACCAGATATGTGTCCCCTCACAATAGTTATGCCAGATTAGGTGCCACCTCAAAGTAGTTATGCCAGATTAGGTGGCAGATTAGGTCCCCCCTCACAGTAGTTGTGCCAGATTAGGTGCCCGCTGACAGTAGTTATGCCAGGTTAGGTGCCCCCTCACAGTAGTTATGCCAAGTTAGGTGCCTCTCACAGTAGTTATGCCAGATAATAGGTGCCCCCTCACAGTAGTTATGCCAGATAATAGGTGCCCCCTCACAGTAGTTATGATAGATAATAGGTGTCTCGTCAGTAAAAATGCCCACTTTTGTGCCCCTCACTGTAGTTGTGCAGCCCCCTACCCCCCTTTTGCCTCCATTGCCCTCTCCAGACTTCAGCTTTATGAAAGAAAAAAACACATACTTACCTTCTCTGATGACGCGCTCCCAAACTCACATCGCGCTGCTGGCTGTGCTGGAGGCCGATTCCCGGGCTTTCAGCGCTCCTTCCACAGCCAGCAGCGCCATGTGCAGCCTGCAGGGGGAGCGCTGGAGCTCAGAAGAACAGCGAGCGGAGAAGCAGGGAGCGGAGAGCGCTTTCTGGTTCACCCTGGAACTGCCGGTGAGAGCGTGCGCCGCCCCCTTACCTCTGGGCCCCCCCTTGCCTCTACTCCCCTCTGCAACCCTCCTCCTCCCTGCCTCTGCGGCAGGGGTGTACATTACTATCGTTTGAAGAGCGTTCTGATGGGCCCGGCATTATAACTGTGCTTCATGCCGGGCCCCATCAGAGCGCTCCCATTACATATCAGTGCAGCAGGCCCCCTTCCCCTGCCGGGCCCGGGTGCGACCGCGATCGTTACGCCCCTGCCTACTGTGAAGCGTGGGAGTTGCAACATCATGCTTTGGGGCTGTTTCTCTGCAAAAGGACCAGGACAACTGATCCGTGTACATGAAAGAATAAATGGGGCGATGTATCGTGAGATTTTGAGTGCAAACCTCCTTCCATCAGCAAGGGCATTGAAGATGAAACGTGGCTGGGTCTTTCAGCATGACAATGATCCCAAGCACACCGACAGGGCAACGAAGGAGTGGCTTCGTAACAAGCATTTCGAAGTCCTGGAGTGGCCTAGCCAGTCTCCAGATCTCAACCCCATAGAAAACCTTTGGAGGGAGTTAAAAGTCTGTGTTGCCCAGCGACAGCCCCAAAACATCACTGCTCTAGAGGAGATCTCCATGGATGAATGTGCCAACATACCAGCAACAGTGTGTGTCAACTTTGTGAAGACTTACAGAAAATGTTTGACCTTTGTCATTGCCAACAAAGGATATATAACAAAGTATTGAGATGAACTTTTGTTATTTTTCCACCATAATTTGCAAATAAATTCTTTATAAAAATCAGACAATGTGATTTTCTGGATTTGTTTTCTCATTTTGTCTCTCATAGTTGAGGTCTACCTATGATGTCAATTACAGGCCTCTATCATCTTTTTAAGTGGTAGAACTTGCACAATTGGTGGCTGACTAAATACTTTTTCCCCACTGTATATAGGGGTTAAAAGATCATTCTTCCCTTGGGGCACACTGTGTAAGTGGTTTTGTGGGTGCAAGACAGGGGTACTGTGCATGGGCTGATACAGCAGTGTGTTAGTGCTGTCGATAGCAGAGTGGTACAATAAGGAGGTGATCAGGCTGTTCTTTTAGTATGGTGGAGAAGTTGAAGCTTATGAGATCCCACCAACATGCAGGCATTTGCTGGGCCACTCAAGGAATTCCACAGAATTGTCCCTAAGCCACTCCTGTGTTGTCTCGGCTTTGGACTTAGAGTACAAAAACTCCAGACAAGCTTTCATATGTCTTTTTAATGAGAAGTGTCTTTCTGCCCACTCTGCGATAAAGCCCAGAATGGTGGAGTATTGCAGGGATGGTTGACCTTCTGGAAGTTTCTCTCATCTGCACACAGGATCTTTGGAGCTCAGCCAGAGTGTCCATTGGGTTTTTGATCACCTCTCTTACCAAGGCCCTTGTACCTTGATTACTTATTATGGTGGGGTAGCTGCAAGGTCGGACTGGCTGACCAGAGTACCAGAGAATCCTCTGGTGGGCCCAAGCTCCGACAATAATGGATCCTTAAGAAAACAGGACCCTATATACAAAGAGGATGGGCCATCAGAATCATTTCCTCGGGAGGGCTCAAGAGATTTCAGTCAGAGGCTGGGCAGCTAGCTCTAGAAAGAAAGAGTCCTGGTTGTCCCAAACATCTTCCATTTAATAACTTTGGAGACCATTGTGCTCTTGACAACTTTCAGTGCTACATAACTTTTTTGTACCCTTTCCTACAGGCAATTCTCTCCTCCTCATGGCTTGTTTTTTGCTCTGATGATACTGTGAGACCTTATAGACCCCATAATGTAGTAGATGTTACCTGAAAGTCCTATGTAACACCACAGATAGTACAGTCATAACACTCTGAGTACAGTTAATGTAGGGGATGTTACCTGTAGTCCTATATAACAACACAGATAACTCTCTGAGTACAGATAATGTAATAGAATCTACATCAACCAGGGAACAGTTGCTGCACTTTCCAGGCAATCCCACTTCTCTGCTCAGCTTCCAGTTTTCCGCACTGCTGCACACACTGCAGGGGCCAAGTCAAGTAGTGCCAGCAAGCACTGCTATTTTCCTGGCCTGATGCAGCCGAAAAAAAATAGGCCTAACACTGATTGGCTGAGGCTTAGCCAACCAGCATTAGGATTATACGACTTTCTGGAGTGTATGCCGCTCTCCTAGCCAACCTAGCTCAGCCTCCATTCCACCACTCACTCCCACTCTCTGCTCGCTCTCAGTGAGCTGAGAGACAGCATACACAAATAGGCAGCAATGCTGCGGGGCCCAGGTATTATAAATAAGCAGCACTGTAAATGGAAAGCAGGCAGGCAGTCATGACAATGCTTACACGAGTAAGTGGACGCTGAGCCTGGTCATTTTACCTAAACAAAGAAGGATACAAATAAATATTCAGGATCTGCAGTGAGCCCCTGGTGAGCCAGAGCAGAGGATGAGAGTGTTGGTGATGAGATGATTGATGTGATCTAGGTGATGGGTGTCTGAGCCATAGTCTCAGCCTCTAACTTTAAAGATTATCTGTAGCCATGGACCTTGCAGTCTTCCTGGAGTAGTTTTCCTCACAGGTGGAGTTGGATCTCTGGTATGAAGCAGATGGTCACACTCCCTTGCTATTCTAACTCTGCGCTTTCTTGTCTTGAAGTAGGACAAACCAACTCCTACCAAGATGGGAGGAATGGGATGGTTAGTCCCATCCCTATTGTCAACCATACCTCACCTGCTGGTGTACCGTGCAAACATGATATAACATTACAAACATTACATAACATTGCAAATTATGCAGATACCCCCAAGTTTGTGGTACTGCACATCAATCAGACCAAGCTTCTTTAAAACTAGTGAATTCTGACTATTCTATTCCACTGCTGTGGTAGCCGAGTGACAACAGGGAGCTGGGGGAAGTGAAAAATGCTTCTTTGTTGTGTGATTATCATCCTTGAGGTTAAGGCTTGCAGTGGAAGCACTAGCAATTATATCCTGGTAAGTCTATGTGTGTCTATTTGTATGGATACATGTCTATGTAATTAGACATGTATATGTGTTTATGTCTGTGTTGTGTACAAAGGCTATCCATATCAGATTGGCAGGGGTCAGACATCACACACCCCTAGCAAAGAGCTATTTTCAGAGTAACTGTGCCACTAGAAGTCAACACTGGAACTACACAGCTATGTACAATGTGAAGTGGACAGGGCTTGTAACTGTAGTGGTGCTCTCATTGAAGTGAAATGGAGTAGTGCTACGGTTACTAGCTTTGGCCAGCTCACAATGGACAGAGATATGTAGTTCAGGTGGAGCTACTCATTGATGGAAGTGCCAACCCCCAACCTCCCACCGATCAGATATTCATAGGCTATCCTGAGAAAAGGCTATCACTATTAAAATCCCAGAAAAGCTCCTTAAGGATCTTAATTCCATTTATTTCACATACTGTAGTATAAGGGCTCATGCACACGGCTGCGGCCGTTTATGTGTTCCATATTTTGTAGAACGTAACGTCCTGCCACCAATAGAACCATATTCCTATGCTTGTTTGTAAAACGGAAAAGAATAGGACCTTTTATTATTATTTTTTTTTAACAGGGCCTGCTCATTTTTTCCATCCTACTCTCTCAATATACAGGTGCCCCTGACCTCTCCATTCCCCATGCCTCTTCCATTCTGGTATTTTCCTCCTTCTCAAGGAGGACTGTAGTTCCCCTCTGTCAGCTCTTCCGCTTCAGACTACATACTGATCCAAACAATGACAGGGGGACAGTGGCAGCATCCGCTCCACTCACCAGCCATTGACCGGCACAATCATGTGTGTCACTACTTCACCTAGCCCACGGACCTTATGTGCAGGGCTGGGTCATGCGACCTGAGACCCACAAAAAATAAATTATAACCAGCCGGCCAGCAGAAAATAAAATAGAAACACCATGATGAAAACTGTGGCCCTGATTTTTCAAGACCTGTGTATGCTACAAAAAATGCAGACAGAACACAGATGAAAAATCCGGTCAGTCATGTGGGCTGTTGTGACATAACAAATTGGTTTCAGTTAGGTGAGCTACTGTGACATAACAGTTGGATTTTAGTCAGCTAAGCTGCTGAGATATCACAACTGTGTTTCCGAGAGATCAGCTGTTCTAACATCACAAATAGATTTCAGTTAGGTGAGCTGCTTAGTCCATATACAGTCGTTGCATGAGGGCCCTCTGCCCTTCTTTTGTCATTAGCCATGCGTGACAGGACTTTTACAATTAAGAATTATTTACACACTCTAAACTATTTGCTTTATGTCACATATGTTAGCTGTGAAGAAGTACTACATGATCTATGACTACAATCACTCGTGTCCTACTCTATATCTTCTAGTCTGAACATAAATTTTGAGACAATAGGTAGAGGTTTCTAGCCTTATTAGATTTTTCTCTGTCTGAAAATAACCCTTTCTTGAACTTAAAGAGAACCTGTCACCATGAAAATGCAGTGTAATCTGCAGGCAGCATGTTATAGAGCAGGAGGAGCTGAGCAGATTGATATACGGTATAGGAGGTCATTTATTAAAACCGGTGTTTTACACCGTACATCCTTGCTACTGATAGCGGTATCTCAGGCCGTGTAACCACTAAATATTCAAGCCAGACCTTGTTTTAAAGCTGATAATCTTAAAACAAGACCAAGACTGAGCCCAAGATTTATTGTGGCTAGATCCTTGATCTTGTTTTACAGCTGAGATTATACGCTTTTAAAGACCAAAATATGCCAGCAGAAAGCAACCCTCCTTCCCCTTCAGCTGGCTGAGATGTCAGCTAGCCAAGGTTGAGGGGGTCCAGCGTGGGAAGTGCTGACACAGGGAGACTAAGTACCCTTTCACACGACCGTATGCCCTCTGAGACATAAGGTCCATGAGTGGGCCATATGTCCCGGAGCAGCATCTACCGTGCGAACGGGAGTGCACAGCATCATTGATTGCAATGATGCTGTGCACGTCGGGCCGCCCGTGGGACTATTGTCCCGCACTCATATGATTTTATGAGTGCGGGACAATAGCCCCGCTGGCGGCCCGGTGTGCACAGCATCATTGTAATCAATGATGCTGTGCGCTCCCGTGCGCACGATCGATGCCACTCCGGGACATATGGCCCACTCACGGACTGTATGTCTCGGAGGGCATATGGTCGTGTGAAAGGGGCCTAAGCTTCTCTCCGTAAAAGTATACTTGCGTGCGGATGCAATACGTGATTCACGCAGACCCATTAACTTCAATGGGGCCAGGGATGCATGAAAAACGCAGAATATAGAACATGCTGCGATTTTCACGCAACATTTTCACGAACTGATGCGTAAAAAACATTGCTCATGTGAAAAGATCCATTGAAATGAATGGGTCAGGATTCAGTGCGGGTGCAATGCGTTCGCATCGGGGCCTTGGTGTGACACATTAGGGTGGAGTGAGAAAATGAGTACTTGCGCATTTAATCACCCCTCTGTGTCTAATTAGGCCAGACTTTTACCAGTGTCTGTATCCCGGTGCCAATAAGGTGTGCCAAACACACCATAAACTCAAAAGCATTGATAACGTTTATATTATACACTGTCCCTATCCTGTCCATACCCGATCTTTACAGTAAAATATACAAACTACTTCTCCTTACATGCTACAGTATTAGCAATAACAATTATTACTAGAGACAAATATGTAATATATTTCTGAGAAAGGGAAAAAAATTTAATTAGTCAGAAAATACATTTTCGCTCACTGAATGTTGCAATGAATAATTGTTTTCAAATTGCCATAGTTTTCTTTTTTTAACCCCTTCGCTTGGCGGATGTTTAAAGATGGCGCCCGCTCCTGAACAGAGTGGGCGTCATGGCCGCAAGTAAACTGCTGATTTATTCAATCCTGACCACGGCATCCGAGGGCTTAAAACACGCGCGCTTCCGGTGTTACTCCGGCTCCCCCTTGTGGCGATCGGGGGAACCGTAGTATGTATGCAGCAGCCCCTGTCATAGTGAATGACAGGAGGCTGCTGCATAGACTTTCCTATGGAGCCCTTCTGTGTAATAGGGCTCCATAGGAAAGCATTAAAATAATCATAGACTCCAATGCTAATGCATTGGAGTCTATAATATAAGCAATCAGATGATTGCTTGTAATAGTTCCCTATGGGAACTATAAAAAAAAGTGTAAAAAAAAATTAAATAAAGTTAAAAAAAAAATGTAAAGAAACATAAAAGTTCAAATCACCCCCCTTTCCCCAAAATAAAAATAAAAGTAGTAACAAAATTAAAAAAAATACATATCATGGGTATCGCTGCGTGCGAAAACGCCCATACTATAAAAATATAAAAATGTATTTTCCGTACGGAAAACAGCGAAACGGAAACAAGCGTCAAAATGGACAATTCGCCATTATTTGTCGCTTTTTTCTAAAACTTTTTTTAAAAAAAAGCGATCAAAAGGTCATACACACCCCAGAATGATATCAATGAAAAGTTCAGATCGCCCTGCAAAAAATGAGCCCCCATACAGCTCCTTACACATAAATACCAAAAAGTTATAGGGGTCAAGATATGACAAAAAAAAAAATAATAAAAATTCCAACTTTATAATTATTTTATCACTATCAAAACGCAAGAAAAACTATACATATTAGGTATCGCCGGATTCGTACTGACCAGTAGAATGAAAGAAAGTGGTCAGTTTTAATGAACATTGAATGCCGTAAATAAAAAGAAACGTTTTCCACTACACCATATGCAATATTAAATGGTGGAGTTGGGAAGTACAACTTGTCCCGCAAAAAACAAGCCCTCATACAGCTATGTGAACAGAAAAATAAAAAAGTTATGGCTGTATGAAGGCAGGGAGCGCAAAATGAAAACGGGGGGAAAAAAACCCTCCAGGGCTCAACAGGGACTTTTTTTTGTGCCTATATTATGCGTGAAATACTGGACCTCCTGTTGCTTGGTGCTCTAACTTATTTTCTAAGGTTCAGGTGTTGGGTCCATAATACTGGAGTAAAAAAACAAAACTAAAAGCGCCTTATTATCATTGTTAATTAGGACTATAGTTCGTATAGGGGGTGGAAAGTACGGTGGGGAAAAAAGTATTTAGTCAGCCACCAATTGTGCAAGTTCTCCCACTTAAAAACATGAGAGGCCTGTAATTGACATCAACTATGAGAGACAAAATGAGAAAACAAATCCAGAAAATCACAGTCTGATTTTTAAAGAATTTATTTGCAAATTGTGGTGGAAAATAAGTATTAGATCACCTATAAACAAGCAAGATTTCTAGCTCTCACAGACCTGTAACTTCATTACCTCTATAAATAGCAACTGTTTGAACCTGTTATCAGTATAAAAGACACCTGTACACAACCTCAAACAGTCACACTCCAAACTCCACTATGGTGAAGACCAAATAGCTGTTGAAGGACACCAGAAACAAAATTGTAGACCTGCACCAGGCTGGGAAGACTGAATCTGCAATGGGCAAGCAGCTTGGTGTGAAGAAATCAACTGTGGGAGCAATAATTAGAAAATAGAAGACATACAAGACCACTGATAATCTCCCTCAATCAGTGGCTCCACGCAAGATCTCACCCCGTGGGGTCAAAATGGTCACAAGAACTGTGAGCAAAAATCCCATGACCACACGCGGGGACCTAGTGAATGACCTGCAGAAAGCTGGGACCAACGTAACAAAGGCTACCGTCAGTAACACACTACGCCGCCAGGGACTCAGATCCTGCAGTGCCAGACGTGTTCCCCTGCTTAAGCCAGTACACATCCGGGCCCGTCTGAAGTTTGCTAGCTTTGGATGTTCCAGAAGAGTATTGGGAGAATGTCATATGGTCAGATGAAACCAAAGTAGAACTGTTTGGTAGAAACACAACTCATCGTGTTTGGAGGAGAGTGAATGCTGAGATGCATCCAAAGAACACCATACATACTGTGAAGCATGGGGGTGGCAACATCATGCTTTGGGGCTGTTTCTTTGCAAAGGAACCAGGACGACTGATCCATATACATGAAAGAATGAATGGGGCCATGTATTGGGGCCATGATTTTGAGTGCAAAGCTCCTTCCATCAGCAAGGGCATTAAAGAGGCTCTGTCACTAGGGTGTAACCTATGTATTTAAATACATAGGTTACAAGTCCTAGTGACAACTTTTAAAATCATACCTTTCATGCAGAGTTCTGCGCAGCGGTCGCGTAGAAATCTAAACTTTAAAACATATGCAAATGAGCCATCGGAGCACCGGGGGGCGGCCTCTTTCCTCTGGAGCACCGCTCCCCCGGGCCCGAGGCACGTCCCCTGTCTCTAATCACGCCCCCTCCTGTACTTGATAGACAGCGCTAGACTTACCACTTACTTCGATAGTCCCGGGAGTGACGGCGCGTGCGCAGTGTAGACACTGCAAGCGCTACTGCGCATGCGCCGGGAAAATTTCCGGGCACATGCGCGAGAGTTCAGCGCTAGACTTACCAGTCTAGCGCTGTCTATCAAGTACAGGAGGGGGGCGTGATTAGAGACAGGGGACGTGCCTCGGGCCCGGGGGAGCGGTGCTCCAGAGGAAAGAGGCCGCCCCCCGGTGCTCCGATGGCTCATTTGCATATGTTTTAAAGTTTAGATTTCTACGCGACCGCTGCGCAGAACTCTGCATGAAAGGTATGATTTTAAAAGTTGTCACTAGGACTTGTAACCTATGTATTTAAATACATAGGTTACAACCTAGTGACAGAGCCTCTTTAAAGATGAAACGTGGCTGGGTCTTTCAGCATGACAATGATCCTAAGCACACTGACAGGGCAACGAAGGAGTGGCTTTGTAACAAGCATTTCAAGGTCCTGGAGTGGCCTAGCCAGTCTCCAGATCGCAACCCCATAGAAAAACTTTGGAGGGAGTTGAAAGTCCGTGTTGCCCAGCGACAGCCCCAAAACATCACTGCTCAAGAGGAGATCTGCATGGAGGAATGGGCCAACATACCAGCAGTGTGTTCCAACCTTGTGAAGACTTACAGAAAATGTTTGACCTCATTTGTCATTGCCAACAAAGGATATATAACAAAGTATTGAGATGAACTTTTGTTATTGACCAAATACTTATTTTCCACCATAATTTGCAAATAAATTCTTTAAAAAGCAGGCAATGTGATTTTCTGGATTTGTTTTCTCATTTTGTCTCTCATAGTTGAGGTCTACCTATGATGTAAATTACAGGCCTCTCTCATCTTTTTAAGTGGGAGAACTTGCACAATTGGTGGCTGACTAAATACTTTTTTCCCCACTGTGTATACTACATAATTCCCAATTATGCAAAAGATGGTTGATGTATTCCTGCAGTTTTTGGATTTCTTTAAAACACACAGCATTGAATATAGACATGACTGAGGACATGGTTGTTAACAGTCCATCAAGGCAACTGCAATCATCAGGTTGTCTGCTTTCAGGACTGTAATCCCTATATTTTATAGGTTGCTACATTTTTTTTTAATTTCCAGCTTAAAACCAATCCCAGTTCTGGTGATTTTATGAAGATTTATCCATGTACATTTAGGTCTCAAGCCGCTTTCACACAGTCTGTGTTTGATCAGTGATTTCTATTAGTTAGGCCTTATTCACATGTCAGTGTTTTGGTCAGTGATTTCCTTCAGTGATTGTGAGCCAAAACCAGGATTGGAGCCTCCACAGAGATGAGGTATAAGGGAAAGATCTGCACCTGTTCTGTGTTTAGAGCCGCACCTTATTCTGAGCCAAAACAAGGTCAAAAACACAGAATAGGAGGAAATCTTTCCATTATACCTTATCTCTGTGTAGGATGCACTCCAGGTTTTGGTTCACAATCACTGATCAAACACTGACTGTGTGAAAGTACACTAAGTGGAATGCGTGAACTTTGTATGTGTTAACGGTTTATTGTTAGAGGTGTGGTCCATATACCTTTCTGCTTTGGTCACACTTTTACCCACTAATTTCAACTTTTATGCACATTTTATGAAAAGTGAAGTTTTAGTGGGGACACCTGCACCAAGATTTAAACCGCAAAAAACACAGTGTCAACAGTGTATACAGTGGGCTCACGTGCTGAATGCGCTCCATATGTGGGAAGTGTCGGCTGTGTAAAATGTTTTTTAAAATTTGTAAACAAACCAAAAATATTAAACATTCAAATCTCCCCCCCTTTCCCAATTTTACATATAAATCAATAAAAAAATAAACAAAATTGGTATCACTGTTTCTGAAAATGTCCAAACTACATATAGAAAAAATTTTCCTATGTGGTGAATAAAATCTATTTAAATTTAGTATCATCGAAATAGTACTTACCTACAGAATAAGGTTGTTAGCGCACAGTGAACTTTTTCCAATACAAGCTATGGTAAAGTAAACTACGTGCAATTATAAAAAAAAAAAACATGTCCCGCATAAAACAAGCCCTCATACAGCTAAGTGAACAGAAAACTAAAAACATTATGGCTCTAGGAATGTGGGGAAGAAAAAAACAAAAATTAAAAAATAAAAATAGTCTGTGTCTTCAAAGGGTTAAATGCATTGATGCATTTTCAGGAACAATAACAGAGGACAGATTATTTTATGAGTAATGCAACTATTAACTAAAAGTGGAAAGTGGAGAGGTCCTCATGAATGCGTTTGGGAGGTACGGTAAAGTGTATTATGTTAGAACATTATTGTATTACAACTACATTATAATCAGGCTTTCATACAACAAAGTTCTCTTGAGATCTTTATTTCTCAAATAAAAAAAAATTACAAAGATGAGACAGGACATCAACATGGCTTCTTCTTACAGTATATAATCGACAAATGCATCCATAAGGCACTTGGATAGTCGGGTCTTTATTTAAAAAAATAAAATATGCATTGAAGCAAACATTCCCAAACACAAGTCTTTTTGTATGATGTTTGTATGTACAATATTGCACATATTTACACGCCTCTCTTCTGATGTTACAAGGGGACCTTAGGCTGTCTTGTTAGCTTCAGAGCCTGGAATGTAAGGACAAAAAATATCAGATACAGACCAAACAGGTAGATACTTGTACAGGGAAATCGATATTCACAGACAATCCAACACATAATATAGTTATTATGTGGTTAAAACATTTTTATCCTACTGTTTCTGGCACAGATTCGGGTTCTTACAGGTTTAATGAAATACATTCTGATTAGTAAATGACGTTTGTGAACTGAGGTCATCCCACTATTAACTTAGAAGTTTGCACTCTAAGCCAGAAAACCTCTTTGAAATGAAAACTAAATAATATAAAATACTGGAAGTGCTTTAAAATAACCCTCTCCCAACTATACTCACCCCTTCAATCCCCTGCCGATCCAGCACAGACACTCTGGTGGTCTCCCTAGTCTTTGTTGATAAGCAGACAGTATATGAACACTGTGGCAAACCAGGGGCCTCAGCAGTCACAAACCATAAATAGCGTTATGGCTCCCATCTCTGGGCAGTGATGCTAGTAAGATGACCACTGTGGTCACTGATAGGCTTCAGTGGTCATATGCTCATCGCTTGTAAACATAGATCAGAGGGACCAACTGAGGATCTAAGGTAGATTGGCATGATATCGAAGAGGTGAGCAGTGATTTTTTTTTTCAATATTTTAGAGTGTTTTTTTTTTTTTTTTTGTTAAGAACTGGATAACTCAATTTGTTGGGGGTGTATCATCTGATCATCAAGATAACACAGTAGGTTTAGCAGCAGTCCTATGAAAAACTACAAATAACATATCATGATATCACTATGGCTTCTCCTAAATTTTAAAACAGGCGTGCTATTTATATGCATATTTAGTTTAAAAGTTTTACACAATACCATTTTCTGTTAGGACACATGACTCCATTTTACTGTAAGAGCAGTAAGACTATGGAACTCTCTCCCTGAGGAGGTGGTGATGGTAAGTTCACTAAAAGAGTTCAAGAGGGGCCTACTTGCAGGATAGCAGGCTGAACTGGATGGACAGATGTCTATTTTCAGCCTTATAAACTATGTTACTATGTTATTTAAGTGCATCACAAAATGCAGCACAATTATAAAACATTTGACTACAAAAATGATGCAGTCACTGTTTATACATGCCAAATTTATAACAATTTTTTTTGGCAGCTCAATCATTTGATATAAGCTTTTTAAAGAAGACCGAATAAGAAGATGAGTAGAGAAACTGTCTCTGTAAATCACTGGTAGATGTACTGAAGTAAGTTTAGAAGTAAAAGTAGCTCTTCTACAATGACAATGTAACACAGCCTTTGCAAAGTCAAATGGCACTTTTTGATAAAATCTGGCATTAGTAAACATTCACTTCTTAAGATTTATTTGCACAAAGACTTTCTCCACTTTGAGATTTCAGTCACACTCCAGAAGTAGAAACGCAGAATCCAAGGCTGTAAATATTTAACGTCAGCCCCACATTAACAGTCGGCATAGGTGTCATAGTTGTTTTCAAGAAGCCACAGGGGGCAAAACAATATTACAATATGACAGTGAGGAATTGTTTGTGATTGACTTAATTACTGGGGAACGTAAAATAGATTTCAAAACATCCTCTTTTGTATAAGAGGAGAGGAAGTATTTAAACCGACACTTTACTTTTTCCACTGACTTTGAAAGCATCAAAAGACTTCTGAAAGAGTTCCTTTATTAAGTCAGACACCATCTTAGTTCAAGTGCACATCATTGTTTTATAAAGAAAGACAGAAAAGAACCTCGTTCCTAGGGCTCATTTAGAACTTTATAGCATATATAAAATATATTTAAATCGTGATGTATTTATCGTCCTCTGAACAGGACGGGGTGAATTCAGCAAAGTGTAGATTGCGGAGGCACTTTTACGGGCCTGGATTTTTATGGAATAGCATGTATGTGCTGGTAGTGGAACATGCCATTCCCTTCTCACTCCAGTACAACACTTTCCCCTAGCCTGAGGCAAACCCTGGTGTAGCTGCTGGGCTCATTACTGTGGTGATAAATACAGGGCTGAAATGCCCATTCAGGGTCAGAAGCATGAAAGGTGCATGGCCTGTTGGCTGTGTAAAGCCTAATCTCCCATATTCGGGACGATTCACACAATCATATTTTTCTTTGTGGAACAGATGCAGACCCATTCATTTCAATAGGGCCACAAAAGGTGGTACTTCTGTTCCGCAGCCCAGCAAAAAAAAAGATAGAACATGCTCTATTCTCATCAGTTTTTCAGATAAGAAAAGGCATTTCTATCATAGGGCAAAATGCAGAACGCACAAGTCAGTATCTGTTGCAGATCCGCAATTTGTGGTCTGTACAAATGGATACGGTCATGTGAATGGGCCCTTATGCTGAGAGCATATGTGAGGAAAATAACACTGTTTAGTTAGCTCCCAGAAAGGCAAAGACTTTTTTTTTTGTTTATGTTCTAATTTGGTGCAGTGGATTCACTCAAGTGACTATAAGGCCTTGTTCACACATCTGTTATTTGATCAGTTATTTCCATCACTTTTTGTGAGCCAAAACCAGGAGTGGAGGCTACACATTGTTAAGGTATAATGAAAAGATCTGCACCTGTTCTGTGTTTTTGACCCACACCTGGTTTTGGCTCACAATGACTGATGGAAATAACTGATTAAAAAACTGACTTGGATGAATAAAGAAGGGCAATGGATTTTTTTTTGTGTGATAATAAAAGCTTGAATTTTTATTCAAGTGCTTGAAGACCTTCTTTTTGCTTTATTGGACTTTTAAACTGCTGAATCCTGTGATGTCACACTTCAACTCAGAGAAACCCTTGATAATTGCCATTTAGCACCATGTATTCTCCTTGTTAGGGCATAGTAAGGCATGCGCTAACAACTGCCTTAGTATTTAGCATACTAATATATTTCTATAGTGTAGTATATTAGCATGTCAACAGAAAGATCTGTGAGATAAAAAAGAAAAAAAACTAAGAAAAATTAAATGTAAAAAAAGTAGGAAAAATGAAATGAGAACTCAATGTAAGGAGCAAGAACACTGTTGTTTAAATGGCTATAAACATCTCAGACAAGGGGAAAAAAGACTCATATGTATTAGTGGTAACCTTGAGTTAAAGACTTGTACTAAGTTTCAGGCTGCAACCTCCATTCATTACTGTGCTGCATACTCTACCCCTTCAAGAATGGTGGTCGGATTTTCGCAGTTTGAATGGCGTGGCAGGAGTGTATGCACACTGCATCTGCCTTCAAAGTCTACAGGACAGCCGAACTAAGCTGATTATAGAGCTTGGCCACTTCCAGCAGTCCTCTAGAGTTTAAATAGAGTGGCAGTGTGCATGATCAATGCTTGACCTGTTCTCATGATTGGTGAGAGTGCCACCGGTTGTACCTCACCAGTCAGGCACTAACCATCTTGAACTCTGTGTAACTGTGAGAGATGTGGTAAAGCAGAAAGAGATTAGCCCTGAAATAACAGCAGCTTGAAGTAGTGTGCAGTTGGATTATGGTAAACACAACAGCACAGACAGCGATATAAAAGGGTTGCACAGAGCCTACAGCAGAAAAATGGTAGGAATTTTTTTTAATGAAAATTATTTAGAAAGTTGTTTTACTGGGTATTTAGGAAGCAAAAAAAGAACAGTGTAAATGTGTACATGGCCTTTAACCCCTTAAAGACCAGGCCATTTTTAGCAAATCTGACATGTCTCACTTTATGTGGTGATAACTTTAGAACGCTTTTACTTATCCAGGCCAATCTGAGATTGTTTTCTCGTCACATATTGTACTTCATGACATTGGTAAATTTGAGTCAAAATATTTCATTCTTATTTATAAAAAAATACCAAATTTACCAAAAATTTAGAAAAATTTGCAAATTTCCAAATGTCAATTTCTCTACTTTTAAAATACATAGTAATGCCTCCAAATATAGTTATGACTTTACATTCCCCATGTGTCTACTTCAGGTTTGGATCACTTTGAAAATTACATTTCATTTTTTTGGGACGTTAGAAGGCTTAGAAATTTAGAAGCAAATCTAGAAATTTTTCACAAAATTTCCAAAACCCACTTTTTAAGGACCAGTTCAGGTTTGAAGTCACTTTGTGAGGCTTCCATCATAGAAACCACCCAAAAATGACCCCATTTTAGAAACTACACCCCTCAAGGTATTCAAAACTGATTTTACAAACGTTTTAACCCTTTAGGTGTTCCACAAGAATTAAAGGAAAATGTAGCCAAAATTTCCGAATTTCACTTTTTTGACAGATTTTCCATATGAATCATTTTATTCTGAGAATAAAGCAAGGGTTAACTGCCAAACAAAACTCAGTAATTATTACCCTGATTCTGTAGTTTACAGAAATGCCCCATTTGTCATCGTAAACTGCTGTACAGGCACACGGCAGGGCGCAGAAGGAAAGGAACGCCAGGGCAGATTTCACTGGAAAAAGTTTAAGTTGCCATGTCACATTTGATGCACCCCTAGAGTAGGAAACTCCAAAAAAAAAGACCCCATTTTGGAAACTACGGGATAAGTTGGCAGTTTTGTTAGTGCTATTTTAGGGTAGCTATTTTTGGTAGCTCTATATTACACTTTTTGTGAGGCAAGGTAACAAAAACTAGCAGTTTTGGCATTGTTTTTATTTTTTGTTATTTACAACATTCATCTGACAGGTTAGATCGTGTGATATTTTTATAGAGCAGGTCGTTACGGACGCGGCAATATCTAATATGTATACTTTTTTTATTTATTTAAGTTTTACACAATATTTTTGAAGCACAAAAAAAAAATAAATCACATTTTAGTGTCTCCATAGTCAGAGAGCTGTAGTTTTTTTTATTTTTTGGGCGATTGTCTCAGGTAGGGGCTCATTTTTTGCGGGATGAGATGACGATTAGATTGGTACTATTTTTGGGGGCATACGCTTTTTTGATCGCTTGGTATTACATTTTTTGTGATGAAATGTGACAAAAAATGGCTTTTTTTAGACAGTTTTTATTTTTTATTTTTTACAGTGTTCACCTGAGGGGAGAGATCATGCTATATTTTTGTAGAGCAGGTTTTTACGGACGTGGCGATACCTAACATGTATACTTATTTTTATTTATTTAAGTTTTACACAATAATATCCTTTTTGAAACAAAAAAAAAATCATGTTTCAGGGTCTCCATAGTCAGAGAGCTGTAGTTTTTTTTATTTTTTGGGCGATTGTCTCGGGTAGGGGCTCATTTTTTGCGGGATGAGATGACGGTTAGATTGGTACTATTTTTGGGGGCATACACTTTTTTGATCGCATGGTATTACATTTTTTGTGATGAAATGTGACCAAAAATGACTTTTTTTAGACAGTTTTTATTTTTTATTTTTTACGGTGTTGACCGGGCGGGCTGGATCATGTGATATTTTAATAAAGCAGGTTTTTACGGACGTGGCGATACCTAATATGTATATTTTTTTTTTCTATTTTTTTATTTTTCTTTTTTTTACATTTCACTCCCAGTAAGGGACTTTAACATTTCAGGGTCTGATCCCTGATTGAATGCAGCACAATACATCTGTATTGTGCTGCATTCAACTGTCAGCGTCTCACACTGTGAGACGCTGACCGTTGCCCAGGAGACCCAGCGCTGTGGCTGGGTCTCCTGGGCTTCCGTAGATGGGAGTCCCGATGCCTCTGGGCAAGGCATCGGGGCTTCCATCTCAGCCATCGGGCCCCCCCCCCCCACGGGGACCCGATGGCTTTAAAAACTGCCGCAATTACCTTGTATGCTGCGGCATACAAGGGGTTAATCCGCCGGCATCGGTGTAATCACCGGTGCTTGTGGATACAGCAGAGGCCCGGCTGTTAGTATCAGCCGGGCCCCTGCTGTAGATTGTGGCAGCGGGGCAGCAGCAGCAGCACGTTAACCCTAGGACGAGAATGCTCGTCCTAGGGCGTTAAGTAACGCCATATTAGGACGAGCATTCTCGTCCTAGGTCGGCAACGTGTTAAAAGGGGTATTCCGGTACAGTAACTTAATTTTTGAAAAACTGCATTAAGGCTGCAAGCTGTGACCCAACCAGAACCCATACCTATACATATAACCAGAGCTTCATTTTACCTTGCAATCCATTTGTCTAGATCCTGTGAGCCTGCAACACACAAAACTACAATCCCCACAATCCCTAGCTTTCCTGCTGTGAGTTTCTGCTTGTTCATGAGTATTGCTGTTTACTGATTGGCTGCTTGATATTCCAGTGCAGACATGCCCCCTCTACTCAGTAAGCTGCAGCACACTAACATTTAGCTACAGAATTGATAGCAACACACTGAGCATGCTCGACCTAACAAAGGCTCAGAACTACAGGTCGGTGCCATGGTAACTTATGAGGAAACACAGTGGATAGTAAAAAAGAAACTACTTTATTACTACTGAACGGTAAATATGTGAAACTGACATTATATTAGGTAATGATTGATGATGAATTAGTCTAAAACATGAGTTATATTTATGGTAACCGGAATACCCCTTTAAGTATATAACAGCTTACATCACTGCTTAACAATAGTTTGTACTACTTCTGTAAAAGAGCTGAAAGAGTGAACAGTTTTGATACTCTGACTGAAAATAAGCTGTACGCATTACCTTTTGCCTGGAAAGCATCCATGATTTTATTGTTGGCACTAATACACTCCCAAGTAGAATCTGAGCTGGGTGATAAATCAACAAGGGAACAGATATTAACGAGAGATGCTCGTATCCCGCAAACACAATCTTCAGCATTGGAATACCTGAAGACAAAAACAATGCTATTAATTATGTGAAAATGAACACTTACTACTTAACATGCACAGCATAAATCCCATCAGGTCATTAGATGAGAGATCAGGCAAGTGTTCCAGAGAAGTCTACAAAATAGTATATAAGGAGGAATATCACTTGATCTCCCAGTACATTATATCATATCTTGAGTATTGCATATTTTATCTATACAACAAAAACATAAAATCTTCAAGGTGTCTGAAAAGTAAGGCTTAGTCTAGAAGAGGCAGTTTTTTTTCTCCATCGTAAATCTAATGCTGGACTGATGCATAAACATGTTATTATTTGTACCTGGTTCAGACATAATACTTCTTGTCACAACACAACTGATCTATGTGAACCAAGCCTTTGTTTAGCATGCTGATTAAAAGACTCATTGGATAATTGATCAGACATATTCTGGCTGATCATAATCTTATGTTAATGCTAGACTGTGGAGAAAAAAGCCATGGATCACACATCCACATACCATGCATTGATCTACTCCATCTTAGCATAATTTGTAAACATCTGCATAAGTTTTGATCAAAATCCAGGCCTCTTATCATGTCAAGGCAGCCTCTATTGAGTGGGTCCCTACTCTAATTTGATGCAGCGCCACATGGCGACCCCCTAATGGCACAACACAGCATCTGCAAGCAGCGAGATCCAACACCCCACAACTCTAAAGCTAAGCCCCCACAGCACTGGGCCACACCAACCCACAGGCACAGCACCATGACAACAGCCACCATGCAGCACCACACAATGTGAACAGATCTCAAAAGCTCACCTTTCCATGTAGTCTCAGAAACCATACTGAGAAAGAGTTCAAGTTTATTAACCCTTAGGCTTAGTCTCCTGATAAAAAAAACACCTAGGTCGAATGGGAGGAGTGCTGGTGCCCTAAAAAGTGAGGCGACACTACAAAAATGCTAGACTGTGGAGAAAAAAATATGGATCACACACCGACCTGGCACTGCAGCAAATTAGAGTAAGGACCCACTCAACAGAGGCCACCTTGAGGTGGTCAGTGGGCCTATGCATTTTGATAAAAAGTGCCTCAACAAAGACTTTTTTTAAATGATGCAGAGAAGTAATAAATCAAACAATGGCATGTAGATTTGTGATCCATAGCAACCAGATTCCACCTTTAATTTTCCAAAGGAACTGTGAAAATTGAAAAGTGGAATCTGATTGTTGCATAATCTGGATAAACAACTAAGCAAGTTCTTCTTTACACCAGTTTGGTAAATCTCTCCCCAAGTCTTTTTCTCCACAGTCTACAGTCATGGCCAAAAGTTTTGAGAATGACACAAATATTATATTTTCACATGATCTGCTGCCCTCTGGTTTTTATGTGTGTTTGTCAGATGTTTTTATCACATACAGAAATATAATTGCAATCATATTAAGAGTAACAAAAGCTTATATTGACAGTTAGAATGAGTTAATGCAGCAAGTCAATATTTGCAGTGTTGACCCTTCTTCTTCAGGACCTCTGCAATTCTCCCTGGCATGCTCTCAATCAACTTCTGGACCAAATCCTGACTGATAGCAGTCCATTCTTGCACAATCAATGCTTGCATTTTGTCAGAATTTGTAGGTTTTTGTTTGTCCACCCGTCTCTTGATGATTGACCACAAGTTCTCAATGGGATTAAGATCTGGGGAGTTTCCAGGCCATGGACCCCAAATCTCTATGTTTTGTTCCCTGAGCCATTTAGTTATCACCTTTGCTTTATGGCAAGGTGCTCCATCATGCTAGAAAAGGCATTGTTGATCGCCAAACTGCTCTTGGACGGTTGGGAGAAGTTGCTCTCGGAGGACATTCTGGTACCATTCTTTATTCACGGCTGTGTTTTTAGGCAAGACTGTGAGAGAGCCGATTCCCTTGGCTGAGAAGCAACCCCACACATGAATGGTTTCAGGATGCTTTACAGTTGGCATGAGACAAGACTGGTGGTAGCGCTCACCTCGTCTTCTCCGAATAAGCTGTTTTCCAGATGTCCCAAACAATCGAAAAGGGGATTCATCAGAGAAAATGACTTTACCCCAGTCCTCAGCAGTCCACTCCCTGTACCTTTTGCAGAATATCAGTCTGTCCCTGATGTTTTTTCTGGAGAGAAGTGGCTTCTTTGCTGCCCTCCTTGAGACCAGGCCTTGCTGCAAGAGTCTCCGCCTCACAGTGCGTGCAGATGCACTCACACCTGCCTGCTGCCATTCCTGAGCAAGCTCTGCACTGCTGGTAGCCCGATCCCGCAGCTGAAACACTTTTAAGAGACGGTCCTGGCGCTTGCTGGTCTTTCTTGGGCGCCCTGGAGCCTTTTTGGCAACAATGGAACCTCTCTCCTTGAAGTTCTTGATGATGCGATAGATTGTTGACTGAGGTGCAATCTTTCTAGCTGCGATACTCTTCCCTGTTAGGCCATTTTTGTGCAGTGCAATGATGACTGCACGTGTTTCTTTAGAGATAACCATGGTTAACAGAAGAGAAACAATGCCAAGCACCAGCCTCCTTTTAAAGTGTCCAGTGGTGTCATTCTTACTTAATCATGACAGATTGATCTCCAGCCCTGTCCTCATCAACACCCACACCTGTGTTAATGGAGCAATCACTGAAACGATGTTAGCTGGTCCTTTTAAGGCAGGGCTGCAATGATGTTGAAATGTGTTTTGGGTGATAAAGTTCATTTTCTAGGCAAATATTGACTTTGCAAGTAATTGCTGTTAAGCTGATCACTCTTTATAACATTCTGGAGTATATGCAAATTGCCATTATAAAAACTGAAGCAGTAGACTTTGTAAAAATTAATATTTGTATCATTCTCAAAACTTTTGGCCATGACTGTAGTATCTTATTTGTAGGGCTAGCTTTAGTTTTTGGTGATGTGTGCTTATTCAAGACACGGTGACCATGCAACTGTGCTACTTGAAGGTGGAATATAATAAAATAAAAAACTTTGAGTTCTCCAGCACTAGCACATGATTGATGCATGATGTGATAGCATCTCACAACACTTTTTGGATGACAAAAGTAGAGCACAGTTGTTAAGAGCACAAATATCTGTGAATAAAAACCACACCGAATAACACATTTCAGCAAATCCAATGCCATGGGCCTATTCATCTGGCTACCAGTGGAGCACCATAAATGAAGCAGACTAATCTTAGTGCTTTAAAGGTAGGGAATCTAAGTTACTACGGTTGACAGACTCCGACGAGACTTTATGAGATGCCATTTGACTTTATGGAAGTGAGCACGAGGCACGCATTTAGAGGAACTTTAGGCTGTCATACTGAAAAGTGTATATAAAACATTAATCAAAAATGCCTCTTTAATACAATGCATTGTCTGGAAGATGTTAGGAGGCACACATTGCAAATGGATTCTTCTCTGACTAAAGTCATTTCTCTCCAAACAGATTCTCCCAATGCTAACGCAGTACACAGCACTGACAGAGCACTTCCCAGCACATTACTACCTGCTCGGAGCACTGGGGAAATCACTAATGTACAGCCTGCCATCTTTCCATGTCACACATGACACATTTGTCTAAAATTACCCAACAGAGTTTGACACGGCAGTATAATCCATAAGCAGGTCTTTCAGCTGACATCTGCCAAGTAAAGCCTTCAAATGCGTATTTTCCTCTAACAAGAAAGTACAAGAAATCTTTTATCTTACACTAAACAGGGACTGGAACTTCCATCTCATTTGTGTCGACACCAAAGAAAGAACATTAATGCCCTATTCACACATGGAATAACCTAGAGGATAACATTCCTGCAGCTTTCTGATGAGTTAATATCATTTTCCTGGTTGTGGGAGATACAGAGAGGAAGCTTCTGCTCATTGGTTTTCCTAATAGTTTCATAACTAGAAATGAGAATTTGCTAAGAAGCAATTAGTAAAGGTGCCCATACACCTTTAATAGCTGTCCACATAGCACTTGTTTGGCTGACTGCCATTCCTCTCGACTGTCCCATCCACATACATGGTCGGTTTGGCTCAGCAGGCATGTGTTTTATAGCAAGAGAGGATAAAGTATGTGCCTTACCTCCAGCCAACGCAAAAGCATCACTAGTCTTTGAAATTCAACATGACTGACCCATCTTTCCCTCAACATCTATGGCAGGTTTGTCCAATGATAATCTAATGTGTATGGAGACCTTTAGAGTTTTGTATTTTGACTTGAGTAAGTCAAGGTGGCATGATTCCTGTGCTGGAAAGTATGCTCAAAAGTGACAATCCACAGGAATATACTAGTACCAGATGTACCAAGACTGGCATTACATGTGGCACAGCCCTCTTAATACATTTGGCGTACCTTCTGGCACTCCGTGAGCTGGAAATTCAAATATATGCTAAATATGAGCTGGTGTAGCTTTGAACTATAATTTACACCACTGTCTGGTGTAAATCACAGTAAATCTGTACGCATCCCCCCGCTATGTCCTGAGAAAAGTGGTGGAAGCAGTGAAAAGTTACAAAGTAAGGCGCACACCATAAATTCACTGGTTAAAATATGTATAGGAGTGACATTATATCAAAATTAAGCCTCATGAGAGACCTTGTTACTGGAATCCAGCTTTAGTGGTTTACACAAGAAACATGCCTACAGATCAACCACGGTCAACAGGGAATATTCTGAAAAAATACTGTATTACAGCACAGGTCATCTCTGACATAAGATCTTTTAACGAAAGTCTGTTGATCCATTTTCCACATCTTAAATTAGAAGAGGTTTTACTAATTTGTCATTCAAGCTACTTTTACTGGATGCAGAATAATTAAATTCTAGACCAACAGCTTGAGACTAAAGCTGGCCATATATTAGGGATTTCAGGTGGCTTTTTCTGAATGACTTGTCACTCATGGTTGGTCTGTGAAGGTTGTCGCCTTGGATAACAATGGCAGAAGTGGAAACAAGTAATTAGACAAATGACCAATCAATCTCTGCTGGTCTTCCGCTGATGAGATGTAGAAACGTATTTTGACTTTCTTTTGACACCATCTCAACGTTTAAAAATGAACCAACACAGCAGATCGACCTTTTGAAAGATATCTGCAATAGGCTGGCTTCTGTCATGCTTGTTTGCACCACAAAAAGTGCCCATGATCAGCAGAAAACAACCTACACTGTCCTTTTTGGCTTTCCAAAATCTATCATATGGGTTGTATGTTTTTCAGAATGAAAACACATATGGGGTCATTTATAAAACTGGTGTAAAGTAGAAGTGGCTTAGCTGTCCACAGCAACCAATCAGATTCCACCTTTCATTTTCCAAAGGAGCTGTGAAAAATGAATGGTGAAATCTGAGTGGTTGCTATGGGCAACTAAGCCAGTTCTCCTTTACACCCAGTTTGATAAACGACCCCAATTCTTTTACTGGAACATGTTTTAATCACTAAAATAATTTTTCACATTTTCTAATTATGACATCCCACAGTTAATAACATTTCCGAACAAAACATGCTTAAGTGTTAATTTTCAGTACTTTGCATACCTGGGGACTATTAACAGCTATGACTGATCCTAAAGAAGATCAACCATCAAATTGTGGCTGATGACTGAAGAATGGTCACAACAATGTTAAGATTGTTAAAAGGAATTTTGTCATTTAAAAATTAAATATAATCCTGTAGTTTTTCATACTGCTCACTAGGTAACTAGGCCTATAATATGTCAAAGATGGCCACCAGCAACCTGTCCCAGTATGTGAGCAGGACTGGTTGTCGACAACGACACCACTCACTACACACAACATTGTGGCATGTGCATATAGGTGAGTTTTCCTGTCAGGCTGCTCAGCCATGATGGATAGACAAGATCACATCATTATCTATTCCAGAGCAGTGTAGTGAGGTCCCATCCCCTCACCACCTAGGCAGCTCTGCAACCAAACCAGTCCTGCTCACATCCTAGGCCAGGTTGTTGACAGCCATCTTGTTTCATCCCTGGAGACTCCATTTAAGAATTATCGTCTTTTGAGAGCAACTACATGGACCACGGACACAATGGACAGGAGGGGACCCCTGTAAAGAGGTCAGGAGGGAGCTGATAAGCTGTGATATTATGTATTATAAATGGTACACTCTGTGCTATCTATACAGAGGTGTTACTTGCCATTGTAATCCTGCCTGTGGTGATAATGATAACAGCTACTGAAAAGTTGCATGTACAGAACAAGAAGTCATGACTTTTTATTAGACCTAGTGGCCAGTGTGAAACCTGCAGGATATATATTATTTTTTCCTTAATATAGTTTAAACAATAGGTCATTTTCTGATGACACATTCCCTTTAAGGTCAAGAATGGATCCGTCCCAATTTTATATAATCAAGGTCAGCTTACAACTTCTTATGAATATTCACTAAAATAACCTTTACATTTTTCACATCTTATTACCATGTTCTTCAGGAAGTGTTAATTAGTCTAAGGGGCTGGACTGTCTTTCTTTGAGTTTATGGGGTAGAGCTTGCAGACATTTTCAGTAATGGCTTTAACCAATCACACTCTCTGTAGGTATGCAGTGTATTTTTAGTTACACATCCAAGTCATCATAAGACATTCTAAGAAAATTAAATTGGATTAAGAAACACATTATATTCAAAGGTATCACAATAAAAGTTAAAAGAAAATACAAAGGTTGTTAATTGTGAAAAGTGGTTTATTGGTCTTTAAAGAGACTGTCATAAGATAGAAAATCAGTACTTGTGCTTGGCAAGGTACTTCTAAAAATGTGCACAGAAAAATTGCCCCATTAGTTGACAAGTGCCTCAGGCGCAGTCCCAATCCCAGCAAGTGCTCCAGGTCTCACTTGCAATACCTCTTTGCCCTAATTGACAGTCCCAGGCTGGTATTCACATGCGCAGTATGCTTCGGCCCCACAGATGTACTGCACATGCACAAGACTTCTATGTGGAAAAGGAGAAGGCGCTGGGCAGGTTCACCAGCAATCCCAGGAGCACATGCTGGGAGTGAGCCCACCCTCAGGGCACCTAGCAACTAATGTATAGACCAAATTAAAGTTCTTTTTCTCTGATATAAAAAAAAAGGGCTGAATGGTCACAAGAGTATGTGTGCACGTTTCTAAGTACCCTACCAAGTACTGGGAGATATCTAGTAGGCATAAATCTACACGTTCCCTTTAATAAACATGTAAATGCTACAACTAACTATATTAAAAAATGATATTAACAGTGAGCATTGAGAATAATTGTTTGAAGAATCCTTCCATAATGATTTCACTAGTCACAGTCTGGGGTTGTGACTTTCTGTCAGGCCCATTTAAGTGCCTTCACGTGGGTGACAATGTAAGGAAGTGATGTCTAAGCATGTATGGCTGGAAGCACTAGTGCTTAAAAGAGGTGGGAAATGAAGGCAACGTCTCCATCTACAGATGCTCCTGGATATGCCCCAGCGAGGGAGGTTAATGCCATTAACAATATCCTCTTAGCAGGCTGTTTATTCTATTCTTTTTATGTACACATGCATGTCACAGAGACATAGGAACGTGCTGTCATTAAAAGCAGCAATTGGGCTTTGAGTGTCTCTCCCCATTATGCACATTTCTTGGAAGACACAGACCAAATAAATAATTGGAGAGGTACGGCCCAGAAATGACAATTGTTATTCATGCGTCTCTTTGTTGGGAGCTGAGATTGAAAGATGTACACTTCAAGTGAAAGCATATCTCTGGGGCGAGATCCTTCAGTTCAAACGTGGTAAACAACTGTTGTTTCTCTGATGCTCACTTTAGTACTGCTGGAGGCAAACTTTCTAAATATTAATAAAATCCTACTGCTAGCAGTATGTACAGATGAATAGGAGGCATCAGGAAGTAAAGCCTTTGGTGACATTTCTGGACACATCTGAGAAATGCTGGAATCAAAGGATTTATATGCTGGGTGTAAGACAGAGGTAACAGATCCGCACCGTCTTTTTTTTTTCCTTTCTTGATGGAATGCAGGCTATGGAAAGCAACCAGTTTCATTGCTAAAGTCTCTTCACTTGTAATTTACCTCCATAGTATTGAATCTCCCTGACAGCCACTCTTATAGAAAAACACATAGAAAAATCAAACAGTATGGTTTCTTATGTATACTAAGGGTTCTAGAGCACAAAATCACTATAAATCAGTAGTAGCACGGCATGGGAAAATGGGCTATCGTACTGGAAATATATTAACCAGTATGCTAGTAAAGGGTTCCTCTAGACCAGGGCATGTGTCACAGATATGGGACAGGTGTTTTAGAGTCCTGCATGTATGGAATCTTAAACTGTCAGCCCCTTTCCAACTACTTTAATAATTATAGAAGTGGCCCCTCAAGTTATAATTGCCTAAGGTTATGCTATTTTCAACATAAAATGGCATATTCTCAGACATCGTAACTTACAAAATGCAGTCATACAATTGGCTGGAAGATCCCGTGAATCACCACATGCACTACACTAATAAAATGCTTGTGATTGGTCACAATGAACAGCCAATCAGTGTATCACATTGTGGATAAGTAGAGATAAATAGTGGGGTCTTATTAAAAAGCTACCTGTATTACATGTCCTGTACACCTCATGAACTGCTTTCTACCCGTACTGCCTGTCCAGTGCTGCTCTCTACCTGTACTGCCTGTCCAGTGCTGCTCTCCACCTGTACTGCCTGTCCAGTGCTGCTCTCCACCTGTACTGCCTGTCCAGTGCTGCTCTCCACCTGTACTGCCTGTCCAGTGCTGCTCTCCACCTGTACTGCCTGTCCAGTGCTGCTCTCCACCTGTACTGCCTGTCCAGTGCTGCTCTCCACCTGTACTGCCTGTCCAGTGCTGCTCTCCACCTGTACTGCCTGTCCAGTGCTGCTCTCCACCTGTACTGCCTGTCCAGTGCTGCTCTCCCTGCCTGTCCAGCTGCTCCACCTGTACTGCCTGTCCAGTGCTGCTCTCCACCTGTACTGCCTGTCCAGTGCTGCTCTCCACCTGTACTGCCTGTCCAGTGCTGCTCTCTACCTGTACTACGTGATCCATACTGCTCTCTACCTGTTCTACATGTAATGTACTGCATGTACTGTACTGTTTTCCACCTGTCCAATATCTACTGTACTACTGTCAACTATATGTGCTGTACTATTCTCTAGTGATTTCTGACTTTTATATGTAAGAACTTGCATTATCTGTATCATCTGCTTTTTAGGTCACAATTGTCTCAAAACAAATTACTTAGAGTGAGCACTTTACTTTGTCTCTTTTATTGAATTCCTACCTATGCTAGCACTGCTCCATCCCCTATCACTTCTATGTTGGGCATAAATGACAACGGTCATAAAATTAAATATAGTTTAAAAGGGAGTTTGTCTGCACTTAGGACCATACAAAACTGCTGACAGCACTAGAAAGGCACTAGGGAGAGCAGTACAAGCATACATTTTGTGAAACTTTTCTAATCAGGAGTAGACAGAATATGATGTTTTATTCTGCCAGATCATGCTTTTTCAAGTTCCCGGGGAGAGGCTTCACTGTGAAGTGCTCTCTGTGGGGTGCATTACAGCCACTCCCCTTTGAGTGACAGATGTAAAATCCAACCAGTAGACCACTACATCTGCCACTCAGAGCAGAAGGAAGGGGATGGGAAGAAGTCCAGTTCAGACAGCACTCCACAGTGAAGCCACACCCTGGGCACGATAGAGCAAAATCTGACAGAATACACGTCATATTCACACTAAATAAAAGTTATTATTATTAGCCCAACAAATTATATTCAGCCTATATAAATACCATGGTGATGCCTCAAAATAGGAAACTTGGAATTTGTACCTCATCTACCAGCTGGGTTATTTGTAGGCTAATATTTCTTGAACGGCTCTAACAATAAAATTATAATAAAATCATTGCATTATTCTAATAAAGTAGCTGCTACTGTTAGGTGGCAACTTAGAGAACCTGTTTATTATAAATAGTATAGTCCTTGATTTATTGACATCTATGTGCAATAAAATGTCACCCTGGGACAGGTGATGGCACCACAGGATCCTGGCAGGAGTTCTAATTACCGGAGTTCAAAAAAGAAACACAACAGTTTTAAATGGAAATATAGAGTAACAATGCAAATATATTCCTCTGTGTGGGCTTTTGTCGCAAGGGTTGCTAATAAAAGGATATGAATATAATTAGTAGTAGGGTACATTCACACGACCCTATGTGTCTTGTGGTCTGCAAATTACGGATCCGCAAAACATGTATACTAGCCGTGTGCGTTCCACATATTGTGCAGAGGAACGAGTCGTCACATTGTTATGAACAGCTACTCCATTTCTCCTTTGCACCAATTTGGAAAAATGTCCCCCAAATAATTATACTATTTTTTAATGGCATCTAGGCCATTTTTAAACTATCCAAAACAACATTATGTGGCAGAGGGTTCTGTTGTTTCTTCTGCTTGTTATAGTTACAGTCCAGGGTATAGATAATCATCAGAGAGATCACTAAACCGATCTGTGATACATTTATTAGTAATTTCCAACTACAGTATCATGTTAAATGTCAAATAAACATATTAGGTATTGCCGTGTCTGAAAAAGAACTGTTAAAATATTAAAAAATACAGTATCTCCCTATGTGGTAAACGCTGTAACAAAATAAATAAATAAATAAAAAAAAACATGCAATTTGCCATTTTTTAGTCACCTTGTCCCCCCCAAAAATAGGATAGGACTGTTCTATTATGGGTCTGGCTTTCCATAAGATGTGGAATGCACACGGCTTTTTTGGTGTTTTATTTTTTTAACGAGGTATTGAATGGTATCGAGTATCACAATACTTTTTTATGGTATCGAAATCGAATCAAAATTTTGGTATCGTGACAACCCTAGTTGTGAGATGGTCTTAGAGTGAGAGTGTGTGTGTTACCAAGTTTCAGTCTTGTATTCATTACTGAGGCACACTATCTTTTATGGATCATCAGTACGATTCATATAAGTATATGGTTTAGTCGGAATATGCAGAATATCTATCAAAAGCAATTACTATACATTATATCTCCAATGATTTACACGTGCAAATCAGCAGCTCAGACTCCATTACGGAGTGAATCTTTTTGTTTCCTAAGCATTCAAGTGATAGTACCAGGCTTTCTCGAGGCATTCTCGATCATCTCCAAATGGCTTCCTGCCGGGTATTCCAGCAGGATTACAAGAAGCTATAGCTCAATGTCATTTTCAATGTGGAGCTTCATAATTAAAGGTCAAATAGTCACTTCATCCGCAATCAATCAATAGAAGAAAAGTACTAATATCAAGTACTAATCAATCAATGGCAAAGGTACTAATAAAAGAAATGAATCAAGTGAGGGTGTGCATGTTTAGATCGTGTGCTCTCCTCCTGCTATACAAACCCGAATATCAAAGAAAGATTTAGGTGACACTTTAGGGAGCGCAGAATTATCTTGCCCACTGTTGTATCTGTCACCTAAGTAGGGGGTGCTATAATATCTCCATTTATAATGCATCATTGTTTGTTAGCTTTCATGAGATTCATACATGTGATTCAATTGCACAATTATCACAATTTAGTGGTGATAAATGACTAATGAGGGATTCTCCGAGTTCTGTCTATATTTTTAACATGACTAATTACTAAAAAAACAAATTTAAGCTCAGGGTGGACACATTTGTACGTGAGCACACACTTACAAGTCAGATCCCAGTTTTAAAGGAAATCTGTCACCAGGATAATCACTATTGAAGTAAAGTCATGGCCTAATAGCACTTAGTACCTTATTTCCAGATGTGCCTTTGTTTCAGCAATAGATGTTTTCCATCTTCTGAAAATCCAGTTTATTTGGTATGCAAATGAGCCAATAAGGTGCCCAAAGGAGCGTCACTCCTGCAGGAAGGAGCCCAGGCACGCCTCCTGCCACAATGTGTCCACCCACCCATCACATTCAAGCCATAACTCTGAGGACAGGCTTGGGCACTAGCAGGAGGCATGCCTGGGCTCCTTCCTGCAAGAGTGACGCCACTCTGGGCACCTTACTGGCTCATTTACATACCAAATAAACTGGATTTTCAGAATATAGAAAATATCTATTGCTGGAACAAAGGCACATCTGGAAATAAGGCACTAAGTGCTATTAGGCCATGGCTTTACTTCAATAGTGATTATCCTGGTGACAGATTTCCTTTAAGGACCACAATTTCTAATTAAACCAATTCAATACAATATCACAACACGCTAGCAAAACCATTGGCAAGCTGAAAGTCACAACACAACCACTTGGCGTGTACAATTAGGGCCCACACACACACACACGACTGTGTGAATGGGTCCGCATCTTTTCCGCAATATTGCGGAATAGATGCGGCCCCATTCACTTCTATGAGAGCGGGCAGCAGCGGCACGGAGCCAGCTCTGTGCAGCGGCTCCGCATAAAAAAATAGAACATGTCCTATACTTGTCCGCAACAGAGGACAAGTATAGGCATCTTCAATGGGGCGCCCGGCCGTGTGTTCTGAACGTTGCGGAACACATGTCAGGCAGCACCCGTAGTATTGCATTTTTGCGGACCCGCAATACTACGGTCGTGTGAATGGGCCCTTAGACTTAAGTATGTATTACACTGGCTGATATTTCGGGCCGATATTCGCTGAGCTTTGCGATTATCTTGCAGTGTAATACTGCCGCTGAGTGCCCAATGAATGTTCATCAGGCAATTCTGATTTTTAAGCATGCTTAAAAACCAGCGCTTGCCGGTGGCAGATTGTGTTGCCTAACAGCGATCTGCCGCCGCCAAACCACTAGACAGTATGCGGACGAGCGATGTAATAGCGGCCACTCCTTCCCCTGCGGTTGAGGAGATTGCTGCATGTAATAGCAGCGGCCTCCTCCGCTAGCTAGCAAGCGATTGCCGGCAGGGGAATGCTTCCCTCCCGACAATCGCTAGCAGATCTGCCTGTGTAATACAGGTTTTACACAGAATATACACAATGGCCACGTTTACTAATGTGAGTGCACTAAGTCTTTGGCTCAAATTGTACCAAAAAGTGGCACAATTTTGTGCATCTAAGTTTAGCGAACATTTTTGTGCCTAGTCTGAAAAAGAGGTGTGATTTAACAGGAAAAGGGACATGGATTCATAGGAATGAGAATAATTGTGCACCAAAGTAAGATTTTGCACCAAAATTGCACCATAATTCTGGCATAAAGTTAGAGAAAATTGTACAACCCTGCACCAGACTTATCATCCAGCCATCTACAGACTAAGGGCCCTTTCACACGACCGTATGCCCTCCGAGACATACGGTCCGTAAGCGGCATCGATCGTGCGCATGGGGGCGCACAGCATCATTGATTACAATGATGCGATGCACGCCGGACCGTCCGCGGGGCTATTGTCCCGCACTCATAAAATCATATGAATGCGGGACAATAGTCCCGCGGGCGGCCCAACGTGCACAGCATCATTGTAATCTATGATGCTGTGCGCTCCCGTGTGCACGATCGATGCCGCTCTGGGACATATGGCCCGCTCATGGACCGTACGTCTCGGAGGGCATACGGTCGTGTGAAAGGGCCCTTATTCAATCAGTTTTATTAAAAGCTGGTTCTCGTGTGACTTATACTGTATATCAGGGCAAGTCTGTCAAATATGAAAAGTAAGACTACATGCACTTGACAGTGAAAAACTGACGTGTGATGTACATTTTTTTTAACGGCTATCATATGTCCATTTTAAGACCAATGATGGTCTATGGGGTTATTCACACGGCAGTTTTTTTTTTTTACTGTCAGTGAAAAACAGAAGTAAAAAAATAGAACGTTTTATCTTGTCCGTTTTTCACTTACAGACTGCCCTCATACAATTGAATGGGTCCATTTTTAACGTCCGTTTCTCAGAAAGGCATCAGTGAAATAAATGTCCATTAAAAATGTCCGTTTTTAACTGACATTTTTTTTCACTGTCTTGTGCATGTAGCCTAAGGAAGGACATATCTGCTGTATTCTAATAAAATATCACAACTTATGGAAAGAAATAGAGCTGTCCACTATAAAGGCAGAAAAGGAACTATATACAATATTTCTCTGGCTCTGGAATATCTCTCCTGACAGGTCTGTTTTAATGGCTTCATTTCATTCCCCATGTAATAGCAATTCTGGAACATCTATTCTTATGGCTCTAAGTTGTACCATTCCTACTAGAAGTTATGAATGAATTGCTAGCAGTCTGCAGTAAAGGTACAGATGGGTGTTACCAGTTGGATGTGTGTACCTACACAGTCTGAAAATGGCAGCACTGATTAGACATAGTCAGACACACCAGTTACTGGTAACACCCATTTGTACCTTTATTGCAGACTGCTGGCAATTTATTTGTTAAATTGTAGAAGGAATAATACAGCAATGGCGCAACATAGTGTCATAAGAAACTTAAGGCTGTATTACACTGTCCGATATTTCGGTCGATATTCGCTAAGCTTGGCAAACATCTTGCAGTGTAACACTGCCGCCGACTGCTCGATGAATGAGCAGTTGGCCAGAAATGGTATTCCATGGGGAATGCAAGTAGTTACTAAAACGGAAATGTCAGGAGAAGTAACAAAGTCCTATTTAAAAACGCATGCCTTCTATGACAAAATTGCTTCCACGTGAGGTGATGGTCAACTACATCCTATAGTTATAGACGTAAAGGGGTCATCGGAGATGCAGCTGCCACTTCCAGGACCACATGCCATATATTCTGCACATGATTACAACCTGCAGCACGTGTGTGAGTCTGGATCTTTCACTAGTGATTTTTCTGGCAGTTTTTGATGCTGTTTTCAGACTCAAAGCTAGAAGTGGATCCACCAGGAAGAAGTATAAATACTTCCTTTATATTTTTCATTCCCTTCTAATCCACTTCTGGCTTTGGCTCAAAAACTGCATTAAAGCTGCCACAAAAAGCTGTGTGAGATACTACCCTCAAAGGAGCTCCTCATTGCAGGTATGCCATAAATTTGAAGTTGGTGGGGGTCTGGCAACCGGAGGAGAGGCTTCATATTCAAAGCTGATGTGACCATGCATATAAAGTTACTTTCCAATGAAATTACTATATTTAATACTAAAGCATAGTGTTCTGGGGTGCTAAGTGTTTATGGTTGTCTCCAACTGAAAACGAGGAGCAAATAACCCAAGTTCTCAAATGATGAACCGAACGTGTACTTGGGAGGAAGCCAGGAGAGACAGCTGTCAGCTGAATAGCTATTGAATGTGTATGGCCAGCTTTACCGACATGTGTACCTCCAATTATACAGAAAGATAATTTTAGAGCAGGACTTAAAATACTTGTTTCTCTCAATTTCTATGATTTGCAGTCTCTAGACATTTATTTTTTTTATGTTTTTTTTTTTTAAAGTTGATTAAAGCGTACTAATTATTTAATAACAATTGTCATATTGTCATTGTCACATCAATTGTTTACAGCTTTCATTTTTAAAAAGAACTCTAAAAAATTAAAGGTAGAATCTGATTCCTTTAGAGCCCCCCCCCATTATATATATTGTCAAGTACGCCGCTCACTGCATGTCACTTAGAAGGGGGTTACTCCGCGTCCCACACTCACTCTACATGAACCTTTCAAGACCAGTCCACACAACCACATTTTCAGCAGTCACTGAACTCAAGGACAAACCTACATATTTTTACAATTTAATTTAGAAAAATACAGTGTTTAAGAAAGTGGTAAAAAAGATGAAATATTGTCAACACATAAGCAAAACAGTTATGTAAATGAAAAGGGATAAAACAAAGACTTACAGACCTCTACTAATGTGACTGGCATTTAAGGGGTTTTTCACAAGTATGATATTGATGACCTAGATGGGTGGGGGTCAGACTCCCGGCATCCCTGCCGATCAGGAGCTCCAGTGAGCTCTGCGGCCTCTTCCTAAGCCATAGACATCATGTCACATGGCCTATGTGCAGCTCAGTCCCATTCAAGTCAATAGGCCTGGGCCGCAATACCAAGAAGTGCTGTGCTCGGTTTGCAGTGAGGAGGCTGCAATGCTCACTGAAGCGCCGGGGCCTCTTCAAACATTTCATTAGCTCGGTGCCGGGAATCAGAACCCTACCAATTTCATAATAATGAACTATCCTGAGGATAGGCCAAAAATATTGTACTAGTGGAAAAGCCTAGTAATCTGTGCTGTGGACAAAGAACTTGAAGTTGGACAGAACTAAAATATGGCACATTAATCATTTGAACCAAAATGTAAGTTGGTGAGTTTTCTAAGGTGAAAATAATGGCGCTAGAGACAAAAAAAAGTGTCCAAGTTCCCAACATAAGTTGGTTATTATAAAAAAAAAAAAAACATGAATAATTACAAGGCTGCAGTTGAAGTGCATGTTTTTCTTTGTCTACAGACAACTCCAGCCATATTCAGAAGCACTGGATGGGTTAGGAGTAGAGATGAGCGAACGTGCTCGTAACGAGCACTGTACCGCTCGGCTCCCCTGTGCTAGCATGGGCGCAGGCAGCCGCTTCCGTCCTCCTCACCCGACGGAAGCGGCTGCCTGCGCCCATGCGAGCGCAGGGGAGCAGAGCGGTACAGTGCTCGTTACGCAGCCTTTTGTCTGCAAACAAATTTAATTGCCCCTTTTTCGGACTACAACACCCTGTGTTTTAGCTCCCCTCTTCACTTATTTTAAAATAATTAAAATAAAAAATAAATAGACAAAAATAAAATAAAGGGATATTTTATTCATTCTTCATGGCACGCTCCATTCAGGATTATACTTACCTAATGTGAGCGATTTATGGGTTGAACAAAATACTATTGCAACTGTGTCTGCTGGTGTGAAGCCAGTGTTTTTACTGCAAAGAAAAAAACGTAATGTGAATTAGACATTTTACTTGCATAAGCTTAGAAATATAAAACCTGCTTTTACTTTCACTTTTAGCTGCATTCACTGCAATATGATTTTTATCAGTGATATCTTCCTCTGTACTGAGAATATTGCATATACAAAGCCCATATCTCTAGCTGCTACCAATCCAGAGATATGAGCAGTTAATGCAGCCCCCCTCCCTCTCAGTTTGGAGGAGGAGGGGGAGCAGTTGCAGAGCTGATAGGCTGCAGGACAGAAAAATAGTAAAAATATATAGAAATGTGACATCATCATCATCATCATCACTGTATGGAACCACATAATAAAATTACGTTATTTTTACCACACAGTGAAGGCCTTAAAAAAGTCCACAAAATAATGTAAATTTTTTTTTTTTAATCATTCCCCCTAAAAATAAAATAATAAAAGTTATTTAATACACTATATATCCCAAAATGGTTCCTAAAAAACCTACAACTAATCCCGGAAATTAAAACATTTTTTAGAAGAAGTTATGACGCTAGAACACAAAAGGGGAAATTTTATTGGTCCTTAAGGCTAAAATTAATGATGTCACCAAGGGGTTAAAAATGCAACTGTGTCCCCTGAGTTGTGTGCCAACAAGATTTACTGCAGATACACATTAAAATGTACAATAAAAAAAAGTGACATTTTTGGGAGGGTTTTTCCAATTTTAAAGGGACTGTTAGGAGGTTAAGCTGATCAAAGTGGCATACTACCCAAGAGTACTCCTTTATTACCTAGTAGTAAGCAAAGCTCTCTAGATCAGCCCTTTGCCAGAGAATCTGTGATATAAAACTGTGAATCCAAACATGGCTGAAGCCAGACTAGCCAGCAGCTTCTTCATTTGTCTATGAACCACCTTTCTTGGGAAACTTATATTTCAGTGCAGTTTTTTTTATGGTGAAGTTACACAATGTTTAATAATTTCAAAAAATATCTCTTGCAGGGAGGGAGAATACACTAAGGGACCGTTCAGACGACTGTGGTGTTGCGGATCCGCGAAACCTTGGATGCCGACCAGTGTGTGCTCCGAAATTTGCGGAACACACATGGCCGGCACCCCATACAAAATGCCTATAGGACATGTTCTATATTTTTTCACGGAGCCCTGTATCGGTGAGATCAAATGTCAAAAATTGTGGAATAGATGCGGCCCCATTCACATGGTCATGTGAATGGGCCCTTATTGTTGAGCATTTCCTCTGAGGCTTCAGAATCAGCCAGCCCACCCCACCAGGAATCCCTCTGCTTACCCAAAAGAGCAGAGAGAGAAGCAAGACTGAGCCTGGGTGTCTACCTCATCACATTTACTGAAGAGGACAAAGGCTGAAAGGCTGTTTAATATAAACACCTGGTGGCACTAGACTACCTTTGTTCCTGCAATATCTGGGGATATGAGCATTTTATTTATTACATGTGAATACACAAAAGGTTTCTACTAATGGGCTGGATATAACTATAAAACAATACTTTTCACGGGGTAACCTCTTTAGACCACCTAAATGCTTTTTTATGGTGGTCACTAAGGGGCCTTAGGCTAGACTGCCGCCTTTTTATTTTTACAGTGGCCTAATCTATAGTGCAAATAAGTACAGTGGAGAGTGGGGGCTGAGCTCTCACATGAGAGCCGGGCTCCTGCTCTAAATGCCTGGCCTGAAGCATCTAAGCTATTTATGTCTCCTATCCATGCAAATAAATGGAAAACAATTGCAAAATAACAACCCTCAGTATACAATTAAGTGATTTATCCTAATTTGTCCTTAAAGGGGTTCTCCAGGAATTAAAAAAATGAAAATACTTAAATATTATTTTATAATAAATATATTCACAAATAACTTTCATTAGTTAGAATGGCTTCTTTTGTCTAGGGAGCAATCAGGAGAAACAAAATGGCTGCTTTCTTATCCATACATACAAAACCTGTCCTAATCACACAGCAGGACTATTTACTTCACCACTATGAGCCATAGAGCTGCCTCATCCTCCCCTCTGCTCTACTGTCAGGAATTAAGATCCTGAATACAGGTGAATCTCTGTGGGAATGGAGAAGATGAGGAGACATGAGAGGAGGGTGAAGTGTGGCTAATGAGCAGCAGCACTTGCAGTCTCCATTACTACAGCCCCACATTACCACAGTCTGTCCTCTCTGTACTTAATGTCTCTTCATTAACTAAATTCCCCAGAGATTCAGCTGAAGTTCTTATCATCTGTATTCAGGATCATAATACTTACCCTGCTGTGTGATTAGGACAGGTTTTGTGTGTACTAATAGGACGGCGGCCATTTTGTTTCCCCTGATGATTACTCCCCAGACAAAACGAGCCATTATAACTAATGAAAGGTATTTAAGAATATATTTATAAAAGTAATATTTAAGTATTTTCATTTTCTTAATTCCCAGAGAATTGCTGTTTTTTTGCTTATGCCACCAAAGAAATAAACAAAAAAAACAAAACATTTTCTTCTTTTTAAAAATGTTTTTTTATTGTGCAGTAGTAAAACGTAAAAAAAAATATATATATGTAGTTGGTATTGCTGTAATCATACTGACCCAGAGAGTAAAGTTATCATGTTATTTATGACAAAAAAAATGCATGCCTCAAAACTTATAATGTAAAAACTCAGTGGAGTATTGCAGTACTTTTTTCCCCATCCCACAGAAAAGAATTAAAGGGGTTGTACAGCAATTTATATTGATGACCTAGGATAAGTCATCATAATCTAATCAGCGGGGTCCGACACCTGGCACCTCCACTGATCAACTGTTTGAAATGGAGACGTTGTTCAATGCAAGCACCACTTCCTGGTCTTTATACTGAGCGGCGTCTTCTGTGGAGTGGCGATGTAGAGAAATTACAAGTACATTACACTGCACCGCCAAAACTTCTGAGACAAAGTGCAGTCTAATAGACCATCTTCAAACAGATCTGTGGGGGTGTCGGTTGTCAGACCCCCGCCGATCAGATATTGATGACCTATCCTAAGAGTAGGTCATCAATATAAAAGTCATTGCATAACCCCCTTAATAAAAGTTATTCAGCAGTTAGGGGTACCCCAAAATGGCACCATTAAAAACTACAACTAAGGCCTCATGCACATGACTGTAAGTGGCATATGCCCGTATTGCGGCCCACAAACAGCAGGTCTGCAATATACGGATGAGGAGTGATTCAATTGAATCGGTCAGCAATCCAGGACATACGGTGCAGAACGGAGGCACGGATCGTAAGCCAACGGAAGCACTAGGGTGCTTCCATGGGTTTCTGTCCTTGCCTCCGCACTGCAAAAAAGTAGTGCAAGCATTACTGTTGTATGTGGATCACGGACCATATTCAAGTGAATGGGTTCGCATCTGCAGACACCGGGCACATGGTCACTGCATGTGCACTGCGGACTGTAATTTGTGGTCTGCATCACAGGCATGGCCGGTACACAGTCATGTGCATGAGGCATTATCCTGCAAAACATGTAAGCCCTCATATGGCTATATGAAAAGTAAAAAAGTTATAGCTCTTGGAACGTGATGATGAAAAAAATGAAAAAGAAGAATGAAAAAATACACATATTTGACATATAAACTGCCAATATCTTCACAAGTATATTTCAGGCTATGTTTACACAGGGTCATGACTTGCCAAATATAATGGAAGCCATGACATTGTTCCCCAAATCCTTTGTACGATGCATCCATACAGTGACCAATGGACTTCATTTCAGTTTTTTTTTTCCTTTGACAGAAAAAATACTGCTGCATGCTGCGCTCCTGCCATCAAAAGTGTAAGAATCCCTAGTGCATATGTGAACATAGCCTCAGGCTCATATTTGATCAAGCTGTTACTTTAGACCAAAGGTTGCTTCATCCTAAAATTATACAGTATTTCATTAAGTAAAATACTGAAATAAAGAATCACTGACATTTTCTTATTATTTAGGCTACTTTCACACTTGCGCTTTCCCTTTCCGGTATTTCCGCTATTCTGTCATAGGGTCTCAATACCGGAGGAAAACACTTCAGTTTTGTCCCCATTGATTGTCGATGGGGACAAAATTGAAGTGAAGGGGACGGAGTCCACCAGAATGTATTCCCTTCCATTTCATTAGTTTCCCATGACGCAGGGCTGTGGAGTCGGAGTCGTGGAGTCGGAGTCGGTCACCATTTTGGTGGAGTCGGAGTCGGAATAAAATGGACCGACTCCGACTCCTAAAATATATAATGAATTTAGTTCAGTGCTGAATATATTTTTATAAGAATTTGTGAAATGATGAAATGTCCTATAAATGTCTGTTCTATTCCTGATCTAAGGATTTAGGCTTTTATTTGAGATGACTGTGTACTGCCCTTTATGTCCAGTGCATGTTCTCTCTGTATGCTTTATGTTTCCTCTGAGCTCATGTGTGGAGAGGTTAGCTGCTCTCATGGCTTCTATCTGCTGATGTAAAACACCTAGAGACTTATGTATGAAAACTGTCTAGGTGTAGAAGTTTCTTTGTTGTCCATAGCAACCAATCAGAGCTCCCCTTTCATTTCATATAGTGCTCTGGAGAAATGAAAGGGGAGCTCTGATTGGTTGCTATGGGCAACAAAAAAGTTTTAGAACCTAGGACAGTTTTCATACATCAGGCCAGAGGCGTAGCTTACTGGGGGGGGGGTCAGGGGGAGGCAGGGATGGCCTTAGTACAATCAGGTGAATACAAGTGAGCGCTTCCATTATGGAGTCATGGGGCACATTAAGCCAATCTGAGGTCTGATGGGGCGGGCACATTCTGCTGATCTGAGGTCTGATGGGGGTACATTCTGCTGATCTGAGTCTGATGGGGATTCTGATATGGGTCTGATGTCTGGGGCACATTCTGCTGATCTGAGGTCTTGGGGGGGGGGCACTTCTGCTGACTGAGGTCTGATGGGGGTCAGCATTCTGCTATCTGATGATGGGATGGCAATCTGAGGTCTGATGGGGGCACATTGATGGGCTATCTGATGGGGGCACATGCTGATCTGGGTCTGATGGGTCATCTGAGGTCTGATTTGGGCTGATGGGGCACATCTGATCACATGATCTGAGGTCTGATCTTCTGCTGATCTGAGGTCTGATGGGGGCACATGAGGTCTGATGAGGTCTGATCTGTGAGTCTGATGGGAACATTAATCTGAGGTAATGAGGGCACATTCTATTGATCTGAGGTCTGAATGGGGTACATTCTGCTGATCTTGAGGTCTGATGGGGCACATTCAGCTGATCTGAGGTCTGATGGGGCACATTCTGCTGATCTGAGGTCTGATGGGGCACATTCTGCTGATCTGAGGTCTGATGGCGGCACAATACACTAATCTGAGGTCTGATGGGCGCACATTCTGCCTGATCTGAGGTCTGATGGGGGCACATTCTGCTGATCTGAGGTCTGATGGGGCACAGTACGGCTGATTCTGAGGTCTGATGGGGGCACATTAAGCGATCTGAGGTCTGGATGGGGGCCATTAAGCCGATCTGTGGTCTGATGGGGGCAAGGGACTGTTAGTTTAGTGATGTAAAAGCTGGGGACAGATTTCCTTTAACATAGGAGTCCCCTTGTTTTTTACTCCTATATTTTACTGCATTATGTGGTTAGAGTATTATAGAGTAGGGTATGTAGAAAGTCTATTGTACTGTACTTAACAGCAAGATGATCTAGCCAGGGGCGTAGCTAAAGACTCATGGGCCCTGGTGCAAGAGTTCAGCTTTGGGCCCCCTTTCCCTCAGTGCTCTTGGTGTCTTCTTATGTGGTCCAAGGGTCTTTGGGCCCCCTCAGGCTCCTGGGCCCGGTAGCGACTGCTACCTCTGCACCCCCTATAGCTACGCCCCTGGATCTAGCAGTTTATATAGTCATCTTGCTAATACAGTATTATAACCACAACTAGTAGTATGTGCCTGTGAAGTTGGAAACGTGCGTTTGGGAAGCCAATAAGTGGGGGGCCCACTCAAGTATGTTTCGCCCCCCCCATGTGCTGAACCTCTAGCTACACCTCTGATCAGGCCCTTAGTGAGCTGTACCCAGAGAAGCCTGATAGATTACAAACTGTTTTTGTCATGACTTATCTGTACTATTGATTTTATGCAAATTTGTTTAAAGTTATCACTTAAACATGCTCCATGTATGAGGGAGTAGGAGTCGGAGTCGGAGTCGGGAGTCGGGCTGAGGGGAAATTGAGGAGTCGGAGTCGGGGCTTTGGCTTACCGACTCCACAGCCCTGCCATGACGCACACAAAAGCTCTGCAGCAGTGGTTTTTAAGTGTGTCCTGGGATGCAGAGCAAGACGTCATGACTCACAATGTAAGTTGATGGTGGTGGATCCATTTTCTCTGACACAAAAGAAAACGGATCCATCACCCTTTGACTTACAATAGTTTTGGCGGTGGATCCGTCTTGGCTATTTTAGAGATAATACAATACAACCGGGTCTGTTCAGAACGGATGCAGACGGTTGTATTATCGTGACCGAAGCGTCTTTGCTGATCCATGACAGATCCAGCAAAAACACAGATGTGAAAGTAGCCTTACACGTGTTCATTTGACAAAATGGCAAATTGAAACAGTTTCTGGACCAAAAAATATTGCCTATCCAGGGGCTGAATATACAACTTCATAGTAACGCAATATTTGACAGCGTCTGTGAGTATGTCACTTTTTAGAGTCCGGGTCACTTGGTGGAGACCTAGATTACAGGAAAACAATGTTCAGTTTAGATGGGATACTTTATTGTTTTACACCTGTTACGTACAAAGAGAGAAGAAGATGTATGATGAGATGAAGAAAGAAAGAAGAATGTATTCATATTACATTTAGAGGAGATGACTGTAGCATTGGACTTACCTAGTAGAAAACAGGAATGTTAAAAGCATAAAAGCCAACTGGATAAAAAATACTGAAAGAGAGAAAAACAGGTGATGCTATACATCATATCTGCAGTACAAGGGCTGGATAGGACACAATTCACAGCTTCTACATAATCTACAGATCAGGAACCTGGCCCCTGAGACATCATAGTATTCTGCTGAGCTCAGAAAGTCTCCGACTACACTGAATGCCAACGTCTGGTAGAAGTACAGTATGTGTTACTATGAAATTAACATTATATAAAAGAATGAAGTAAATGATGGCATCCATATTATCAAGTGGGCTGCTGAGAAACAGGACTTTAGCCGTTTTGCCACGGTGTGGTAATGGGAGACAATGGGGGAGATTTATCATCCCCTTGCACCACCTTTGTGGCGTAAAAAAGCCACAAACACTGTGCTTTCATCTTTTTAAATGAAGACAGAAATCTGTGGCAGCTCAGATTTTATTTTATCGCATGGCCTTCTGGATGTGCCTAATGTGGGACGAGGCTCGCACCTCCTGGATTGATAAATTAGGTGGATTGTCTGGCAGCTCAGGAGTTTTCTATGACCAATGTAAAACACCGATCTTTTATAAATTTCCCCCAAGAATTTCATTCTGGTGCATGGCCTGCTGGATGATGTGCCTAATATGTAACGGAGCCTGTGCCTCCTCATAAATTAGATTATATCTGTACAAGAGTATTTTAAGTTGACTGGGATTGGCTGACATCCTGCTTCATGGATAGGGAGTAGAATGCCTTTCCTGTCACTTTGTATCCCTTAAATTCACTCATTTTCCTGGTTTCCTATATTGGTGACCTATCTTCAGGATAGGTCATCAACATCAGATCTGCGGGAGTCCGACTCCTGACACCCCCGCCAATCTGCTGTTTGAAGACAACGAAGTGTTCCCATGATAACACAGGATAATGGATAAGAGTGCCTGTAATCAGTGTGGCTGAGCTCACATCACCATTTAAGATTTCCATTCTTGTGATCCGTCAGAAGAACAGAAAACAAAAGAACGAATCCTTATCTTGAGCATCAGTTTGCACGTAAAATAACTGAGCCATCTTTTTTTGAGCATCAGTTTGTGTCAGTTCCGTCAGAATCAGTTATTTTTCAATGGAAAAAAGTCCTGAATGCAGGGCTTTTTCTCGAGCCAAAAATAACAGATCTCTGACGTAACTGACACAAACTATGGGAGTTCCAAAAAAATAGCCGGGTAAGCAAACTGAACTATTTTCAGAAATCCCATAGTGAATGGAGAAAGCTGCACATGGCAGCCACCTCTCCTTCCACAGCAGCCACAATATAGTCCCTTGTTCCTGAGACTTGAGAGAGTTTCAGAGGCGAGACCTCAGGATAGGTCATCAATTTCAGATTGGTGGGGGCCGGATGCATGGTACCCCGCCAATCTGGTGTTTGAAGGGGTCACAGCGCTCATGTGAGTGGTGCATCCTCTTCAATATTTACAGCATCCTCTACCAGTCAAGTGAATGGGACCAATAGCTGTAATGCCAACACACGACCACTACAAAGTAGACACCGTGCAGGTATGCACTGAAGAGGACGCAGAACTCACCAAATCTCCGCAACACCCTTAAAATTGCAGATCAGCGGCGGTGCCAGGAATGGGACTCCACCGATCTGATATTGGTGAATTATTCTGAGGATAGGTCATCAATATCATGAAACCAGACAATCTCTACATTCATTTTTTTACTATTTCTCAGATAAACCTTGACAGACATGGAAAGAAAAACGTGCACTTACTGATAAATACAATAACGACCAGACTGAAGGTGTCCAGATCAATATTTGGGTTGGAAAAGGTATCACAAAAAGTTGTATAGATGATCATGAGAAGGACACAGCTGCTAATGGCACCAAATGGAGGCTTCTTCCTCTCCAACCAGTCCTTGATGTACCTCCGCACAATCTGGAAGAGAGGAGCCAACAGGTTGTCTCTTTCGGAGCTTGCAGTAGAAGGAAACGCAAAGTGAACTTGACAGCAGAAAGACATAAAGAGGAGTGAATAATTCCAGTGACTGCCACAGCGGATTTCAAAAGCTTCCCAGCCGCTACAGTCTTATTCTGGGGAATTTAACAATTTTAGTGCAACTTCCACTGGGCACCTATAATGAGAGTATATTTTCAAATGAATCAAATCTTTCCTTAATTATGTCAAATGTTCTTTGCTGGCTGTCACCGAGACAAGCCCATTAAGACTCCCTGATGTTTATCTCCTCTGCTGATACTAATGGATGTGTGTAATTATCACAATCCCTCTTGCATCAACAGACAATTCTGAGTGCAACTTCAGGAACCTTAAAATTGTGACATCTTCAGGAATATCATGACGGTAGATAATCGAAAGTGATCCATGGAACATGTTAATATTTAAAATGCCAGGAATGCGCCAGAAGTTTTTAATTAAATTATAACTTATGCTTGAAAAGCAAAAGTGTATGTGTTGGGGGAGTTTAAATAATTCAAAGTCTGAATATCTAGAGTTTTCATGAATCTAAAGATAAATGCCATTTGATTTCTTTTATTTCCCCCCAAAAATGAATGCAGGAGAAAGAATTAATCATCACCTGAGTAATTAGTTAGGGGGTGGCGGATGTAATGACTTTAAAACGCGAAAATGGAACATTATAACCTGTGAATCGTTTATGAGAGAGCATGTGAACAAATGAAACCTCTCTAAATCTAATGTTATGCCAAAATCCAAAAATTACACAGAATTAAAGGGCTTGCGACTGGGGTCTTTTAGCAAACCCCCTCCCCTCCTGGGCAGACCTGCAAAAGGAAACATACTTACCTGCTCTGCCTGGGTCCATGGATGTAAACTTCCTATTTGCTGGCTGCAGTGGTGACCTTCCCCTTCTATAATGACAAATGGTCATGTGACGCAAGAGGAGCAGGCCAGCGCTGCAGTCAGGGATTGGCTGCAGCAGTGTCAAACCGGAAGTTTACATCCAGGAACCTGAGAGGATCAACCAAGGCAAGAGAGTGCATGTGCAAGGAGCCAGCATCGGGAAGCTGGTAAGTATGCTTCTATATACATGACTGCCAAACCCCCCTCCCTCAAATGTGCACAACCCCTTTAAAGCTATGTGTCTGGGCAAACTTTCTGCCACTATATAAACGCAATATGCAGACACCACTGCACAGACAGCAATGTATTTTATGATCAGCAAGTCACACAGAAATATGTAAGTGACTGGGCAACCTGCAGAGCAAGGGAGAGCGTGTGAAAAAGCTCCTATCAAGTAATGTTCCATAGGAATATGCAGCAAGAAAACATGATAAACCCTGATGCACTGAAACATTTAATTATTGTGAACTGCAAGCTCTAAATCAATGATCAGAAATGATTCAAAATGAACAAATATGCTGCAGTATAGTAATAAATAAGAAATCTGGGCAAAAATGCAAAAGGTTCAACTGTCTCTAAAGAGCATATTATTTCTAGATACATAATACAGGATATAAGATATTTCTCCAAGTATAACATATATATTACTATCATATAAGTATAATATATAAGGTTTTTCTCCCGTATTTTTTGTGGTTCAGATGTGGACCCATTCACTTCAATGAGGCCGCAAAAATAAATAAATAAATAGACCGTTTTACTGACAAGAATAGGCATTTCTATAATGGGCGGCACACTGTGGTGTCCGCAATTTGCGGACCGCAAAACATGTGCATGTAGCCTAACACTAGATTTAACAGTTCAGAATGTTATGCAACGCTATTGTGGTCTCTTCTTCTAAAGTCCGACATCAGGCATGGTCAGTTTTAATCTTTGTAGGATACGACCACATGTCGCAGAAACAGATTTCTGGTGAAAAACCTTCAGCATTTTGAAGTAGCAGCAAAGTGGATGAGTTTTTAAAAAAATCTCATTGACATGTCTGCATATAACTTGACATGTGGCATGGATTTTAAAGGGAACCTGTCATATTGTATTTGTAGTCCTATTTGCAAGCAGCGTGGTATAGGGCAGGAGGAGAAGAGCAGATTGATATATAGTTTTGAGGGAAATTATTCATCATAATTTGTCAATTGATCAAGCCCAGTTCACTGCAGCAATCCAAAGTGTAGTTTTTGAGTAATGTATACTTCTATTTTTTGCTAATTAGGTGCTTGGAGCACCAAGAGGCAGGCCAAGCCCCTCTGAGCACAGATTCACCTTTGTCTCCCCCACTGACTCATAGGGCCAGGTATCCTCACTGTTCTGATGCCTAGCCCTGAAATTTTGTGCATGCAACTGAGAAAGTGCAATTGGCGCACGCACAGTATGGATCTCAGTGCCGTACAACCAAACGAGATCCACTGATGCTGGTTTACTACGGTTGATCATGATTAGAGTTGAGCAAACCTGCTTTTTGGCAGGTTCGAGTTTGGGTTCGGGGTTTAAGTGAAGTATGTAATGGATTCCGTTCTCACGGAATCTATAACGTATTTCAGTGCAGGCATGCCTTTAGAGGGATTCCATTTTGCATGCCGTCATTCCGTGTATGGCCAGGAAGAACGGAACCCTCGGAGCTGGCCATACACTTGTATTATGCGGCATGCCGGCACTTGAATTACGTGATGGATTACGTGAGAACGTAAACCCCAAACTCAACCTGAAGACAGGTTTGCTCATCTCTAATCATGATGACAGATGTTTTGTCTCTGCTTAGTAGACCAGCGGGTGGCCGTAGTCAGCTGAAACAAGACTATCTTCCGTCCATATCACCACCAAGTATAGAAAGATCATGTATTCCAATGAGTAAAATACAAGTTATACTGAATCTTAATTCTAAAGCTATATATCAATCTGCTCAGCTCCTCCTGCTCTATGCCAAGCTGCCTGCAACTCATACACCAAAGTGTTCACAATTTCCAAATTTCACCTTTCACAATACAGTGGATGAAATCCACAGCAAATCTGTATGTGCCTAATGCAAAATTTTACAGATCTGTTGTAGATTTAGCTCTACAAAATATATGTCCTGTGAGTTCACACTTGTTGGGTTTCACCTGGATTTTGCTTTGAACACTGCATAAAATCTGATGAAAATCTGCATCTCACGCATGTGAATTTAGTTTTGTAGCCCTGTTCACATGCTACGGAAAATCTCCATGCAGGAAAAAGAAAATGTGCACGCTACTTATTTATATATATAAATACCAGTAATAGCCGTGGATTACTATTGACAATCTTATAGTAAAATAAGTGAGATGAGACACAGTTCCGACCACGGACCGGCATCCGGTGCTCTGCGGTTTCAGTAGCTCTCATTGCGGTGCATGAGAGCTACACAAACAGCGTGACACAACAAGTTACGCTGTTTCTGAGTTAGGGAAACAATATAACTTGCGGTGCTACACTGTTTCAGTAGCTCTCATGCACCGCAATGAGATCTACAGAAACAGCAGGGGTCTGCTGTTTCCCGGCCAGGAGGTGGTCGGAACGGTTTCTCATCCCGCCTTAGTAACAGCTGACATGAGACAACCCCCTTTATTGATGTATTATGTGTTTACATACATGAGAGTCATACTGGAGATGAGCTATATATTTTGCGCACACAGGATGAATTTGTAAAGTCTATACTGATTATATTAGTAAATGGCAGAAACAGAAATTCAATCGCAGGTATAGCAAATAAGGTTTACACCAATGGTCTAAAACTTGTGGCCCTCTGGTTGTTTCAGAATTACAAATACCTGCATGTCTTGATAGATGCAGAGTGGGAGATCTAAATCTGCAATGGCTGGAGAGCCACACATTAAAGACCACTGGTCTACACTGATATTTCCTCCAGGACATTTGTGAATCAGGATCCTGTGCATCAGTTATGCACATTTGGCATTCCGTCTGAGATCCGTTTTTTTAGATGGGAAAAAGTATTGCATGCAGGACTTTTTTCCATCTAAAAAAATGGATCTCTGATAGAAATGGCTCAATGTCACAAACTATATTAGAATTTTATATTTCCAGTATTATCCAAATCCCATCCAACTGCAGCCCTCTCTAAGACGTTTTAACATGGACACTGGCTGGTATCACACAATGCTTCTCATACCAAATACATGAAGACGAGAAGCCCCCCGCTATAACATTACCTAGTAAAGACGAGTGCTCTCTAATTTCCAGGCTGTGTTCGGGACTACAGTTGTCCTGAGAACATGTAAAAACAGCTGCTTGCTGGCCGCAGCGGTACGTAAGCTTGGCTCCGGCCACCAAACTGCCAACTTGTTACTAAAGCCCACAGAAGGGTTAACCACTGGCCGGGTAACTAGAGAATGCATGAATGATAATGTGCAGACATGCTTTTTATTACTTATTCATGGAAAACAGTGGGTTTTGGTGTGCTTCTTTGAAAAATGTTCAAACTGGTAGAATATACGGGCGCACTGTGAAAATTCTATGTCATTAACTTTTAATCATAAATTGCTCTTTAATATAAAACATAAAATAAAGGTCTGTCACAAGCACTTATGTGCAGGAGAAGGAGATGGCATGAAAGCGTAAGGGAAGTAACACACTGCAGTGACTACCAATGGCGCCACTGTGTGTTGTTTAACTCATGCCCACCTGGAAGCCCCCGAGAAAGGTATTTTCTCTGTATCTGCTGATTTTGGGTCAATTGCAGTACACAATCAAACCTGTTCTAGTTTTGAGTTTTCAAATTCATTGGAAAGGAGCCAACTACCATAGAAATGTTTTCAACAGGCCGCTCATGTATGTAATCTATCCATCAAGGCTCCATCATGACAGAAATCAAAGTATTCAGTATTAGAAGAAACCCAGGAGCTTAGACCTTAGGCCTCTGTGGACATGACTGAATTTTAGTACAGGCCCTCTCTCCAAAACATTTTTCCGGAGGTCCACCTAGCCCTCAAACTATTTTCCGGCCACCTACAGGCCCTCTCTCGCAAACATTTTCCGGAGGTCCACAGGCCCTCTCTTCAAAGCAATTTTTCCAGGGCCTAAGGCTCTCTCCAAACAATTTTTCCGGAGGTCCACCTACAGGCCCTCTCTCAAAACAATTTTCTCTTGTCTCCAAACAATTTTTCCGGAGTCCACCTACAGGCCCTCTCTCAAACAATTTTTCCCGGAGGTCCACCTACAGGCCCTCTCTCTAAACAATTTTTCGGAGGGCCCCTACAGGTCTCTCAAAAATTTTTCCGGAGGTCCACCTACAGGCCCTCTCCCAAACAATTTTTCCGGAGGTCACCTACAGGCCCTCTGTCCAAACAATTTTTCGGAGGATGGAAATATGTTGGTGGCCCTGACTTGGTTAGAAAACAGACAGTCAAAACTTGGGTCCGACATGGAGTCTCATGAAAAATGCTCAGCCATGGCAACAAATTCTGTTGCTTTGTTGGCTAAAACCAGCTACCGTACACTATCTGTCTGCACTGTAGTGCACGCTAAGTCACTACATGTCTACGTGTCTGATAACTTTTAGTGATCTGCCACCAATTGCTTTTTGGATAGGTGCTATACGGTATTAAACTGAGAGAATGCATACAACACATGCCCCACTATTTCATAGTTGACAACTGTACAAATTTTTAAGTTTCCTTGTCGTAAACTCCATCCGGCTGTTGTCACCACCACACACGGCTAGCCAAGGGGGCACTCCTCTGCTCTTCCAGCTCAACTCCTTCCCCCCAGCCTGCACCTACAGGCCCTTTCCAACAATTTACCGGATAGGGGAACGTATTAGATTTTGTACTGATGTTTTTTTGTTCTTCTTTAATTGCTCCTGACCTGTGATAGGCAGAGCATGGAACGTCCCTTAGTGCAGTAGAAAAGACACTCCCCTGGCCAGAGCAAGCTCTTTTTCCTTTTCGTGTTCGAAAAATCCATGAAATATATGGTCCTAGGGGACGTATTTTAAACTCTTACTTCAAACTACTTGTTTAAAAACTAAGCCTAACCACCACCAGCATGCGAGGATATGAGTGCTAAACATGGAACCAAGGCCGTTCACCTCCTGGGTCACACCACTGTCCTTCCCCTGTGTCACTCGCTGCCTCTGCTAGTCAACCCCTGCCAGGACCCCGGCACGAGCGCCTCCCGCCGGAAAACCACCCTTCGCCTCCACGATCCTCCACACTTTCCACCAATGTGTCCCAGCGCAGCGTTCAGCTGTCTTTACAGCAGTGGAGTGTTCCACCCACCCACATGCCAAGCCCTCAATGTTCAGAGATAAGCCATACAGGGCCAGCTAAAAAAGCTCTCACACAAACTACATACCGACACTTGGTCATTATAAGCACCTTCATTTCTCAACTTAGCCAGAGTTGCTACCTAGGAGCACCGCCATGCTGTCATAAATTTTTGGGTGGCCACCTGCTACCTCATCTAACTTGTCACTTGTTGGTGTCAATGCTGTGTCAGGCTTATGCCTGCATCGTGTGGCTGGGGATAGAGAGCAGTGCCAGCATGGGCATGGTGATGGACTTCGTTGCACCTAGTTGGGTGCTTCCCTAACATGTGATGGGCATGTGCCTTGCCCATCTTGGTCTGGGTCAGCACAATTGCCATTGAGGGTCAACCAACCAGGCTGTTGCAGAGAATTTGGGGTAATGGTGCGATTAGGCAGCCTCAGAGGCATCCATGCATGCTGCCCCTGCTGTTTCCTGTTTTTCCATTTGGTGTTTCCATCATTTTCTGATGGTTTCCAGGTTTTCACGCCAGCCTTCCCTAGGCAGAGCCCTTGGTCCCTGCAAAAAATGCTCGAGTCTCCCATTGACTTCAATGGGGTTCGTTACTTCGAACGAGCACCCGAGCATCGGGAAAAGTTCGCTAATAACGAGACCGAGCATTTTAGTGTCGCTCATAGGACGCCAAGTAGGCATCAACATCCATTAAAAAAAAAAAAAAAACTTTTTTCTTTTGGTGAAATTTTTAGCAACATAAATTTTACTTTTTTTTGCCATGCCACTTAGCTTGGGGGCCTAGGATTTGATACATTTATTTAGGCGTAACATTTGTAATGGGGGAAGTACAGGGCAGGGGAAAATTACAGAATCAACACCGGGGCACACAGTGCAGAAATGGGGGCCACAGTACAGGGCAGGGGGCAAAATACAAGCATAGGGGGTACAGTTGCAGGGGCACACAGTACAGGCCGGGAGGCACGCACAGTACAGCATATGGGGCACATGGAGCATACGGGCAAGTACAGGGCAAGCGAGTTTACGCAGGATAGGAGGCACACACTGTGCAGCATGGGGGGCACAGTACAAAGCAGGGGCAAGATACAGCATAGGGGGCTACAGTACAGTGCAGGGGCACACAGTACAGGCGGGGGGGTACAGTCCGCAAACTGCGGATTGCGTCCATGTGTTGCCCGCATTTTCTTTGTGGACTCAAAGACTTCAATGGGTCCATGGTCTCCATTTTGCGGACATATTCTATCTTTTTGCAAAACTGACATATGGATGCAGAAAGCACAAACGGTAGAACATGTCTTATGCTTGCACGCAGAATGCGGATACAGCACAAACTGTATCTGTTGAACTACAAAATACATACGGTCATGTGGATGAGGACTTAGAGGCTATGTACACCTTAGGAGACAATTTTTGTTTTTGGTCTTTGTTAAAAATATTGAGCCATTCCGTCACAAAGGGTTAACTGTTTTTCTAACTGTGTTACTGGTACTTTCACTTTGTGCCGGTCATCTAATAAATCTTATCTTCAAACTACTAACAGGTCATAAACACTTATTTAAGCCACATTCTTATCAGTAAGATAAGGATTGAGCTATAATGAGTGTTTATAATGTCAGAGATCAGAGATAAGGAGCCCGTCAGCTCACCAACTGACGGAAATTATAGAAAATCCAGAGGATGCTTTTAGAGCATCTCAGCTATGTACAGGACTCCAAAAAAAGGGCTCTATATTTTTAATAAAGACCAACTGAAAAAACGATTTTAGCTCAAAATGAGTACAATGCTATAAAAATAAAAAAATGTCTCCAAATGTATATATGACCTTTAAGGTAGTTCTCTAGTTTGAATCAACATCCGTAAAAAAAAAAAAAAAACTTTTTCTTTTAGTGAAATTTTACTGCAGATAATTTTACTTTTTTTCTGCCCCACTTGGGGGACAGCCATTTTTAGATCACTAATGTTTTGTAATAACATTCCAAAGAATTATTGCCGGTTACCGTTACACCAACAGGTCATCTCTGGCATGGCCTAATAAACAGATACTGATGGCAATCATGGCGGCCTTTATTAGGCCCTTGGCTACCATGGTAATACATTGGAAGCCTGAGATCCTGTTGCTGAGTGCCAAAAGCCAGAAAAGAAGGGCCGGCTCAATCTGTCAACCACTTAGATGCTAAGGGGTTGTGCGAGAGCTCCCACCAATATCTCATGGGGACAATGAGCGGTGCCCACAAGATCATCATAATAGATATGACTGTCACTCATCGTTATAATATACTAAAAATGTATATATAAAGGCTTCTGTGTTCTAATGTGGCAAAATGTCATTTATCTGTCTCCTTTGTTGTCATGAGCAGGTTTCTAGCATGTTGTTCTTAGGCCGAGACACACTTCAGTTATTTGGTCAGTTATTGTGAGCCAAACCAGTAATGAAACCTACACAGACATAACTGTAATGGAAAGATTTGCTCTTGCTCTGTTTTTGACCCGTACCTGCTTTTGGCTAAGGAGGAAGAGGAGTATGGTGACTATCACCTACTGAGAATGCTACAGTAGGTGCTACACCTACTCCTTGTAATCCTGCTTGTGATGATAATGAGTTGACTGCTGAAAACTGATCCTACAGAACAGCGACTGACAGCATAATATTAGGCATAGTGTTGTATAAAAAGCTTTTGGATATTTTTTTAGTGTAACTATCATTTCACCTTTTTTAATGTGCAGAGGTAGTGATGTTATCCGATTTTGTAAAACACTTTATTAGGGAATTATGTACACTTTAAAAACACAATTGGCGATTGCTTCAATCCTGCTCCCAACTATTTTCCTAGTGCGTACCTGGTTATTAAGGACAGGGCAGAGTAGAGTAGAGTAGAGGGGGAGCTGTAGTGATCAGCACCATTAGTAAACATACAATGACCCTTTTGTGTAGTAAATATCTAATATACATGTATGGAGGCAGTGGCAGGGAGAGGAGAGGTATGCTGAGAACCCTCAGCATCTTACAGTTATCCATATTCAGCATTGAGTACACACTGAAGACAAATACTCAGTGACGGTAAGCGGACAGGTATTTTTTACATAAATATGTACATAATTCCCTAAGAAAGTATATTACAAAATTGTTTAAGATCCCTAACCCTATACATTAAATTAAAAAAAAATGACAGCTGCAGTTTAAATAAGGGGACACTGAAAATTAAAAATAACCACCAAAAGTTGTTAAAAGATATGTGCAGCATTATACTTCATTTACAGTATACATTATTTTCAGATGACAGAGTCATTTTAGGAATTCCTGTGCTTTAAAAAAAAATTAAAATTGCCTTCCTTTACTTTTTTAGGTTTTCAGGCTCTGTTCACATGTGTGTTGTGGCTTTCTTTTATAATAGAAGCTATAATGCTCTCCCGGCTCCTTAGCACAACAGATATCGCACTGCTTCTGCACTGACTTCTAATGGGTTTGACCCAAGTGTGTGTTGCCTTGACAGGATAGACAGTGCTACGGCACGGTTTTTCCTGTGGAAAACTCAAACTCTGCAATAAAGGCTCAGAACACCCATTGCCCTCCTTCACCCCGCCTTTGGAAAAGTGGCGTGGGGTGAGTAAAAAGAGACATTTGCGACATTTTTTTTTTAAAGTCACTCAGCTGGTGCAAGGGTTATAATAAACCTTCCCCTTGGTGCTTTATTTTATTTTAGTTCTTTATAACGTCTGCACATATCACTGAACATTTGTGGGACAATATGGAAATTTGAACAGAAACAATAACTGGTTTGGCGTGCTTCTAAAATGTATGCCAAAATAACTTTACATATATTTTTTTGTAGTACTTACACATTTACACAGTTTTAAAAAGTTTTTTTTTTAAGTCTTTAGGTTCCTTGAATACTTGAACCTAGTATGGCCACTAGACTGTGTATGGAACCGTGTGCTTCTAACACTGTCCACTGCACAGCTTCCAGCTCCAGCTCCAAACAGCTGATCGGTGGAGTTGTGGGGTGTCGGCGGACTCCCACTAATCTGATATTGGTGACCAATCCTAAATTGTAAGTACTGGAAAACCGCCTTAAGGAACCTAAAAACCCATCATCACTATTGAAAGAGAACGTCCTTTTTGTACACTTACCAAAGTAAAAAAAAATAAAAAATAAAATCAAATTATATATATATATATATATATATATATATATATATATATATATATACCGTATTTTTCGCCCTATAAGACGCACCGGCCCATAAGACGCACCTAGGTTTTAGAGGAGAACAATAAGAAAAAAATATTTTTCATTAGACCTCAGGTTAGATCACCAGTCAGACCCCCAATGTTAATCAGACCTTAGCTGACAGCCCCAATCAGACTCCCAATGTTAATAAGACCCCCAACAAGACCCCCAGCGCTATTCTCTTCTTCCTGCTGTCAGCTGTGCTGTGACCCAGCGCGTACAGCGTGAGGTCACAGAGTGCCCTCACACTGTGCACAGCACAGCTGACAGCCGAGGACCAGGAAGCGGTAAGTACAGAGTCTTCACCGCTTCCTGGTCCTCCAGTGCTAATGAGCACTTCCATAATGAAAGCGCTCATTAGCATTCACCCCATAAGACGCAGGGACATTTACCCCCCACTTTTTTGGGGGGGGGAAAGTGCGTCTTATGGGGCAAAAAGTACGGTATATACACACACAAAATTGTTTAGTCTTAAATAAAAAAAAAATGTTCCTAGCATTAACCCACCATTTGGCCACAAAATACTGGTCATTAAGGTGTTAAGAAAAGTAATTTGCTTTGCATTGTGTTTATTGGTTCTTTTACAGAAAAACAAAAAAGAGGTCATAAAAGGCGCTATCTGTTAACTTAGTCCATCTCACATTCAGCTACGGCAAAAAAAGCTGAAAAATAACAACTAGTGTCCTTATGCATATGATCTGGTGAAAATAATTTCTTATAATCACAAAAATCACTAATAGAACATACATATTAATGGAGAGATGTGATTCAACTCGGTTGCTCTGAATAGACTCACAAATATGTCGCCCGGATTACTATTTAATATTGATGATCTGAAAACTAATTAAATATACATGATGTTGGACTAACATTGCTGGTGACATCTGCAGAGCTTTGAGCAAGAGGCCGTTCATTAGACACCTCCAGAGAATAACTTGGATGTGTTCAGAATCTGATCTGTCACCCACAATTTTATCTGAGAGTCTCCTCTTGTTTGCCTATTGACCAAAGCTGCACTGCCTCCCTGACTACTGTATGCAGCATACTTATGTATTCCACAGGAGAAGTGCCGTATATAGTACAGCTGTAAGTCCACCATATCACTGATCCTGCTGCTAGCTGTAGCATCTGAACAATGAGATCATTTTCCCTTGTTCTTGCAAGAAAAGCCATTTTTTTATCTCATTCTAAATTTTAGTTTATGTGATATCACGTGCATATTGTATTTTTTTTCTGTTTAAAGAGCATCTGTCACCATGATCACCTAATTAACCAGGCAGCATACCGCCTAGTAGGGTTACATGTGGTGACTAGAATGAGCCTTATTTTTCTGCCATAGATATTAATGATGAAGAGAAATTATTATTATTAGGTATATGTAAATGAGGTGCTCAGAGCTTCAAAGGACTGGCCTAGCCCCTCGGAGCACTGTTTCACCTCCGCCTCTCCCTGTCACAACTCCTCCTCGAGATTACCAGGACCTAGTGTTCCTTATCTTTTAATTTTCCTGATTGTTGTACTTTATAATTTTGATATAATCCCACTTACCAATGTGTGTATATTCTTATTAGTGTGATGTACCGTGACATCCAATCAAGGCATTCTTGAGGTTTGATGTATTTTACCCAATTAAGATCCTCACTGCCAAGGCAGTTGTTACTTTATTGGATTGTGTGCATTTATACTGTTTTATATCCATCACTAATATTTGTCCTGTCTATATGAAGAAGGGGGTATCCCCGAACACACATCACCGTTGAACTGAACTATCAATAAAGGCTTAAAGAGGCTCTGTCACTTGGTTGTAACCTATGTATATTTTTACATAGGTTACTAGGGCCAGTTTAGATAATCTTTCACATACCTGAATTGCAGAGTAGAGCACAGACGTTTTTGAGAAATTAAAAGTTAAAAAAATATGCTAATTAGGCTTCGGAGCACCGGGGGGCCGGCTCTATCCTCTGGAGCACCGCATCTTCACCGCCCTCCTGGGTCCGATGCACGCCCCCCTGGCCCTAATCCAACCCCTCCTTATCCTGATTGACAGCGCTAGACCATTCGGTCTAGCGCTGGAATCTCGCGCCTTCCCTGTAGTACTTAACCAAGTGACAGAGCCTCTTTAAAGGGGTTGTCTCACTTCAGCAAGTAGCATTTATCATGTAGAGAAAGTTACTACAAGGCACTTATTAATACATTGTGATTGTCCATATTGTCTCCTTTGCTGGCTGGATTAATTTGTCCACCACATTATACACTACTCATTTCTATGGTTAGGACCACCCTACAATCCATCACTGGTAGCCATCCTTGCACACTATAGGAAAAAGCATCAGCCTCTCTGGTGGCTGGGACCATGGGAGCACACATAGGTTAGTGCTATTTCTTATAGTATGCAAGCACGACCACCACTGATGGATTGCAGGGTGGTCTGTTACCATGGAAACGAGCAGTGTATAATGTGAAAAATTAATCCAGCCAGCAAAGGAAGCAATATGGAGAATCACAATACATTAGTAAGTGCCTTGTATTAAAGGGGTTGTCCCATGAATAATGTAAAAAATGAAAATCAGACATCATATAGAACATGACAATCTTTTTCTAACAAAGCTAGAACCAGCCCTGTACATCACATGGGTCCAGAGATCTCCTCATTCATTGCATTCAAGCTGACAGCTCAAGGGGAGTGTCTTTTCTCTGCTCTCCCTATCACAGCTCAGGAGGCAGTTGAAGTATGAAACTGAGCATGTGCGGCCTTCTCAGTGAGCAGGTCAAAGAAATAAGAAAATAAAAAAAAAACAGCAGGTGGCACTATACAGATACATTTTATTGAATAATTCAGTAGCTATAGAAAATGTTTAATTACACGAAATTAAAAAAATATTCAGATCCAGGTGCTGGTTTGAAATCTGTACAGGGTGGGCCATTTATATGGATACACCTAAATAAAATGGGAATGGTTGGTGATATTAACTTCCTGTTTGTGGCACATTAGTATATGGGAGGGGGGAAAGTTTTCAAGATGGGTGGTGACCATAGCGGCCATTTTGAAGTCAGCTATTTTGGATCCAACTTTAGCTTTTTCAATGGGAAGAGGGTCATGTGACATCAAACTTATTGAGAATTTCACAAGAAAAACAATGGTGTGCTTGGTTTTAACGTAACTTTATTCTCTCATGAGTTATTTACAAGTTTCTGACCACTTATAAAATGTGTTCAAAGTGCTGCCCATTGTGTTAGATTGTCAATGCAACCCTCTTCTCCCACTCTTCACACACTGATAGCAACACCGCAGAAGAATTGCTAGCACAGGCTTCCAGTATCCGTAGTTTCAAGTGCTGCACATCTCGTATCTTCACAGCATAGACAATTGCCTTCAGATGACCCCAAAGTTAAAAGTCTAAGGGGGTCAGATCGGGAGACCTTGGGGGCCATTCAACTGCTACATGATGATGTGTTTCCCTCTTTATGCACTGAAGCTGGCACGTTCCCTGAGTTTTTCCAGAAAGATGGTGCACCACCACATTATGGGTGTCAGGTCCGAGCATTCCTAGATGAACAGTTTCCTGGAAAGTGGATTGGTCGTCGTGGGCCAGTTGAATGGCCCCCAAGGTCTCCCGATCTGACCCCCTTAGACTTTTATCTTTGGGGTCATCTGAAGGCAATTGTCTATGCTGTGAAGATACGAGATGTGCAGCACCTGAAAGAGAGGGTTGCATTGATAATCCAACACAATGGGCAGCACTTTGAACACATTTTATAAGTGGTCAGAAACTTGTAAATAACTCATGAAAGAATAAAGTTACGTTAAAAGCAAGCACACTATTGCTTTTCTTGTGAAATTCTCAATATGTTTGATGTGTCACACGACCCTCTTCCCATTGAAAAAACTAAAGTTGGATCCAAAATGGCCGACTTCAAAATGGCCACCATGGTCACCACCCATCTTGAAAAGTTTTCCCCCTCCCATATACTAATGTGCCACAAACAGGAAGTTAATATCACCAACCATTCCCATTTTATTTAGGTGTATCCATATAAATGGCCCACCCTGTAGAATATTTTTCATGGGACAACCCCTTTAACTTTCTCTACATGATCAATGCCATATACTGAAGTGAGACAACCCCATTAAGCATACTGGTAAGGAACAGCGCTTTCTCAGGTTTTTTTGTTTTCTTGTCCTTTTCCACCTCATCATTGAGCACAAGGATTACAAGTGGCTTTTTCCCTGGTAGCAGCACCAGAGACACTAGTAACAATCCTGGATTGCAGACATCTCACAACCGATTGTACTTTTTGTGACTCCTCAGATCATAGCTGTTGTAACTGTTCACAACAATATGGTAGCTTAGTACCTTTTGAGTCACAGACTATTACAAAAAGTCTTAAAGTATTACCCTATGTTGATACTCTTTCAGTTTTTCCTATTAAGAAACCAAAAACTGAAGTGTAACTTTCACCCTTTTTTTTTTGTAATGTGAAGGGGCAGTGATACTGACAATTTTTGTACCATACTTTAATTACTGAAATCGTACATTTCTATTAGAAAAATAGCTCTAAATTGGCCCATTTTGAGCCTTAGCAACGTCTTCTGTTTACATCTCAGTCTTCTGTTTACATAACAGTGGAGACTTGCTAACACTGACTGTTATGTAAACAGAAGACAGAGGAGCGTTGCTAAGGCTCAAAATGGGCCACTTTAGATATATTTTTCTGATTTCAGTAATTAAAGTATATTACAAAAATGGTTAACATCACTACCCCTAGTAGGAAGCGGCCAGAGGAAGCGTGTGCGAAACGGCCGCCGCCGCTGGTCTCCTGGTGCACTGAATGGCGTCTGCCCTGCAACCTGTTTTTATGTAAGTGTTTAATAAAACTTTAAGAAGCAAGAAGACTCTGGTGAGTGCCGCATCAATTCTTTTTCTACACATGATCACTACCCCTACACATTACACAAATAAAAAAATGACAGTTACACTTTAAATGAAGTTTTAGGTTTCATATACATGACTGTATTTTTCCCCTCGTGTGTACTCCACATTGTCTTTGCGGACAGCAAACTGAATCATTTATTTCTATTGAAGCCATGTACACACCAGTATTTTTTGCAGATCCTTGTGGCGATTCCGTAGATTTTAGAATATTTCCTATTCTTGTCCAATTCCAGATGAGAATAGTCATTTCTACTGATGCGAGTGAAAAAAATACAGAATGTACACGGAAAGTATCTGTACTTTGCAGACCAAATACAGATATGGCTGTGTGTGTGAAGCCTTATTAGGACTCGTTTTCCAGTAATTAGTAACATCTATCATAACACCCCATTAAGATTTCAATTCAACTCTTTTAACTTAAAAAAAAAAAATGAGCTGCATTTTTTAAGGGTTTTTAAGTGAATCAGTAAAGGTACGTTTTAAGTAAAATGAACACAAGTGTTATGAATAGTGCATTGTAATTATAGCAATTCTTGATGCTGTCTGAATGAAAACGAGGAACATACCTGGCCAATGATCAGGGGTACCACAACAGTCATGAACAACTGAGAGAATATGGAGGTAAAGGGCACGGATGATGACGATCCCAACTATAGGAGAAAACAGACATAAATCAAAGCAACCCAAGATCTCCTGCCACTGAAAAATAGCCACATTGTAGTGAAAACTGTTAAGAACAATGGGCAAAAGGTGTGTCTGAGTGCAGATTTTTTTTTTTTTTTTTAAATCAGATTGATAAGCATATCAGTTTTGTAGTTTTGTAATTTTTCTGAAAGACTGACTGAAAGATTGGGTGGTGAGAACAGGGAATACTTGCTTTTGAAGGGTCAATATCATGATTGCACTTGAGAATTTAGAAGTTGGTGCCTAATGGAATGCATCGCAATAGGTAGTAACACACAAAATTCCAGTCGGCAAGGGGTTAAAGGGTTATTCTCATTTTAGACAATGGGGGCATATCGCTAGGATATGCCCCCATTGTCTTATAGGTGCGGGTCCCACCGCTGGGACGCAGCTATATCGAGAACGGAGCCCCCGAAGTGAATGAGGGCGCACTGCGCATGCGCAGCCGCCCTCCATTCATTTCTATGGGGCCGCCGAAAATAGCCGAGCGCTGGCTCGGCTACTTCCGTCGGCTCCATAGAAATGAATGGGAGCCGACCGCGCATGCACGGCCCGGCCCCCATTCATTCCTATGAGCGGCGCGGGGAGCTGCGCCTGGTGGTGGCCGGACCCCCGGAAACCTGGGGTCCTCCAGGCGCAGCGCTCCCCGCTCCGTTCTGGCTATAGGTGCGGGTCCCAGCGGTGGGACCCGCATCTATAAGACAATGGGGGCATATCCTAGCGATATGCCCCCATTGTCTAACATGAGAATACCCCTTTAAAGAGGATTTGTCTCTACAAAATGCTGTGCAATCTACAGGTAGCAAGTTATAGAGCAGGAGGAGCTGAGCAGATTGATATATCGTTTTGTGGGAGAAGATTCAGGAAAACTTGTAATTTATGCGTTTAAACCTTTGCTTTTCTGATTTCAGTTGTACACAGGGGACGCGTTATCAGTGATTGATAGCAATATCTGTTAAAAGCGGCCATACACATTCAATAGTGGTTGGCGTTTTAATTTTTCTTCCCTATTTTCTGTGAGCCCTAACTTTTTTATATTTTTGTTCACATAGCTGTATGGGGGCTTATTTTATGCGGGACTTTTTGTACTTTCCAATGCCGTCATTAATTATGGCATAAAATGTTGTGGGAAGCGGTAAAAAAATTCAAAATAGGGGAGAATTGGAAAAAAACGCAATTCCTCCACTGTTTTACGAGTTTTGTTCCCACGACGTTCCGTTTGCGGCAAAACTGACCCATGCCCTTCGTTCTTTGGGTCAGTATGATTACAACGATACCCCATATGTGTAGGTTTTTTATGTTTAACCCTTCCCGACCGCCGCCGTACATGTACGGCGCGCGGGCGGTGCGGGGACATGACGCCCGCTCGCGGGTGCGGCGGGCGTCATGGCCGGCAAGTCTCTGCTGTTTCTAACAGCAGAGACTTGCCGCATCTTACCTCCGTCTGCGGAGACTTCCAGGGCCTTCTGATGCCGTGATCACACGTGATCACGGCATCAGGATGCGTCTGAACCCGGAAGCCCACGCTTCCGGGTGGTGTACAGACGCCCCGATTGGTCAATCGGGGTGTCTGTACACCAAATGAAAACTGTAATCCTCGCTGGTGAGGATTACAGTTTTCAAACTGCAATTCTTATTCTGGCCACTAGATGGCAGGCCAGGATAAGAAATGAGCAATTCATGGTTTTAACTGCATCTAGTAAATCCATGATTGCTCATAAAGAAAAAAAACAAAACACAATAGATCAGATGATATTTGAGCTTTAAAATAATCACAGAAAAATTAAAAAAAATGTTAAAAAATATATAAAAAATAAAAAAGATAAAAGTTCAAATCACCCCCCTTTCCGTATAAGTAAAAAATAAATACCTAAATAACAATAAATATAGACATCATGGGTATCACCGTGACCGAAAACGCCCGTACTTTTAAAATATAAAAAAAAAAATTTCAATACGGCGAATTGTGTGGCGGAAAAAAGCGTCCAAATGGCGATTCGCAGTTTTTTGTCCCTTTTTTTTTCTAAAAAAAATTAAAATAAAAAGTGATCAAAAAGTCATACACACCCCAGAATGGTATCAATAAAAACTTCAGACCGCCCCGCAAAAAATGAGCCCCCATACAGCTCTGTACACATAAATACCAAAAAGTTATAGGGGTCAATATATGACAAGGAAAAAAAAAAAAAAAAAAGGGCAACTTTCTAATTATTTTATCACCATCTAAACGCAGGAAAAACTATACATATTAGGTATTGCCGGATTCGTACTGACCAGTAGAATGAAAGTAACGGATCAGTTTTAATGCACATCGAATGCTGTAAATAAGAAACCTGTAGAACTGTAGCGGAATAGCGTTTTCTTTGCAATTTCACCCGGTTTGGAATTTTTTTCCCGCTTCCCACTACACCGTATGCAATATTAAATGGTGGCGTTGGAAAGTACAACTTGTCCCGCAAACAACAAGCCCTCATACAGCTATGTAAACAGAAAAATAAAAGAGTTATGGCTGTTTGAAGGCAGGGAGCACAAAACGAAAATGCAGAACCGAAAAAAGCTCCGGTCGTGAAAGGGTTAAATAGTGTAAAAATAAATTTAAACTTTGAAAAAAAAACATTTTTTTTTACTTCGTCAAATTCCGACCCCCATAACTTTTTTTTCGTTACATCCACTGAGCTGTTTAGGGGCTCATTTTTTGCGGGACAATCCATTGTTTTTATTGATACCATTTTTGAGTGTGCATGACTTTTTGATCACATTTTATTACATATTTTTGGGTAAGAGAAGTAGTGAAAAAATGGCAAATCGGCCATTTTGACCCTTTTTTCCGTCACGCAATTCGCCGTATTGGAAAAATCTTTTGACATTTTAAAAGTACGGGCGTTTTTGGTCGCGGTGATACCCATGATGTTTATATTTATTGTTATTTAGGTATTTATTTTTTAATTATACGGAAAGGGGGGTGATTTAATATTTTTTTTTTTATATATTTTTAAACTTTTTTTTACATTTTTTGTGATTATTTTAAGGATCATATATGACCATATACATATAATGTTTTTTAATTTTTCATTTTGAGCAATCAGGGATTTTTAAAACTCAACTTTAAGTCCCCTTTGCTCATTTCTTATCATGGCCTGCCATCTAGTGGCCAAAATAAGAATTGCAGATTAAAAGCTGTAAACCTCATCAGCGAGGTTTACAGCTTTCAGATCGAGTGCAGACACCTCAATTGACCACGCGCTATTTTAGCGCTATTAGATGCCGTGATCTCACGTGATCACGGCATCTAATGGCTTTATTTACCGCGATCGGCATTATTGCTAGTTGTGGTAAGTAGTGGCAGGTCTCTGCGGTTTGAAACAGCAGAGACTTGCTGGCCATGACGCCCGCTGCACGTGCGAGCGGGCGTCATGCTCCCACATTACTCCAGCGCTGTACATGTACAGCGCTGGTAGCGTAAGGGTTAAAGGGCATCTGTCAGCAGATTTGTACCTATGACACTGGCTGACCTGTTACATGTGCACTTGGCAGCTGAAGGCATCTGTGTTGGTCCCATGTTCATATGTGCCTGCATTGTTGAGAAAAATGAAGGTTTAATTTATGCAAAAGCCTCTAGGAGCAACGGGGGCGTTGTCATTACATTTAGAGGTTCTGCTCTCTCAGCAACTGCTCCTCTCTCTGTACTTTGACAGGGCCAGGTGTGATCACTTTTATACTGCCTAACCCTTTCAATCAAAGTGGAGAGGATGCAGCAGTTGCAGAGAGAGCAGAGCCTCTAGGTGTAATGGCAACGCCCCCGTTGCTCCTAGAGGCTCATTTGCATATATTAAAACATCATATTTCTCAGTAATGCAGGCACATATGGGCATGGGACCAACACAGATGCCTTCAGCTGACAAGTGCACATGTAACAGGTCAGCCAGTGTCATAGGTACAAATCTGCTGACAGATGTCCTTTAACAACATAAACAATTTCCTTAAAATATAAGAAGTATACTTACAAATAAAAGCAGCAGCATGGGGGTCACAACAATACCCTGAAAAGAAAAGAGTAAGCATTATACTTTTAGAAATATACTTTTACAATAAAACAGTGCATGTTATGTCAGGTGATGTACATGCTTTTAAAAGTATAAGAAAAGATTTATCAGTGAGTAAAGTATTTAAAGGGCTTTTCCCACAATGGAGATTTTTCTGACCATTGGGGGCCCCACCACTTGGACTCTCACTGATCACTTGGTGCTGAGCCCTAGCTGGATAATTCTGAATGTTATTGAAAGGTGCAGCAGGGCACATGATCAACCGCCTCTCCATTCAATTGTGGAAAAACCCTTTAAAGAGGACATTTCAGGCATTTTTTTTGTTTAATTAAGGGCTCGTTCACATCACCGTTAAGCCTTTCCGTTCTCATGCTCCGTTTAGGAGCAGGAGAACGGAAAGGACGGATTCGGCACATAACTGAGCCGAACGGAGCCTAAGGGACCCCATAGACTATAATGGGGTCCGTTAGGTTTCCGCTCAGAAGATGATTTTTGAAGCGGAGAGAAGTCCTGCATGCACAACTTTTGTCTCCGCTCCAAAATCATCTTCTGAGCGGTAACCTAACGGACCCCATTATAGTCTATGGGGTCCTTAGGCTCCGTTCGGCTCAGTTATGTGCCGAATCCGTCCTTTCCGTTCTCCTGCTCCTAAACGGAGCATGAGAACGGAAAGGCTTAACGGTGATGTGAATGAAGCCTAAAGGGATTCTGTCAGCAGGGAATGGGGTATAGAGATAATTACATCTCTGTATCGGCCTTACTGCTGTCATTCCAAATATGTTACTCTTACTGTTATGAGAGCTGTATTTTACTTAAAAAAACGTTTTTATTCATATTATAATTACTTACATAAGGAGCCCAAGAGGATGTCCTGTGGGCCGTTGGAGCCCGGCCACGCCACATATTTTTGAGCCCAGCACCGCTCTCCCACTAACTATTCACGCCCCTTCATCGCTGTGTTCTCCTCCGGCTGTGGCGCATCTTGCGCATGCGCCGTACATACCAGAGTCTGCGCCGCAGCGGGAGGAGAACACAGTGATGAAGGGGCATGAATAATTAGTGGGAGGGCGGTGCTGGGCTTGAAAATATGTGGCAACGGCCCTCAGGACATCCCCTTGGGCTCCTTATGTAAGTAATTATAATATGAATAAAAACGTTTTTTTAAGCAAAATACAGCTCTCATAACAGTAAGAGTAACATATTTGGAATGAAAGCACTAAGTCCGATACAGAGATGTCATTATCTCTATACCCCATATCCTGCTGACAGAATCCCTTTAAGTACCTTTACTTGTGGGGTACGCTCCACCTATGCTGCCATCATTGTTGTTTTTTTTTCCCCAAATACCCCTTGCTTGCCCCGCTGTACCCCTGTAGCCATGATCAGTATTGATATACTGGGTGTGAAAACTGCAGGGGAGTACAGCAGGGCCAGTGGGGGGCATATGAGGAAAAAAAAACAATAATGATGGCAGCATCAGCGGAGTGTACCCCCCAAGTAAAGGTACTTAATTAAACAAAAAAAATACATGAAACGTCCTCTTTAAAGAGCTCAATGTACACTGTCCTGGCATTGAGCTGCTACTTTTTTTTTTATAAATTCGGTTTGTGCCATTTTACTTGCTAGAGCTGCTGTAGTCAGGTCTAAGGGTACATTTCTAGTAGCAACAACTGCTCGGCTTGAAGCAGGGCTCACTGCTGGGTACTGTAGGGCATAGTGTATAAAAAAATATGCAGCACCCACAATAGTGCTCCAAACGGTTACTGGAAGCAGCATTGGCACAAGAATGGTTTGCTGGGAGTCGCATGGTTTGGGTCTTCATGGCCATGAAGCTGCATAAAACTCAAAGAACACCAAATACAATGGCAGGCATCAGCTGGAGCGGTGTGGAGCTGCGTGCCAGTCTGATGACGTACACACATTCTCCAGAGTGATGAATCTTGCTTCGCCATCTGGCAGTTCAATGGACAAATCTGGGTTTGTCAGATGCCAAGGAAATGCTCTGCACTTGAATGTGTAATGTAATCTGTACAGTTTGGTAGAGCAATAACAGTGGCCACGAAATAAGGCATAAACTGAGTACAATGGACGAGAGGGGTCACCATACCAGATACAAAAGGTACAAGTATTGTAAAGTGGTTAAAGGAAACCATGCTCTCCGGTCTGCCAGAATGTTATACAGTGGGAGAAACCCAGCCCAGACTGACATATGGTTTTGTGGGAAAAGATTTAGTATAAGGGAGAGATCACATCACAGTTTCATTTTCCGTTCTTCTGATCCATCAAAAGAACAGAAAAACAAAACAGGATCCCGTATTTAAAAAAAAACAGATACTGGTGCACATTTGACATCTGTTTCAGCCACTTCCAACTGAGATCTGTTTTCTTTTAGATTGGGGGGAAAAAAAAAAAAAGTGTTTTTTTTCTGTCTAAAAAAACACTGATCTCAAAATCTCAAACAGACATGGTTCAGACGGATGTCAAATGTGCACCAGGATCCGTTTTTTTTTTTGTTTATTTTTTATTACAGGATCTTGTTTTTTTTCTGTTCTTCTGACAGATCAGAAGAACAGAAAATGAAGCGTTGAGGTGAACTCTCACTTACTAGTGACTCATTGATGAAATCTCTCTTCTATCTCGTCTTAGGAGTCCAGTGGGTGGTCCTATTCAGGGAATGACCTGTACCAGCATGCTCTACAACTACAACTCTTCCATGTGCGGTATGTGCCAAACTCAACTCAACACACTCAATATAGTAGCAGAAAATATTGATAAGTGAGTGGCACTGCATTGGGTTTGAACTACAGATTTTTTTTTTTTTAAATGCATTCTTGCCACAATTACAATTCTGCCCCAATATCTGTAGTCACGGTATCAGTAGGAGTATTTCCATATTGTGATCCAGAATTGTCTGTGATGATAATGATTATATTCTGCTATTGTTTGATGGTCATTTGGACCGTAGGGAGACTGGAGACAGATGACAATTAAGGGAAATCAATAATTCTGATGTGATAATGCAGCGCTAACATAACTGACCGGTGAACAGTGAGAAACACAAAAAATGCCAAATTATAGCTATAAATGAAGCAAGTGCTTATACTACTTCTGCCCCCAGGAGGACACGCTGTCACAGTTCTAAACATACCCCAAAATATTAACCTTATACATAACTGACCCAAATGTGTAGTAATGGCACAAGGGCCTGCCACCATTCCTGACTTGCTTGTTTTAGGAAATAACTGTATAGGACGTGAAATAACAATTCTGGAGCATCTTTTCTTCTAACTCTACTTTGTGCTGGTCCTCCGTTATACCCCCTGAATAATTATGAACATTTGACAACTGGGTGTTACCATTCTCATTGTCACATGGGTGTATACCTACACAGCCTGAAACTGTTCAATGTCATTTGAACTATCTGTGCATAGATACGTATGATGATCGCCAGGACGTATTCAGTCAACAGCCAGCCGGCAAGAGGTTAAAGGGGACCTGTCGCTACAAAATGCAGTGCAATCTGCCGGCAGCAGGTTATAGAGCAGGAGCTGAGCAGATTTATATATAGTTTTGTGGGAGAAGATTCAGGAAAACTTGTAATTTATGTATTTAAATCTCTGCTTTTTCTGATTTCAGTTGTACACAAGGGAGCGGTTATCAGTGATTGACAGCATTCTCTGCGAAAAGCCGGCCATACACATTCAATAGCTGTTGGCTAGGCAGTCTTAAAGGGCATTCATCAGCAGATTTGTACCTATGACACTGGCTGACCTGTTACATGTGCACTTGGCAGCTGAAGGCATCTGTGTTGGTCCCATGTTCATATGTGCCCACATTGCTGAGAAAAATTATTTAAAATATGCAAATGAGCCTCTAGGAGCAACACGGGCGTTGTCATTACACCTAGAGGCTCAGTTCTCCCTGTAACTGCTGTGCCCTCTGTACTTTGATTTACTGTTCCAGGTATGAAGACCTTTTCATTGCCTGGTCCTGTTAATCAAAGTGCAGAGAATGCGGCCGTTGCAGAGAGAGCAGAGCTTCTAGATGTAATGACAACGCCCCCATTACTCCTAGAAGCTCATTTGCATATATTAAACATCATTTTTCTCAGCAATGCAGGCACATATGAACATGGGACCAACACAGATGTCTTCAGCTGCCAAGTGCACATGTAACAGGTCAGCCAGTGTCATAGGTACAGATCTGAGAGAATGACAGAAATCAATTCATACAAGTACATGAGTTTCCAGAAAACTGTATGACAATCATTATATGCACCAATGCTACTTATAATTATTATAATATTATTATAATATTCCCCGCTCTTAATCTGTTACAAATCTAGGCAAATTTGCTAATCAAGGCACTAACTGGGTGACAGCCCCTGCGAGATGTGTAATGGTAATCATCTCGCCTATCATCCAGCCTTCCCAGAAACAGATAAATGACAGAGGACGACTCCAGGATTTTCTTACTGGCGAGTTGTTTTTTTTATTAATTTATTTTAGGAGCAATCATTTTGAAGATAACACATCACCATGGGAAAGCAAACTGCTATATTTATTATGAGCTGCTTTGAAAATATCAGATGATTTTTAGGTTAGGAATCCATATTTGAACGTGATTTATGTCATCATTTACTGTTAAAAAAAAAGATAAAGGAAAATGAAGGAAAAGCTTACTGTTCACAATTTACAGCAAATTCAGTGTTTGAGAAAAGGTGAAGCAGCACTTTAAAGTGGAAAAAACCCAAGAGAAGCTGAACTGGCATAAACTGGTGAGCGAAGCAAGTCCGCTTTTGGCGAGTTTCACATAAGCGTATTATCGGGGCATTTACGTGTTTGCATTGTGAATGAGTGTCCTGGACAGTAGGTCTACTAACCAAACTCACAGGAGATCCCTAGGATGTAATGAATTTGGGTCAGCAGCCCCACGGTTGGGCTGGGACACTTGTCTGTTATACCATGGGTAAAATCTCAGTGTCAGTCCGTAACAGTATAGTACCCATGTGAGGGGCGCCCATTTTCAGGGCAGTGTGCACCATATTGTAGCATACTTGCCAACATGAACAAGTTTGTTTGCGGGAGGCAGGAGAGTACTGCACATGTCCCTTTTCATGAAATTTCATGATGTGTCTTCCATGTGTGAGGGATAACCCACTTCTCTGGGAGTTCAGGAGGGCCTCCGCTTTTTCTGGGAGCTTTCCAGATGTTCAAGGAGAGTTGGCAAGTTTATAATACCCTCTCCATTCCCTGCCACCCATCCCCTAAATCGTTTGTTTTGTGCCCCCTATAGATAGTGCCAAATACTCTGTGAAACCCATATTTAAAGGGTTATCCCACGAATAATGTAAAAAATGAAAATCAGACATCATGTAGTACATGACAACCTCTTTCTAACAAAGCTAGAATCAGCCCTGTACCTCACATGGATCCAGAGATCTCCACATTCATTGCTCTGCTACTTTTATATCAAGCTGACAGCTCAAGGGGAGTGTCTTTTCTGCTGCAGCTCAGAAGGTGTGTCCATGCTCTTCCTATCACAGCTCAGGAGACAGTTAAAAGTTGAAACTGAGCATGTGCGGCCTGCTCAGGGAGTAGGTCAAAGAAATAAGAAATTAAGTGGTCCTATATAGATATATTTTATTGAATAACTCAGTAGCTATACAAAATGTTTAATGACATGCAATTACAAAAGTATTCAGATCCAGGTGCTGGTTTGAAAGCTGTAGAATATTTTTCTTGGGACAACCCCTTTAATGCCTCATGCTCTGTGTCTCCTGTAAATAGTGCCCCTTCTTTGTGCCCTCTTTATATTTAGTGCCTCTTCTCTGTGCCCCCTGTATATTTAGTGCCTTTTATCTGTGCCCCCTTTAGTGTCTCTTGTTTGGCCCCTCTATATATTGCCTCTTCTCTGTGCCCCCTGAACACAGTGTGCATACACTGTATTATAATACTCACCTGTCCCACAATACCACAATGCTGGCCTGGTCTGCTCCACCTACCTCACAGAATTGCCGGGCAGGGAACTATTGTCCCGCCAGTGCTTCCAGGTGCACAATAGAGTAAAGTGGCCCCAGAAACCAGGTAAATCAACCTGTTGATTGGACTCCCTACCCAGTAATTATACAAAGTGGGGCCTGGAGCTAGTGCTTCAACTGCACCACTGATGACCAGGCCCTAAAAGTAACACATTAGCAAGTTAGTCTGTCCTACGACTGTGACAACACCCACACCACTCAAGCCACGGGCAATTTTACCAAGTCTCTCTCAGCTCTTAAATTATTTTCACATCATAACAAAACTTATATATCAACATTGTGTAATCCATATATTTCAGTATGTGAGCAGTACACTCTTTTCATCCATTGCACACATTGTCAATGTGGCTTTTTTCTCATTTTTGGACAGTTGTTTTTCTGATTTCTAAGCTAGTATGAACAGTGAGTAGGTAAAGCGTGGGCCAAATGTTTATTAAAATATCCTTCTGGTATATAAAAATGCATTGATTCATGGATTACCAGATCTGACAACCAATGTGACTGTGTGCAGTGGCTTTATAATTCAGCCCTACTCAGGTGACACTGTTCAGGGAACAGACCAGGTCTATTGCTGCCCCTATTAATTGGATGTAAAGTGTCTGCCTGTCCTGGCAGCATGTGCACCGAATGTATATTTGCACTCCCTAAAATGAATGATTATCTGTCCTTCTTCATGCAAGGTCATCACCATCACAGTTTAAGTCATTTGCAAAGCTGAGCTTTCCAACAGCAATTGTGTTGGTGCAAAGAGGCTTCCTTCTATCTCCAGCCTGCTGAGGAACTTTCAAGAAATCCATTTACACCTCTGATGTGAAAGACTGCTGCAATATATTTCTGTGGTTTTTAACGGTGTTAAAAAAAAAACCTCTCAATGATAGAAAAATTGGGAATCAATCTATCCAAATCTGTGCAAATGCATTTCTATGACTGTGTGCAAAATTGTATTCTAATGCAAAATACTGATCTTGGGCTATTCATTGTTTAATTATTAACAGGCAATATCATGGTGAAGTGTTGGGAATGTCTTCAATGAACACCTCTAGAAGTAATGATTAAAGGGATTCTGTCAGCTAGTTTAAGCCTATAGAGCTGAGGACATGGGCTGCTAGATGGCCACTAGCCCGTCCACAATATACTTTTTCCATTGCTGTGTGTCCTTATTTAGTCTAAAAAACGATTTTATTCATATGCTAATTGTGGTTATAAGGAGCCCAAGGGGCGGTTACCAATGTTCCTGGATCCCAGCCGCGCCCACTGTGAAGGAGCCCAGCACCGCCCCGCATCCTCTCATCTCCTCCTTGCTCCCCCGACTTCACGCATTCAGAACGCTGTAATCTCGCGCATGCGTGAGTACGCCGCTTGTCAGTGCTGGTAAAATGTTCCTTCCCTGTGCTGGCATCAGCATCAGGGAACGAACTGCGCATGCACGAGATGGCACAGCGCTCTGAATGCGTGAAGACGGGGGAACAAGGAGGCGATGAGAGAATGTGGGGCGGTGCTGGGCTCCTTCACAGTGGGCGCGGCTGGGATCCAGGAACATTGGTAACCACCCCTTGGGCTCCTTATAACCACAATTAGCATATGAATAAAATCGTTTTTTAGACTAAATAAGGACACACAGAGCAACAGAAATAGTATATTGTGGACGGGCTAGTGGCCATCTAGCAGCCCATGTCCTCATCTCTATAGGCTTAAACTAGCTGACAGAATCCTTTTAAACATGGCTGGCATAAGATAAGAGGGAACCGGTATTTTTATTGTATTCTGGTTAGTTGTACTAAAACTATCCATAGCATTCTCGATCTACTGCAGCCAATACATAACATATATATGGCATGAATATAATAAATAGCCGTGACTCCATGTTTGTCTTCTCCCATCATATCTGTCTCATGTGAACACATACAATCAACCTTACATGACTTTCTCAGACTTTCCAGTTCAAATTGACTATTAGTATTGGATGCATGTCCCATGCTTAAAGGGATCTTCCCATCTGAACATTTATGGCACATCCACAGGATAAGTCATAAATGTCCGATCAGTGCAGGTCCCACCTTTGGGATCCAGTCCTATCTCAATAATGGGATCCCGTCAGAGTCTGCTGTGAATGAGGAGCAGGCCGTTCCTGTGCAGTGTTCTCCATTCTCTGCTATGGGACTTCAGAAAATAGCTGAGCATGCTAATATATTCATTGTTCATACTAGCTCAGAAATCTGAAAATGTTCCAAAAAGGAGAAAAAAAAAGATCTGAAAATCCACATTGACAGTGTAATGTCTATTGTTCAGTTACTGAAATACATATAGATTGTACAATGTAGTTACAAAACCTTTGTTAGGATCTGGAAAGGGGTTATTTTTTAAGGTTTTTACAGTAGCCTCCAGGAATGAAACTTTGTAAAATTGACCATGGCCTTGGCCTATCTCACAGTAGTAGGACAGAGTATGAGATTTCAGACACCTCTGATGGTGGCTTATCTCCCAAGAGAACAAAAGGATTCAAGATTGAAATTCAAAGCACTTGATCCTTTTCTCCCCTGAGTTGAAAGCTCCCCATATACATTGGACTGTCAGACAGGCCCGCCAAAAATTCATCAGGCATTAGTATATAGTGTTTGGGGGTCTTTAACTAAGTCTAGGAGCCAGCTTCAAAAGTTAGCAACCAGTATGTAGTCACAGTAGGACCACTCACTACTTCTCAATCAAAACATGACCCTGTCCTCCATCCCTCAGTTGTCAAGCCTTCACCGCGCACCCGCACTGCCTGACAGCTGTATGCAACTTCCTGAATCGCCCTTGACAAATATAAACCAACCAGGCTCTGATCTTCTTTCTTCTACAAAGAAATTAAAAGCCATAATGAATGATGAATGAGTGTGTGTCTATAGATCAGAAATCATAACAACATTAGCAGCATTTACTGGGAACCGTAAAACTATACTTACCCCAACATTAACCTAAACTAGTCCCTGCAGTTGTCAACTCTGACAAAGATACGTTATTGGACAACACAAAGCCACATGGTGTTAAAAGGTGGGCATTCACAGGTTAATTCCATATATACTCTGCTGCCCAGCACAGGCTGCAGGACAACAAGGTACAACGTATCTTACAAACTCAGGATAGGTTATCAATATCAGTGTGTGGCAGTCTGACACTAGGCACCCCATCCAATCAGATGTTTTGAGCCACTGGCACTAGAAACTGTACAGTGGAAGGAGCTGGAAATATAAGGGGGACATTTATCAAAACTGGCATAGTTTTCTATAGCAACCAATCAGATTCCACCTTTCATTTTTCAGAGCTGCTTTGGAATATGAAAGGATCAATCTGATTGGTTGCTCTGGGCAAGCCAGTTTTCTTTTGAGCAGTTTTGATAAATCTCCCCATAATATTTACTTCCATATTTAATTGTAATAATAAAGGAATACGAAAGGATAACAAAACGCTCTTATTTTGTAATCCTGCATATAATAAAAACATAACTAAAGTATACACATAATCACATAATGGTTGCATTTAACACAGCAATAGTGTTTTCTAGAGCAGGAATTTTTATGTAATTGAAATGCAATTATGTGTTGCAGAACATTTTGGTTTTGTTATATTTCAACTGTATAATAAAAACTGGAACATTCTATACCTCAACTTGGCCACAAGGTTGTGCTATGGGGCTTCCATAATTTACCTCTCTGGCATATAACGCGCTGCAAGTAACAGCCACTGCAAAGAGATTCTAATTCCAGAGGTGATATTCAGTATATCACAAACATTTTATGTATGGATAACTTTGGAGTTATTACCGTATGTATTCAGTAGACTGAAGTATATATATATATATATATATATATATATATATATACACACACAAATATATATTAAACTTTTGGATAGATTTTAATGTATATAAAATACATAACATTTATATATATATATATATATATATATATATATATATATATATATATATATATATATATTAGAAAGACCTCTAATGATGTATGTAGAATCTATGAAAGTTTTTTCAATCGTCTGCTCTCCATGTGTAGTAAATAAACGGATTATATATATATATATATATATATATATATATATATATATATATATACATACACACACACACGTACATATTTATATTTTTTTCAGTATTTTTCTTTTACACTAGCGTTGCTGGTGGCCCTTTATTATGTTGGCATGGTCAAATCACATTAAAGTCTATTGGAGTCTCCAGAGAATGTGTCTGCCAGAAGTGTTTTCTTCAATAAAATTTTCTGAACATGCTTACTCACTGTGCCACTTTATCTTAACCCTTGGATTTCAGATTATATTTTAATATCAATAATTCTCTCTGGCTGTGAAATGCCAGTTTTTATAGTCATCACCTCTTTACTAACAAGCAAACTGATGGGTGACAGTGGCGGGGTTCAATTGTTTCTGCTCGAGAAGAATGAAAACAAATATTTTTGTAATTCTGGAATAGCCCAAATGTTTGATATTTATGACTGAAATGAATGCAAGAAACGTAACAGTCTAACCTAAAGGCATAAAAATGGCAGGTTTCTAACTCGGCAATCACTCGCCTGTCACTGCTATTAGAGGACAGAAATACTATGGCATATTTCTGCTTAGGTGCCCAATTAATAAAGACAAAAGCAGCTATAGCGGAATGCTATAGAGGAGTCAGCTGTCACACTGGGCACAGAGTCACGTGGCGGCTCACAATCCACATTAACTGTAATCACACAGAGCAACAAAAACTCAAAAATGCAGCTGTCTATTTATCGGATGTATAAGCAGAGGTATATAATCTTTGCAAACTCTGCGGGGAACCACAAACTTCATACTGTTGTGCAGAATTAACCTCAAATCAAAGGTGAATGAAGAGATGAGATGTATTAATGACAAAACTACCTAAAATATAAAAATTAAAGTAGCTCCACAAAGTGCACTGTTAAATTTGTTCTACTTGTAAGGTATAGCAATGGATGGCAAAGGAAATGAAAGTTGTGGTAGCTTGCAATATAAGGAATGGCAAAACGACACATTAATAAAACTATTTCATAATAAATTTACACTAATCAAATTAAATACTAGTAATAAAAACAGTTTGCAGTTTGTGATATAGAAGTTAGAGATGTCACCCTATTAATTCTATCCAATATAGCTCAGAAAACTGGTATTAAAAAGTTGCAGACTGCTTTTTATGCAAAAAAATTAGCACAAATAGCATCTTTTACTCATCGCTTTCCAAAAAGATGAGGTGCGCGCAGGGCCATCAGATGCGGCAGATTTAGCAGAAATGAGCTGGTATAGGTCTCGTGTTAGGCGCGTGTACCTCTGGAGAATGCGCTTAATTTATGACATGTCATGTTGGTCTTGATAAATCTCCCCTATTGGCTGTTACAATCTCATTAGTGGTCGAAAATAATTGTGCATTGGTACTATTTTTATCTATATGCTTCCCAGAGATCTCTAGCCTACATGTGGTCAGTAAACAATGGAGACGTGGACGTTCAGGTTCCAACTTTACTAAGACTCATTCAACCTTTTTCACATTGGGAACTCATAGTTTACCTTCTTTACATCCTTGCTGATGTGAATCGGATCTTCACCCTCTGACCTGGGGAGCTTCTGTAGGGCTCCTGCTACTACACAGCAGATAATCTGACCAAGCAGAGCTACAAATGTAAGAAATATGAGAGGAAGAAAGCAGCAGCAGGAGGTGGATCTCAGACTACCCTTTTGGCTGCTTAAAAAGTGAAACACATAAAATGCCTCATATACTACTAACAATCTAGACTTCAATCACAAAGCAATCCCTTCACAACAATAATCACCCATAAATTACAAGCAACCATCCATTCTTCCACACTTCTGTTCAGTTCTCCTCAGAAAGTGGATTGAGTGGTGTACAGGATCACAGGTCTATAAACTGTGAAAAGTGCATAAGCAGGACTCTTCTGATTCTTTTCTGAAGCGATCGTTGGCGTCTCATCACCTGGACCGGACATGTCAAAAGTTTGTTACCATAAAAGAAACGCTTTAGAGTGGGTTCACACATTGGAGCGGATTTATCATCGCTCGGCTGATGATGATGATAATAACAGCACAGTGAAACCTCCCCAAAAGACCACACCCTTGATCAGAACTGATGTCCTATGTTATAAATACTGGGTATCTCCTTTGAGAAGTCCACCCCTTAAAAGGTCACTTTTTTATATTATGATACGGTTTTCAAAAAATATAGTTTAGTCTGCACAGACTGCCCAAGACATCTTCATTACAAATCCAGGACAAAATTCACGTGTTACATTTTTATTTTGGACCAGATTTCAACCTATGACAACTCTTCAAACGATTACTGCGTGGGTTTCTCCAAACATGTGGATGTTATTTTTAAACCTCATCTATATGTATTGCAGTGTAAAATTGCCACAGAATTAGGCCTCATTCACACGACCGTTTGGGTCCGCATGCAGACCCATTCACTTCAATGGCGCCGCAAAAGATGCGGACAGCACTCCTTGTGCTGTCCACATCCGATGTTCCTTTCCGTCAGCCCGCCAAAAAAAAAATAGAACATGTCCTATCCTTGTCCATTTTGCAGACAAGAATAGGCATTACTATTATGGGCGCAAAAGGGCGGCATCCATGTTTTGCGGATCTGCAAAATACGGCACAATTTTTTTTGAGTAATCTAAAATATGCTTGGGTCCCTTAAGATGCTGAGTTGGTGGTCTGCGCTTAACAAGTCCTATTTATTTTGCCATCGACTGCAGAAAACAGGTATTTTCCCCTGCAGTTGACTTGTATATCACAATCATTCCCATACCTATGCCACTGAGATGCTTTCATGTAGCCTGCCTCTAACAACTCTGATTTGAAGCTGGTCATAAACATAACAGGGGTCTTTGAAAGTCCCTGCGCTGTGGGAGGCTGCTCTTAAATTATGACGGTTAGTGAATTTGACTGACCCAGCACCTGCCACTCCCCAGTGGTGTTGATGGGATAAAAAACACCTATGTGACATTTTGGATCTTGCAACTTTTCTATGCTGACTGTGATGATGGGACATCCTCTGCGTCTGGAGGAAAGAAGGTTTGTACACAAACATAGAAGAGGATTCTTTACGGTAAGAGCAGTGAGACTATGGAACTCTCTGCCTGAGGAGGTGGTGATGGTAAGTTCACTAAAAGAGTTCAAGAGGGGCCTGGATGTATTTCTGGAGTGTAATAATATTACAGGTTATAGCTAATAGAGAGGGGTCGTTGATCCAGGGAGTCATTCTGATTGCCTGATTGGAGTCGGGAAAGAATTTTTCCCCCTAAAGTGAGGATAATTGGCTTCTACCTCACAGGGTTTTTTGCCTTCCTCTGGATCAACTTATAGGAAAACAGGCCGAACTGGATGGACAGATGTCTTTTTTTCGTCCTTAATAACTATGTTACTATGAAAACTGGCGTAACCTCTTTAGTAAGTGGAACCCTAATAATTCTATTCGCTACAATGAGCACGCTGACAACCATCTATACTATTGACACGGCAATCAGATATGTCATAAAAACATGATTAGGGGGAAAAAAAAAAGACAGTCGGGTAGAAATGAAGTCCTCTCCTGGATATTCACTGCCTTACCATCTAATCCTTGCTCCATTTTTGGCAACTTTGTTCTCTTTCTGGCATTGGAAATGCTGAAAGCACCTACATCTGCTTGTATTACCAACATTGCTTTACAAGAGCCTAAACTAAGTCAGCTCAGCAAATGACAGGGCTGAACAGTTATTAATTAAGGAGTGATTCAAGCTGAATGGTTCCCTAATGAATATTCAGATAATTAATTTCTGTTACTCGTGTTTCTCTTTAATAAAAATATTATGTAATTGTCAGGGTGCACATAGTGTTAAATTCTGTATCAGATCACGATATAGAAGATGCCGTGCTCCTCCAGGTCAAGGCATGCTGCTTTTGATCCTCCAGAAGCCCCTCAGCCTAAGTCAAGCTGCTGCGGCTCCACCTCCCCTTGCCGTTCCTTAAACTCACACACTTCTCACTGATGATTTGCAGTATACCTAGAGCTATGACTTCAGTGAAATCCTACAGTATCACACTTCACTAAACAAAATGCTTTTAAAACACTCAGCCAAGAGCTCAGGCAGTACAAAAGGTAGAGGAACTCCACTGCACACTGTAGAATAAGAGGAATGTAACACATGCCAAACCTTTGTATGTTTTCTACCCAGCCCACAAAACCATTGTGACTGCCGTCAATTAGAAGTAGCTTAGTCAGGAAATCACAAATCCTCTGTTAAATGTGTATTACTAAAATCACCATAAAATGTTCTGTTGCTTTGAAAAGTTTTAGTTTAACCTAATTTGCACAGATTTTCATTTACATCTTTGGCTTCTTCTCTATTCGCATTTATTCCATTAATATGAAAAGAAAAACTTGTCGTTGTTTCGTTGTTTCTCAGTCCGCAGTATTTTCTGATACAGCCTTGTAAAAAGCTTGCAGAGAACCTGAGGTTATTTCCAGGTGATCTCTTCTACTTTGAGATAATAGACCACTGAAGGTGAGAGTTCTGCTAAGTGGTGGACTATAAATCAGTTATCATGTTAGGACAACCAATGTTGTCCTAACATGCTCAGAAACAGTGCTCAGGACCCCCCTCTATTACCCACAGTGATCTGCAACAATCTGCAGTTCCTCCCTGGAGGACTCAGCATAGCCATGTACTGAATACACACTATGTAATACCACATTTCTTCTGCGGTGGCTGCTACTACAGCAGAAACGTGTAGACACCTGCCTCAACGAGAGAAGGGGATGTCCAGATTGGACAATCCTTTTAACGCTACTGGTTTACTACTGATGACAGACCTGTGGGAAGCAAAATGTCTTAAAGTCAGACATACTGTAGATTTGTGAGGAGGGAGAAATGGCTGACCTCCAGGGACATAAAAAAAAACTTTCAGCAAGACCGGTCAACGTGGGTAATCTTAATTCTCCACTGATAGCAGAGGCCCAATCTTTGATTCTTATGGCAGGAAAGGCGTCAGAGATGTCTGGAATACGGTTAATCCTGCAGAGGTGGATGTTCTTGGGCGGTGTATTCCCTTGGTGGCCAGGATTGTGGGAATGTAAATAATCACGCATGTGCAGCAACTTTTAGCCACCGCTTTGCATCGCAACAGTAATCAACAGGACAGTTTCTGGGCATGTAACATAGCCCAGGAGCGATTCAATACTGAAACAGCTGCTGTAGACTTCTGTTAGTTACACTAGGAGCGCCCTCGTACAAGCAAGTGGTGTGATGATGTCAGCAGAGCTCAGCTTGTCTGTACTGTCAATTAAACTGGATGGTAGTGCCCACACAAAAACAGGAAGCGATGAGCTGCAACGGTGGAAAGGGGATGAGAGGGTGAGATGGGACAACCCATTTAAGGCAGGAACTGCTGGGATATTTCATTGTTAGGGTATATGACCAATTAAACAGGTTTTTTTTCAGACTACAGCTTCTCCCTGCTCTACCGTCAGACTTGTGACCCAAAAGTTTATTTCGAATTTTGTAACTGAGATTTGAGCTCCCATAATGCACTCTGGAAACAGCAGAATCCAGAATTTATGATCAAATGCAAAAAGGCAAATATACATAGCAGAAACATAAAGCAAAATACAGTAAGATCGCACCAAAAGACTACCTGTTGGAGAAGACCACTCCCATATCCAGACCAGACTTCCAAATCCACCATAAATTGTACATAATAGCCACGTTCTTTGATAAGACTGTCCCGCAAGAGATTCATTTTTAATGCAATTTTGGGAAGTCATCTTAAAAAAACCATTTATATTGAACTAATCTTAAAAAAAAGTTGAGTTTTCTTGTCTTTCATTAATGTTGACTAAAATTCTATTTAAGATTGGCAATACCACCACTTTAAAGGAAATATGTCACCAACATTTTACCTACAAGTTAAAACCAGATAGCGACACACATCCTTGTTTTCTAATCTGTTTTTATTTCCGATTTCAGATTTATTTTCTATTTCCTGAACGTGATTATGGGGCAGCCATCTTTCCTGAGCTGTTCTTAACAGCATTTAGAAAATCGCTTTATGGCAGCCCCACGGGCCATAGACACAATGGTCATGAGGGGACCTCATTGACTTCTATGGGAAAGTTTTCCAGGCATGCTCTGTGATTTGCGCAGAGGTCATTGTACAAGGGAAGAATAGATAAGATCTGACAATCACCTCCTGTTTATGGTGGATCATGTCTTATCTGTACACAGAGGTGATATCATTACAGGCAGGTGTAGAGTTAGGCTACTTTCACACTGGCGGCAGGCCTGATCCGGCAGGTGAAGGGTGCTGCCGGATCAGGCCTGCCGCCAGTGACATGTGTGGAGCCGGAACCGCGCTCCGGCCCCACACATGTCACACAGTACATACATACACATAAACATAAACATACACACACATATAGACATACAAACACACATACATACTTACATGCTCCCCGGCAGGTCTTCGGAGCGTCAGAGGGACAGGACGGCTCACACAGGTCACGATTCCGCCACAGCGCCCTCTGCTGGGCGCCTGGTGGAATCATGACGATTCCACCAGGCGCCCAGCAGAGGGCGTTGTGGGGAATCGTGACCTGTGTGAGCCCTCCTGTCCCTGACGCTCCGAAGACCTGCCGGGGAGCATGTAAGTATGTATGTGTGTTTGTATGTCTATATGTGTGTGTATGTTTATGTGTATGTCTGTGTCTGTATGTGTCTATGTGTAGCCGGATCCGTAATGGACTCCATTGAAAGTCAATGGAGGGCGGATCCGGTTACCATTGTGGTCACACCAGACGGATCCACCCCCATTGACTTGCATTGGGGGTCATTCCGGATCCGTCTTGGTGCGGATGCCTGGACCGGAGAGCAAACCGCAGCATGCTGCGGTTTGTTCTCCGGTCTGAAGACGGAACAGAATGCTTTCAGGAGCCTCCGTTGTCTTCAGTTCAGTTTTGTCCCCATTGACAATGAATGGGGACAAAACTGAAGCGTTTTATTCCGGTATTGAGCCCCTATGACGGAACTCAATACCGGAATTTTAAAACGCTAGTGTGAAAGTAGCCTTAACTGGAATAAAGTGATCTGTATGAACCAGAAGTGAAACCAATTATGGGGGAGATTTACCAAGACCAGCATTTTCTGTGCTGGTCTCAATATCCCTTGCGTTGCCGGAGGAGGCGCACAATTTATGACGAGTGCAAGAAAAAAGGGTTTCAGTCAGCACGTCCCAATGAACAGTTGCACGCTGCCATGGCTAGAAACAATAAAAGAAAAATACAATGCAACAGCACTCTGCAAACACAAATAAAGTACAATATTGCTACAGCTAGAAAATATTCTGGCGCTAATGCTACGCTTATTTTGTAAATTTGAGATTCTTGACAAATACATTCTGTACAAAATTATTTGGGCCCATCTGTCAAGGCAATCTCTATAAGACGGGAACCTAACACTAAATACTACCTGTTATATGCTATACTGACCACAATAAAATTCAGGGAGTGTAGGTTCCACATGCATGATGGGTCCACTCCGCTTTTTACCATTTTTTGTGCCATAATGGCCTCCATTAAATCCACCTAAACAGTCTGTACACCTAAACAGAAATCTATGACCGTTCAGAGCTGCCGTAGCTTTCTGGCCTCATTTGTGCCAGAAAACTGGCGTATGTGAAGCTAAATTTGTCGCTGCTGATCACGCCCCCCCTTCCCACCCTTGCCCTGTCCCCATTAGGAAAAGTGGAGAGGGTGGCATAAAAACCGGGAGATGAGACAATTTTTTAAAAAAAGTTGCAATTAAAAAGCCGAAAAGGCACACTTTGCAATTTTTTTAATGTCACTTTTCAGGTGCAAGGGAGATGATAAATGTTCCTCTAAGCGTCTGTATGCCTACAGTTACCTACAGGTCAAACACGGTCATAAAATCCAATATTTTTAAAGAAGTTCAAGTTCAATATCTTTCTATGCATATGGCCGGTATAAAGTGCACAGCCAGGATATAACTAGAATTCAAATGGCCCCACCTTCTAGTGAGAGGAAACAGTAAGGCCTCGTCCACATTTCCGTTTTTCACTGACGTAAGCTGTCCGCATTTTTCACGGACAGCACACGTACCCATTGATTTAAATGTATCTGTTCACATTTCAGCATTTTTCTACTGATCATGGGTCAGTAAAAAAATCACTGAGACATGCACTACTTTGATCCGTGATGCGGACCAAGCACTCCCATTGAAGTCTATGGGTCCGTGAAAATCACTGACACACATCCGTGTTGTGTCCGTGGTGCGTCCGTTTTTCACTGATGACTAATAGGAGATTCTTTGGAAATCATTTTTCAGCTGAGCAACGTCAGTGAATTACGGATGCCACACGGATGGTAAAAACGGACACACGGACGCACCACGGATCCTTCACGGACAGCTTCACGGATGAAACACGTACGCTTTTTTTCACGGATGGGTCACTGACACGGAAATGTGGACGAGGCCTAACAAAGTAGCAATAATTAAAGGTATGGATAACAGTGCCAATGTATCAGCACCTCACATACTAGATAGCAGAACCCACCAACTTGTAATCCGACATAAAAAGGTACAATGTTCTGCCCCCGAGTAGACCCCCTCGAAGCTACTGAGCCCACATATGATATGTTGTATATTTGACAAAACCGCTCTCCTCGGATGGCAGTCCGAGATCAGCTTGTTGAAACTGGATTTTATAAAGATCTAAATGGTTTCAGCAGCAATACAGTTAAAACCTAACTCTTACTGAAACATATTTAAAACTCCATGGCGCCCTTTGCTTATGTGTTTTGGGTGTACAACGCTTGCTGACAGCAATGAATGAGTGCAATATGCGCAAAATGCGTAATGAAGTCAAATATTTTTCTGTAAAATTTACATTTTAACTGTATTGCTGCTGGATCCATTATGATTTTGTAGAAGTCATCTGTTACCCGAAGTCTGAGGGACAATCCGTGCTGCCTCTGTCCCATTAAAGAAGACCTGTCACCGCTCCTGACATGCCTGTGTTAATAGCTTCATGTATTCCCCATGTAATAACAGTTCTGGAACATCTATTCTTATGTCTCTATGTTGTACCATTCCTTTATTATTTCTACTACAAGTTATGAATGAATGGCTAGCAGTCTGCAGTAAGGGTACAGACGGGTGGTAACCAGTTGGGGGTGTGTACCTGTACAGACTTACTCTAACCAATCAGTGCTGCCACTTTCAGACTGTGCAGATACACCCCCCCCCCCAACTAGTTACCTCCCCTCTGTACCCTTGCTGCAGACTGCTGGCAATTCATTCATAACTTCTAGTAGAAATAATAAAGGAATGGCACAACATACAGACATAAGAGTAGATGTTCCAGAATTGTTAGTACATGGGGAATGCATGTAGATATTAATAAAGGCATGTCAGGAGTGGTGAAAGGTCCTTTTTAACTGTTGGAGTCTTGGGGAGCTGTATTGACTTTCTTTCTAGAATTTTCTAAATCCTATATTTCGATTTTAATTCATATCATTATAAACCATTATAAAAAGCTTTAAAACCCGTCCAGCTGCTCGGGTTATAGGCTCTGACCATATTACACAAATATATAATTATTATTATTACTATGAATTATTAAGGCAGCCATTCATCCCGTACGTAATATAAAACAATTACAATGAGCATGAAGAAGACGAGTTACAAACGGATACAGAATAGACAGATACAGATTTATATACTTGTATAAAGCAAACTGAAAAGAAATAAAAGACGCCCTGCATGAAGTGTCTGTGGCGGACAAACAGCAGACCACACAGCTGATTTAACAGCCGAGCGTTCAATCAATGATGCATTGAGGCACATGACAAATCCAAGTCAAAACCCATTATATTCAAGTGGCCCTTTTAAATTCCACCTCGGCGAGCTGACCCTGTTGCTTATTGCTAAAGACTTTACAGGCTTTTTTTTTCGGAAGCATTGAGGGGCGCTTTTGTTTTGGCATTTGCTCAGCAGCACCTTCACAATTAACACTGCCAGGCTTCCCCTCTGATCAATTATTCATGCCGATGACTAGCATATATTCTGAGCTCCTTAACTTCACATCAGAAGTGTGCGGCGAGAGATGACACGCGTGTGTGCTTTGCAGAATAAAAGGCTAGGCTCTGAAGCGGGTTTTTAACGCTAAATGGGAACAAGGCTAAGAGAAATGAAATCAACACTTTTAGTCAAAGTGAAGCTCCAGGCAAGCTGCAGGCACTGCACAGCATGGGAGACGCTGGCTCTGGAATCTGCCCGTGCACTGACAGCTGAATGAGAGTTTGAAGGCCTAATGGTAAGAGATGTTCCACCAATGGCGGAGCGACGGAACTTTGCTCTCCTAGTTCACCAGCCGCGCTTATCACTTCAGACTATCAAGAACGTGTCACTTTTCATTTCTAGCAATAGTGCTGCCATATCCCCCTCGCCCTCCCTGCACTTACGTTTTTGCATTATTAAACAAGCAATACACTACAATCAATGGCAAAATAAAGAAAACGGAAAAATCTGTACATCCGTATGTCCATTCCACAAATTATAGAACATGTCCTATTCTGGTCAGCGGACCCACTGTAGTCAATGGGTCTGCAAAAAAAATGTGGACGGCACACTGAAGGGATCTGCAGTTTGCAGACCACAACATACATACGTTTGTGTGCAATGCTCTACTAGGTCATTTCTACATTCTCCAATCAAATAAGATGCAAATAAAATCTTTACATTATTAACACCACGCGTTTTCAGCTTTATACAGCAGACCGCAGTTACAGCTATATCTGCCGTTAATGCATGCATGCTTGTAATGAGTCGTCCTGAGGCAAGGGTCTCTACCGGGGAGGAGGAGGGGGTTGCAATGGACAGAATTAATCCAAAATATTAATTATCCCGGGTCAAAGCCACACATATTCAGTTCTATTTTGCTGATAAGTGAATCTACCGTATATAGTCTGCTGTAAATGGAAAGGTTTTCTGTATAATGCCAGGAATATCACTCATTTTAATAAACCAAAACTAATCAGGAGAAAGAGTGAACATTTTATCTTTAACTCTTTACATGATTAACCAATTACCATACATAATCATTAGAGTGCATTTACACGACTGGATTTTTGGTCAGCGTCCGATCCGCATTTTTTGCGGATTGCAGGTGGACCCATTCATTTCTATGGGGCGGCAAAAAGTGCAAATTAGAGAACATGTCCTATTCTTGTCCATTTTGCGAACATGAATAAGTATTTTTTCCAATGGCGCCCAAAAAAAGTGTGAGATGCATGCGGACCAGCAAAATGGATATGGTCGTGTGAATGTTCCCCTAAGGCTGGTTTCACACGAGCGAGTGTCACGCTCCAGACTCGGAGCTCAGCTCCCCTACTGAACTCCCGGCACTGATGGGGTCACATAGCATTATACGGATTTATGATGCTATGTAACCCTTACAGTTCTGGAATGTATTGGATAACACTGACAGCATTATGTCAGTGTTATCCAATACATTCCAGACCTCTAAGAGTTACATAGAGAAAATCCACTGATAAACCAGGTACAGTGCCCAGCTGAATGTGATGATATATTTCACTTAGCGATCTGTTAGATCCTCTTGATGGACAGGGTCTTGTTCCCGCACAGTCATTTCTCCTGTCCATCAAGGAGAGGGAAGGGATGGCAGAGAGAGCAGGAGGAGCAAGGGTGCACTTAGAGGCTCGGACCCATCCTCGGTGCATTTAATTGATCATTTGCATATGGGTTAAAAGTATTTTTTCTCCAGAATGAAGCAACGCTTTGCCAAGTGAGAGATATCATTACATTCAGCTGACCTAACCCTACAAGGCATTGGGTCTGGTTCAAAGGGGTTGTCCCATCTCATTAACCGGGTCTAATTACTAATTACTAAATGCTAATTACTAATTTTCCAATGCTTCACTTAATATTTCTAATTTGAATGCTCCTTTTTAGTTGCTTGTTGTCAGGGCATATGGCCACCACTGTAATCTAGCAGAGATGGCTGCACAGATGCAGAGCAGGGAAGGGTTCCTGCTCTGAGGTGGCCAGGAGCACGGGAGCTTGCAGAGGAACACAGGCATGTACATGCATCAGCTGCCATACTGACTAGATCCTATCACCCTCTGTAGTTTATGCAGTACAGCTCCGAGGAATGCTTAGTAGTCTGGAAGCTGTACTATATATCTTCTCTACCAGCAGTCATTGGCAGATTGATGACAAGTTGTAGCCCAGCTGTCACCTGATAACATTATCATGGTCAGACAGTGTGCTCACTACCAAGCAAATGTGGAGCTAAGAGTGTGATTTGTGCAAACTGTTTTAAATTGGAGGGTGGAAGGGATGCAAGTGAGCTCTTAACAAGCTGTGCCTCCAATGCCATCAGATTGTAAGGTAGCTATCTAAGCCAGTACTCTCTGCTCTGATGAAGGGCAATCACCCCGAAACAGCTGTCTGCAGATGAGGTGCTGCCTTATTTAATATCCGAGTCATGTCTCAAGGCCTATTTAAAGGGTTGAGCTTTGACTTATAGGATAGCTGCCTTACATCCCGTGGCACTGGAGGAAGAGCTTGTTAACAGCTAATTTGCATACTCTCCGCAGAATTCCAGAGGAGCATGAATGGCCTATAAGTCTCCTCACGCCGCTCAAGGCGTTCTCTCTGTAAGGAGAGATAGTACCCCCAACAAATTGGAGCGTGAAGTGGCAATAGGTATGCTAAGCACAGGACTAGTAGAAGCTTCTGGAGCGTGCAAGAGTTAAAAGGGTTCTCCAAGTTAAATTTATTGATGACCTATCCTCAGGATAGGTCATCAATATCAGATCGGCGGGGGTCCGACACCTGGCACAAGTCTAAGGGAGCGATTCTTCCCATTGAAATGAATGGGGCAGTTAAGTGTAATTACACCTACTCACCACTACCGCCGTTACGGCCAGCATGTAAACAGTGAAGAGGAGGCAGCCCTGGTATGGCGCGCGCCTCCTCTTCAAACAGCTGATCGGCGGGAGTGCCGGGTGTCGGACCCCCGCCGATCTGATATTGATGACCTATCTTGAGGATAGGTCATCAATAAATTTAACTTGAAGAACCCCTTTAAGTCTCCACCCGCATATCGGTCAAGAAGTTCAGGGCTGCTGCCCAGGGAGATAGGACAACTTTAATAGTGAATTTGCTGGTATCACATTCCCTTTAACTGTCAATATGTTTTTACTTTTTTGTGACATCTGTGATGTAAAAGTAAAATTATAAAACAAATCAACTTTATTCTCCTTACTCTGGTAACTTTATTATTTCTACTTTTGCAAAGTGGTATCTCCCAGGGAAAAAGAACCATCTCACTAGTGCCAAGTTAGACTCCTACTGCATACTGATGAGGAGCAAGCACCCACGAAATAGCTGTCTACAGATGGATATTTGGTTCAGCTATATTCCCTTGTGATGTCCCAAGGCTAGTTAAAAAGTCAGACTTTGACTCATAGGTGCCATTAGCAAGACGATTTTCTTTCCTTTGGAGATACCCCTTTGCATGTTATTTTCACATCTAGCATTGCCAACAAGTCTCCTTACACAACTGGTCTCTTTAAGGAGAGCCAGTAACCTGCCTATATTCCTACTTTGGTAAATTTTAAGATTTGGGGTACATACAAACCTGAAGGTTTTCATTCAATTTTGTTGCATTTTTTTTAAAAGAAAATTGCCATTATTTGTCACATACCAATACAATTCTCTTATCTGCTCCTTAGCATTCTACTAGAAAAGACCACAGACTGATACAGTGCCCACATTCTAATTAATAATGCATGCAGTTAGCTCCATCTAGTGGTGTTGCCATGCAGCTAGAAATATATGTTTATCAAGTGCAGAATACTGGGTCTAAACACTCAGAAGTGTGTGTCATTTCCATCAGCTCTCTATGATTTCTGGGACACTCCTGACTTCACTGAATACTAATGGGGGCTCTTACTGTATTTGTATGTGTCATGGTGAAAGTGACAACACAGTCAATTAGTGTTTGCAAAAGTTATCATTAAAAAGGATGAAAATGAATGCAGACAGAAGCGTTTCTCTAGAGGCATTTGGTTTAGGTCTAATAAACAGAAGATAGGAAATCACTCCAACAGCAGCATCTCAAACATTTTCTACACTATGATTCTCAAAGTTTGGTTTGTGCTCTATGCTGCTAATACATTAATATACTGAGGAGATTTCTTTGTGCCATCTTATAGGTATGGAAATCCAAGTTTTCAGTTGCTGAAATTATACCATGGCTCTGGAAAATAGAGTGCATGTCTATCATATAAAAAACCAACGCAAGGTCATAAAAGAGCTGGTGTGCAGGTCAGATGAATTTATTTTCATGGGCAGATATATGTTATGCAAGTGTCGTTCCAGTAGCAAAATGAACCACAGCATTAAAAAATTTATAGAAAAGCTCCACCATATCACTTTTCTAGAAACCAATGATGATAAAGCTTGAAAATGGCAAATTGGAAACCTATGAATAAACTATTCTAGATCTCCATTACACTCCACAACGCTGCACTAGTAATAATAAACTTGGTCTTCTTTTTCCACAAAGTATCATATACAGATAATCTTAACAATCAGTTTTTTTTCTTTCATTAAAGTAAATGAATATGCGGCTGAAGAAGAAGTAGTCCAAGCTGTTCTCATACAACTGTATAAGATGATACATGACTGAAAACTTGGGGCTCTAGAAGCAACTATGCCATAAATGACTATTAAAGGGAACTAGACACCACCATATCAGCACCCTAAGGCTCCATTCACAAGTCCTGTTTTTCTTTCCTGATTCGATCCTGATTTTTTCTGGACCCATTGAAATGAATGGATCCAGATCAGGATCAGGATCGAATCAGGAAAGAAAAACAGGACGTGTGAATGGAGCCTAACTGTCACAAGTATCTTTTGTCTGGCAGTACTATACCATTGAAAATATAATACAAATTGCTGTCCTTCTATATCTTTAAAGAGGACCTGTCACCTCTCCTGTATGTTTTAATAGCCACATGCATTCCCCATGTAATAACAATTCTGGAACATCTATTCTTATGGCTCTATGTTGTGCCATTCTTTTATTATTTCTACTAGAAGTTATGAATGAATTGCCTGCCGTCTGCAGTAAGGGTACAGAGGGGAGGTAACCAGTTGGGGGGGGGTGTCTATGCACAGTCTGAAAATGGCAGCACTGATTGGATAGAGTGAGAATGTGCAGGGACACACCCCCATCTGGTTACCTCCCCTCTGTACCCTTACTGCAGACTGCTAGCAATTCATTCATAACTTCTAATATAAATAATAAAGGAATGGTACAACATAGTCATAAGAATAGATGTTCCAAAATTGTTATTACATGGGGCATACATGAAGCTATTAAAACAGATATGTCAGAAGCGGTGAAAGGTCTTCTTTAAGGTAATCCTCATTAGAATAGTAGGCAGGTTAGCAGAATGACAGCTCTAGTGTTCTCTTGATAGGCCTAGATATACATGCAGCAAAGAAGCAGTGCATGGATTAGTATAATGTTAGAAGTCCTGACCAGAGTCCCCCTCACTTCTCTATGGTCTCACAAAGAATGAGTCTCACTGCAGTGATAAGAGTCCAGACAGGGACGAACTAGTATCCATGAAGTTGGTTCAAAAAATTACAGCCAGAAAATCATGCACTAATTTTTTAATTAGAAATACATAAAATAGTCAGATATAGGTCAATATGTTATAAAAAACTTTTTCAAGGGAAGTATGCATTTAAATAACCCTCAGAGATGACAGTGAAGCTCAATAAAGAGCACAAACCCTTATCTGCCTTAGGCCCCTTTCACACGGGCGATGTTTCCGCGCGGGTGCAATGCGTGATGCGAACGCATAGCACCCGCACCGAATCCTGACCTATCCATTTCTATGGGTCTGTGTACATGAGCATTTTTTTTCACGCATCAGTTCTGCGTTGCGTGAAAAACGCAGCATGTTCTATATTCTGCGTTTTTCACGCAGCCCTGGCTCCATAGAAGTGAATGGGGCTTCAGTGAAAAACGCATTGCATCCTGAAGCAAGTGCGGGTACAATGCGTTTTTCACTGATGGTTGCTAAGAGATGATGTTTGTAAACCTTCAGTTTTTTATCACGCGCGTGAAAAACGCATCAAAACGCATGACACCCGCGCGGAAAAAACTGAACAACTGAGCGCAATCGCAGACAAAACTGACTGAACTTGCTTGCAAAATGGTGCGAGTTTTCCAGAACGCACCCTGAACGCATCCGGACCTAATCCGTGACGCTCATGTGAAAGAGGCCTTAAAGACAGAGTGGAAACTTCAGTAACCCGCCCTTTCCAGGGTTTCATACACAAAAGGAAGAAAAAGACATTTTTTCTAACACAACATGTGAGAATGATTCAGCTTTTCGTAATTAACCTAACCTAACTCCAGGTGAGTCATAGTCTTATGGAAAGCACAATAGGGGATGTCAGTGAGACGATCAATACAACGTGGGCTTTGGAGCCACACACAACTTGCTTGTCACTTCAATGTCGCACTTCAAATCAGCACAGTCCCAAGTGAAAATTTTTTAGCAAATAACTGAAATGTGGAGTTTCCAAAATAGCCATGTAACAACTGCAAAAGCTTTTCAAGTATTCTGAAAATAGCAGCAACAATGTACTGTACAATGTAGTTAGACACTGCTGTGACGTCACTAAGTTCCATCCCCGTCCACCAGCGATGCGGCACATGCGCTATACATACAGTGAGTCTGATGACCACTGCAGGTAAGGAGTGTTCAAGCTCAGGCAAATTCCTTCGTCTGTGCCTGTGCAAGATTTCAATGAAAGAAACTGACGTCATAGGAGGAGGAAGGAACTAGTGACATTGCAGCAGAGGAGATGAAGCGCAAGGTACTGGCAGCAACTGAAGAGGCGGCCTTGGGCTCCGATGACACCTTACCGGGCACTTTGTGCCTCATCTGCATATTTCATGGGGGGTGAGAAATGTGGATAAAGCTAACAAAGGTATGGTTTGAATAAGATTTGAGAGAACTATGTATGGGCATGGGTTACAAATGGTAGAAATAGGTGACAGATTCCCATGGCAGAAAGCGCACACAAGGCTGCAGTCACAAGACATTGAAGAACGGCCGTGTGGCGGCCCTTTTTTGTAATGGCCATCTGGCAGCTGTATTCAGAACCAATTAAAGTCTATGAGGCTAGTTACATGGCCATTTTTTTTAAGGAACAGTGGCCATCAAAAAATAGGACATGTCCTATATGTCAGACAGACCCTATTGAAATCAATCAGTCTATTTTTAATGGCTGTTTAGACAGCACCCCTCTAATGGCCGTTAAAAACGTCTACACTGTAATAAAAAAAAAAAATGCACCTGATGAGAACATGCTGAAGACCCAGCGTTTTCCGTGATTGCTATCCTGGATGAAACTATTTGTATTTTGGATAATAAAAGGAGGTATCAATATGCAGAAGATAATGTGAATAGTATTCTTTTGCTCGCTGTGATTTGCTACAGAGATGGCTATTCGTGTGCACTGCAATACTCACTGGACTTACACTGTGGAGATCCTGTGCAGTAGCCAAGTACTTGGTCTGGTTTCCTATATTGTTGTGTCTATCCCTGCACCACATGTATCATCCAGCCTGAGTCCCTGTGATAAACCTGGTGCAGGTCTAGACAGCCTGTCTTAACGTAGAAAATCTTTAGCACTAGTAAATCTGGGCCAGAAACTTCATGGTGATGTTCCCATGGTCATGCTCATGCTGGCAGCAATGAAAGCTACTAAACTGGTGTGCCGCCTATATTATGATAACTAATGGACACAACAAACGTTTCTTACAATATTATATACATAACATTCACAGTATTTTATACATAAAACACTAAAACACAACTGCACTGCTATAAAGAAGACCTCCTGCAAAAAAAAAAAAAGTTATTCTCTGATCTGTTAGAAAGGTACATGAGAATCTGTAGTGAAGGTAATTTTCTTACCAGTGTCTGAATTTGTGAGCTATCCCCTCCCTGATCCTTAGCTGTGTGATGTGACTAGCAATCAGCCTTTCCAAATGACACAGCATCTTATGTATGCACAGGAAGTCAGTTTCTCTATGTATTTCTATGTGAGCCTCACTCTCAGTCTCATAGGATTGAATAGAGAAGTAACTGACTTCCTGTCCTGTGTCAGTTGGAGATCAGAGAGTTGGTCACATGACACAGATGAGGATCAGAAGGGAGGGGATAACTCACAAATACAGTCACTGGTGAGAAGATTACATTTACTACAGTTTATACCATGCAACTTTCTAGCAGGTCAGAGAATAATTTTTTTTTTTTCGTGAGTTCTTCTTTAAAGGGGTTGTCCGGGTTCAGCTTTAAATTCACCCAGGCAGCCCGCCTTAACAGGTCATCGGAGCATCCTATGCTCCGATGCCCTCCTTTGCCCTGCGCTAATTAGCGCAGGGCAAAAGTATTTAGCCCGGTTCCGGTGACGTTCCTGGCAGTGAGCCCGGTGACGTCACCGGCGCTGATGGGCGGCCTTTAGCGCTGCCCTAGCCAGTAAAACGGCTAGGGCAGCGCTAAATCCGGCCCATTACAGCCGGTGACGTCACCGAACTCACTGCCGGGCGGGCTGCCTGGGTGAATATAAGGGTATGTCCGGGTTCAGCTCTGAACCCGGACAACCCCTTTAAGTAAAAATAAATAAATAAAAATATTACATGTCAGCAATCCAGGAATCAGGTATCTTTCTGCACACTGAAAAAAGACTGTAATACAATGTTTAAATAAGTACAAAACAATTTGACGCTACAGACTACAAAAAACTCCTCTCTTCAGCTCTTTCAGTATTAACACTTGAAAACACGTATGGCACGGATAGCTCATCTAGCCCCTTCATAAGAACATTAATGTAATAAGTAGGAAAACGTTCAAAAAGGATGACACAGCCATTCTGACATGGATATTTGAAGTAAGGACACCAGCCTCATCAGGTCTAAGATATTTATTTAATAATGTACACCGTTTGCATTTATCAATATACAGTAGAGGAGAGCACTGATAGAATGATGGAGATGAAATGCAGAAGTCTTAGCTGCATGAGCTGATAGGAGCCATTTCACACAGACATTTCGGCCGTAAACAACAGATCCGCAAAATACGGATACTTTCTGTGTTCCTACCGTATTTTTCTCACTCCAATCAACAGAAATATAGGGCCTGCTCTGTAGTTTGTGTAACAGCCACAGCCACACGGATTCGCAAAAAAATCTGGATGTGTGCATGGTTTCATAGCAATTAATGGGTCAATGTGCTAACTTCAAAAATGTATGGATAGCATACGGATGAAAAATTCAGGCGTGTATATCAGGCCCTACTGTATTTTGTGTAAAATGTTTCACACAGGCGTTTATATGTGATATGTAATGGTCTTCTCTGCCAATGTGCCAACAAGAAGCAAAATTAACGAAAAGTCTAAGCGTACAGCACCCACAGGGGTTTAGACAAAAATGCAATGGATTTTACATGTAAACTTCCAAAGATACTATGAATAGTAATTTCAATGCCTCACGCATGTAAAGAAATGGCTTGTTGCAGCACATGATATGGGCTAGAAATGCCTGATTTTTGTGATGGCACGTCAATACAAAAGCTTTTGTTTTACACTATCCCGATAATCTGTGAAATAAGTCTGCCACTCTGTTATTGATTGAAATATACTTAGGCAAAGGATTGTCATTTCTCATTTCTGCAGCAAAAACTAGTGAGCCGAACGGCAAAACACTTCCTGTGAAATATCAATTTCCTACCAATGATTTCTAGATAACTAGCTAATAACAGGAGCAGTAAGTAAGTCTTTGATTCATGCAATGCAGAAGAACCTAAAGCGTGACTACACTTTTATTTTACTTACCACTAAGCTATACCTTTATCAAAGACAGAAAAATGTATTTTCTGGACTCAGAAAGCTAACACATATTAATGGTGTCATTATAATTATATATGGTGCCTATTAATGTGTACATTAGCTTTCTAAGCATATCTCAGTGTGGTAAGGCTACAGTAATTAGTGTATATGATATGTATATGCTAGGACACAGCTCTGCCCTCTGCAATTTGATGTCTAGCCCCGGCAATCGGGGGGAGTAGGGGGGGTGTTCAGAGCACAGGGGGTGTTACAACAGCAATGCTCCAAGGATTCAGCCCCAATCCCTTGTGCTCCAAACACAGATTTCTGCAACGGTTTAGCATGCAGACAAAAGAAAGGTACCGTTTTAATCAGCATGATGAGTCCTACCGGGTAGCATGTCAGGCTTAATAGGTTTGATAATTCTGACAGAGCTTCTTCAAGTTAGTCTAAAGTTTCTGGTGGACAGAAATTTGGCTCCGAGATAAAATTTTGGTGCACTGGAACAGATTTTCACAGCATATAGACGTAAAGTAAAGTAAGCCAATAAATAGGTGGTATAAACCACCAGATTCATCATCCAGGATCAGCAACTGTGATAAATCTGGTACATTTTCAGAATGTCTGTCTACAAATTAGACAGTGTTAGCAAATATGGTCCACTATGTGTTTTAATGACTACTCTGCATATAAAGACATCACAGCTCAATGTTCTTGCATCTGGACTTATTTTGCACTACTACACTACAAAAAGTGACTCTGTACCATTGACAAATTAAAGGGGTTGTCCGGTTTCCGATATTGATGACCTATCCTCAGAATATCAGATCAGCATGGGTCTGGCTAAGCATTTGCAAAGTTGCACAACTGTAGATATTGTAGATTTTGTTGCACAAAAGTAGATAATATGAACTGCAGAATTCTGTCGTATAGACCACCTACATACATATGTGTTGGGTGTATTGCTAATGAATAAGAGGGACACGGATAGGGACAGTCTATCTCCAGAATGGGCAACTTTACTGCTAAAATCACAAATGTTTATTGGCTTAGTAGTGCACTGTTGTTTGTGAGAATATTCCAATATATCACTCACCTACTGCATCTACACTAAAATCTTGTCTTTTGCGCTTTCTTTCCAAGCAAGGTTCACTGCACAGCTGGGATCACAACCCTCCTTCTCCACGATGTGCATCTTGTCATTGCTCAGCTGATTCTCCTCTGTCCTCACTCAATAGCTATTATGTGAAAACAGGGATGACAGGTGACATCTGACTGGGAGACCACGAAGGTGGTGTACAGTCTGGAAAAGCTCTCCATTAAAGTACCATTTAAGAAAATCTCCTTCTGCTGGTATTTATATTCAACTAGTTTTGGAGAAACATGTCCAGTTAATATGTGAAGGCAATGAAAGAGCACAGGGATGGACTGAAATTGTTACACTCAATTTATATCTGGGAAGTGAACGTACACCATATTGTCTGACTGAAGTCTCTACTTTCAGATGGGATATTCACAAATTAACAATAATAATAAATTGGGAAACATATTTAAAAAAAAATAAATGACAATTTAAAGCAATATATGTAAAGTATATACATGTAAAACACAACTATACCATGGGTAATATAGGCAATATACACTACTCAACATTGAAATTGCAACACCAAGAAGGACAAGCTGTAAGGTTATGCAAATGGGGAAAGTAGCAAGTGTCGCTATGATCTGCAGACAGTCAATTTTTCAGGCACCTAGCTCCAATCTGTGGCATTTGGGAGCATCATAAAAGCCAAACTGGAAGCAAAAGTTTTTCAGCCACCTGAAACTATTCTGTTTCCCGTATTTTTCGCTTTATAAGACGCACCTGATGATAAGACGCACCTAGGTTTTTGTGAAGGAAATTAAGAAAATAAAATATTTTGAACCAAATGGTGTGCTTTTGGTGGGTTTGAACTAATGGGGGATCTGTGATGTCACTGTTATGGGGGATCTGTGGAGGACACTGTTATGGGGGATCTGTGGAGGACACTGTTATGGGGGATCTGTGGAGGACACACTGTTATGGGGGATCTGTGGAGGACACACTGTTATGGGGGATCTGTGGAGGACACACTGTTATGGGGATCTGTGGAGGACACTGTTATGGGGATCTGTAGAGGACACTGTTATGGGGATCTGTAGAGGACACTGTTATGGGGAGGATCTGTGGAGGACACTGTTATGGGGGATCTGTGGAGGACACTGTTATGGGGGATCTGTGGAGGACACACTGTTATGGGGGATCTGTGGAGGACACTGTTATGGGGGATCTGTGGAGGACACTGTTATGGGGGATCTGTGGAGGACACTGTTATGGGGGATCTGTGGAGGACACTGTTATGGGGGATCTGTGGAGGACACACTGTTATGGGGGATCTGTGGAGGACACTGTTATGGGGGATCTGTGGAGGACACTGTTATGGGGGATCTGTGGAGGACACACTGTTATGGGGGATCTGTGGAGGACACACTGTTATGGGGGATCTGTGGAGGACACTGTTATGGGGGATCTGTGGAGGACACTGTTATGGGGGATCTGTAGAGGACGCTTATTGGGGATTTGTGGATGACTGTTATGGGGGGATCTGACCCCATTACATTGGACCCCAGTTATTAGAGCCATTGCTTCTAAAGTGTATGAATCTCCCCTAACAGGGCTGCTTTGCTAAACTACCATAGCTTTAATCACTTTTCAGTACTCACTATGCATGCAGGCAGCAGGCAGGCCGGCAGCTCAGGTCCCTCACTCAGTAACGCTATGGCCCCGCCCACTGAATTAATGAAGTGGGCGGGTCCAGAGCCGGAGTGTGACTGAGTGAGGGACCTGCGCTGCCGGCCTGCTTGCTGCCTGCATTCATTCATAGTGAGTACTGAAAAGTGATTAAATCTATTGTAGTTTAGCAAAGCAGCCCTGCTGGAGGAGATTCTTACACTTTAGAAGCGATGGCTGCTGTGAAGGGGGCCCGGCTTAATGAGCTTCAGTGACTGCGCTGGGCCCCACTTTACATCTGGCACATCGCAGGCAGCACAGTGCGGCCATGTAATACTGCTCTATTCCGTTTATAAGACGCACAGCCACTTTCCCCCGACTTTGGGAGGAAAAAATGTGCGTCTTATAAAGCGAAAAATACGGTATTCTGTTTCCTGAACATTATTGTGGAGGTGGCCATTTTACCTGAGCTGTTCTTAACAGCATTTAGAGAGCATTTAAAGAATTGGTTTATGGCAGCCCCATGGGCCATAGACACAATGGTCAGGAGGGGACCTCACTGACTTCTATGGGAGAGATTTCTAGGCATGCTTTGTGATCTGTGTAGAGGTCATTGTACAAGGAAAGAATAGATAAGATCTGACAATCACCTATTGTGAATGGTGGATCCCGTCTTATCTATGCACAGAGGTGATATCATTTCAGGTAGGATTAGAATGACAAGTAAGCAGGTAACTGCAGTAAAGTGATCTGTACAGACCAAGAAGTGGCAAGTGGCATCTATTATTAGGATTAGTGGCCAGTGCAAAAAAAAAACAGGATTTTGTTCATTTTTCTTTTGTTTAACTATAGAAATTGACATGGAAAACTAAAAATAACATCACCAAAAATGTATTTAAAAACAGGTACATAAAAATAGGTTCAAACAAGAGGCTATTTTCTGATGACACAAACATTACCTGTAAGTCAGATCGACAGGCTGTTCACCTCCACTTTTCCAGCCACTTTTCAAAATTGGTGTGAGTGGTGTAAAAAATTATAATTTATTAAGAATTAATAAGCCCCCAAAAAATCACCAAGCTCTGAATTCTGGATTGCAGGGATACATAAATTCCTACCCCCATGATGTGTACAGCCACTTTCACACGGTCAGCATTTGGTCAGTGACTGTCATTAGTGATTATGAGCCAAAACAAGGTACAGGTCAAAAACACAGACTCGATGCACATCTTTCCCTCATACCTTATGCCTGTGGAGGCTCCAATCCTGGTTTTGGCTCATAATCACTGATGGAAATCACTGACCAAACACTGACTGTTTGGAGGAGACCATAGAGGAAGGAATTTGGCTGAGTTGGTTCTGGCTACTATACTTCAGCTCTAAGCAGTCAACTTAAAGTAACAATCCACAAAAAGCAAACTATAAAAGAATGGAAACATACTTTACACAAGTTCTAGCTGAAGCAGTACACGCGTATACAAGCCCTGGAAAACCACAGTGAAAATATAGATTGGTGGAATTATCTTTTAAGAATGCAGATATGTTTTTTGTGCATAATACAAGGGTGATGAAATTCATTAGAAAGCTTCTTATTACTAAGAAATATGATTTCTTAATATAACTAGAACACAAAATGAATATACAACGTAAAACTCCACATAGCTGAACTGGCAATGCACTTTCTCAACCTGGATATGCTCCCCATTTACTTAAATGATCTGAATTTATAGAATACTAAGATGGCTGGGTCCTGTTTGAAGAACCATAGCTATCCCCTAGGTAATTAACAGCAGTGGAATGTGAAATCAAGTCTATTTCATTAAAGGAAAAAGAGAAGAGAGAAAAAAATACTTTCTCTCTCTAGTGTTATGCTGCTGGGGCCGTTGTCCATCAGTTAGCTAGCTCTCTCATCTCAATGCCCTACTGTATAATTAACTCAAGCTAGGATTGTTATCCAAGTAGGTTAAAAGAAGTGATGGCATAGCCTCAGTTTCATTAACAGCATGATGATGAGCAGCTCCTACTGTCTGTATCCCGAGCACAGTGCCTAAAAGAGTAATCAGAAGCTAGAGATGAGCACCGTATGTTGTTTTTGCATTATAAGAGTGATTTAAGTAGGTATCAAGAGATTCACACAGTAGATCTGAAGCAAAGTCAGAATAGATCTAAGGCCAGCCATGCCTTGATTAGGTGGATAGTTAGTGTAAAGCAACTATGTGAAGCTCTTCAAAGTCCAACACGGTTTGTGCAATTAGAAGGGAAGATGCAACAATGGCTGATGAGACTGCACGGATAATAACTCGCTCTGTGCCAGGATGAGTGCCAGGATTTGCCTCATTACTCATGGCATGTCTAATTAACCTTATAGGGTAAGCCTCTGTGATGCAAACTGGGGAATATTGTTAATGACTTTTAATCCAACAATTACTAGAAATCAAAGCCAACCAAGTGTATGTTGTAAGAAACAGAAAAGTCCAGTAATATCCACTAAGCAGCGCTAGCCAAATGTCCTAATGGTGCCAGGCAAAATATTGTGGGCTTTTGACCAAACAGTGCCCAAACGAACATTATCCTATAAAGAGATTGGTCTTCAAAAAAACGTATCACCTAGATCAGGGATGGCCAAACTGTGGCCCTCCAGCTGTTGCAAAACTACAACTCCCAGCATGCCTGGACAGTGTACAGCTATTAGCCTACAGCAGGGCATGGTGAGAGTTTTACAACAGCTGGAGGGCCACATGTTGAACATCCCTGACCTAGATGATAAATGTATGATTGATGGGGATCTGACTGCTGGGAATAGGCCCCCATTGGGTACCCTATTTGTATAGAGAGGCGGTCACACACACTAAAAATCTATTCAAATCATTTTAACGAGCTATCTCACCGTCCAAGAGGCAGAATGCAGTGGTAGTGTGCATGAGTGACCACCACTCCATTCAAAGATTATGCATACTCATATACAATGAACATGTTCTTATGTACAAAGTTTGGCGATAACGCCGATCACCAACTTTTATGCCTTCGCATGCCGTGGTCAATTGTGACAACAGCATCTGAACGGTTATTTTTCCAGTGCTACAATCTCAGGGATCAAATAGCTCCCCCTACACCAACATCAAGGGAGTCGTTCTGTTGCTATGGCAGCCTCAGGCCTTCTGAGGACTTAACGGATTCTCCCATACACTGCAATGGTAAATCAAAAACAATCTATCAGAGAAGCGATAGAATGATTCCATGTTAAAATCTCCTAGGGGGGACTAAAATGTGAAAAAACGCAAACGTTTTTAAAAATATATACATACACACACATATATATATATATATATATATATATATATATATATATTTTTTTTTTTTTTTTTAAATCACCCACCTTTCTTCATTTTAAAAATAAACAAAAAATAAAAGATTATTGGCATCTCAAAACAACAAACAATTTCTGCAGCAGGAAGGTGTTAAATTTCACGTGCCTGATAGCAACAACAGACATCAGGGGACAGTTGCGATGGCCCTATACACATCAGATTATCAATCTTGATGATCTAGAGCGTCAGCTGACATCTACCAAATATATGTCCTGTTTAACTGTTTCCTAATGTAGACAGCGAGCCGGTATAGAGGTCTATTCCACAATGTTGTGTAGCAGTTAGTCAGGAGGGGTGTGCACCCCCCAATTTTGACCCCATTATGAAAACAATTACAAAACAATTATTAGGTAACAGTGAAGTTTTCCATCAGGGTCTCAATAACAGAAAGTGAATGATAGGAAATGATACTGTGACGAACACTGCACTGTGAATGCAGCAGCCGAGTAATTGCTCCTAATGAGAATGACGAGAAGACATCAATTTGTCACTTTAAACAGAGAAACAAAAGTCCCTAAGCTGCCCCTTGTTTACAATTAGTGATCTGCATTACTGAGCGCAGTTGCCATTACAATACCCTCCCCCCATATAAGAAGCAGCACAACCCGTCTGCACAGTCATATTCCACCATGAGGCATACATAGCAGGCCAGAATACTACCGGCCAGGCCCATGTTTGAAGGATAATTACTTTTATAATTATCATGTATTATTATTATTATTACTGTATAATTATCATGGTTTATGTGTGATAAAAACTATTAATATAATACTACTAACATTTAAAGACAGAAAAACTGAATAACATTGTTTTGAACACAGCATTGGTATCCTACTTCATAGAAACCCTTGTTAGCGATTATCTGGTGGTGTAAAAGTGGCGGCAATTACCCGATGAACGAGTGAAACACTTATTCATTAGGTAATAGATCATTTGTGCGGACACAAGAAAAGCTGTTCGCCAGCAGCAGACCGTGGTGTGTAAACACGCTCTGCTGCCCGCAAACAGCAAGTAAGTATAGGGATTAGCAATGCCATTAGTGATCGCTCCTCTCCATGCTGTGGAGGAGATCGCTGCATGGAAGTTTACTGGTCCCCTCCGCTGACGAGCAGATGATTGCCGGAAAGAAATGCTTCCTTGCCGACAACCTCCTGCCATATCGTCCCATGTAAAGGGACCTGCCTCACCCAGTTTTCCAGTACGTGTCCATCAATCACTCCAAGACAATGGAGGAGGCAAAACGCAACGCCCCAGATTTCTGACAATCCCCTTTGAGGGATTTGTAATAAATAAAAGTCGCTCAGTTCTCAATGAAACTACTGCTCATTTCAAGCGTAAATAAGTAAAACAACTCAAACACTACAGTGAAAAACTACTACGCAATAAAAAATGTATTAATATAGCAAACAAAGGCTACACTCCAGGAACAGCAAGAAATTCACACTCCAGCCCTCTGCTACTGTATAATGTCGTAGAAAATCCCATGTTTGCTGAACCACACAGCTTCCTGTATATCAATAATTCAGCGTCTTAGTGGGAAATGAGGCCACACAGAAAAAGGGAGCTCTGACTTGTATGTAAACAGGACCCGGGAGAGTGTAAAATCATCTGCTCTGTTACTTAGGAACAATATATTGACAAGCAGTAAATATCCAGAACAAAAGAAGAAAACCACTATGAGGCGGTACTGACACAGTAACCAATAGACCTCCATGAAACCACGGAGAAATAAAAACAAGCACAACTCCAGTGGAATTAAGACAGCTAAGGCTAGCTTCACCGCACGTAGCACTTTTTGTCCGGCTAAATCCGGGGCCGGGTAGCTGCCGCACCTCCACCAGATGCCATTATAGTCAATGGGCCCAGCGGGCACTGCTATAACATCCGGCGATGCCAGACCTAAAGAGCTCCAACAACAGGCCGCAAGTGTGAAAGAAACCTAAACCTGATCAGATAATGAGATTTTTGTACATTTGCAAAAATTTCTGATATGTCACAGTGATAAATGAAAGGTTTTGATCTGTGGAATCTCGGTGCTGAGATCAGTCGCATCCGTGGGGTGCAGTATGGCGGGAGTGATGTGATTCACCCATGTGAAGGATGTCTGTGCTGCTCCTGGACTGATCCTCTTGTGCACATGTACCATACAGTAAGTGAACTGTTCTGTGCAACCACAGAAGACTAAGCATCCACGGCCAGCACAAGCAGCAGTGACATAGGTAAACCAGGACACCGCCATCATGCTGTGCCCTATGGACATAGCGGCCGAGGAGTGATGATGTCTACACGGCCCAGAGGCTTTTTTATGCATAGTGGTGGCAAGTTGTGTGACATACAGATGTATGTCACATAAGAAGTGGATTAGGACAAATCTGCAATGGTTTTTACAAACTGGCCTATCAGTGACCGACAGCCTTCCCTCTATGTGTATACTGAGACAGCTGTCATCACTGATAGGACCGCCTTCCCTGTGTACAGCTGAAGTCAGAAAGAGCAGAGATTTAAATGTATAAAAAGTTTTACTGAATCTTTTCCCACAAATCATACATCAGTCTGCTCAGCTCCTCCTGCTCTATAACATACTGCCTGCAGCTCAGACGCCATGTTCAGTGTGACAGAATCCCTGTAAAGGCGTTTCACATCTGGAATCCATTGCCAAAATGAATGCAAACCAATGTTAATGTTTATAAAAGATCTTTTTTCCCATTTTTACCTGGAAACAAGTGAAATATAGCTAAAAAGGTAACGTTTGAATTGTATGATCTGTGAGTGGCTGCATTTGTGGTCTTTTTCGGAAAAGAACTGTGCCAGCAGAAGACATTTTAAAAAAAAAAATTGCAAAAAAAAAAAGAAAAAAAAATGGTGTGAAGGCATGAAACAGCTGAGCATTCACTACTTCTATAAAGTACACTGAAGAAGCAATATATCTCTGACATAGAAGACATAGACATTTTCTGGGACCAGAAAGTGGGGGGTTACGTAGGATGTCATCGTAGGCCACAGGTGGCCCCCGGGCAGAGGTTGCAAACCTCTGCTTCACCTATATATATTATTAGGAAATGTCATCCAGATCAAAATAATTTTATGGAATTTTTCATAAGAGAGGCCTAATATGCCCTGGACATCCATGTACCATGTGTCTGTGCTTACTAATAAAAATCAATATCCAGTGTGAAGCACAAATATAGCGAAACCCATTGGACTTTTGTTTTCTGTCAGAGGAAAAAGCCCGGATTTCTGTAATACATGAAAATATTGCAATTATCTTACAGCATCAATAGGCTGCCAAGATGAACAAAGTAAAAAAAAAAAAATCGACGAGATTTACATTTCATTACAGGAAATAAGGTAAAATTGTTGTATTGCTGACATAAGCCTTAATGTAGTCATATTGACACATTACTGAAGGAATTACTTGCAATCGCACTTGCAAAATCAGCTTTATTTAAATAAAAATGCAATACATTTTAAAATCTGCCACATAAGTTTGCCCTTTTATGACTTGTTTTATTTCAATTTCTCTTGTTTGCATAATGCACTTTTCATTCTGAGTAATACAGCAGCACAAACATCAGAAATGTGTCAAAAAACACAGAGATATGCCGGTAAGAAAATCTCTTCCCTTCTTAAAGGGGTTTTCTGAGATTTAGATATTGATAATCTATCCTCAGGATAGGTCATCAATATCAGATTGGCAGAGGTCCGACTACTGGGACCCCCGCTGATCAGCTGTTTGAAGTGGCCGTGGTGATCTTAAGAGTGTTGAAGCCTCCTCGCAGTTCACCAAGCACAGGGCCGTCCATTGGATGGCGGCCATGCTTGGTATCGCAGCTCAGTAACATTAACTTGAATAGGGATGAGCTGCACCTAGGCCATATAACTGATGAACATGACATCACTTTCTTAGGAAGAGGCTGATGTTAGATGTCTGTCACTTATCTGCTATTATAAAAAAGGTTTCCAAAAACTTACAGTATAATGCTGGCAGCATGCCCAAAAAAAGAGGTACTGGCTGAGAAGAGTATTGGTGATTGTTTCTTCTGGGAAAAGCGGTAATAAACTTCCTTCCCATGGCAGAAGAGGCATTAATTGGCTACAGCCCTCTATCCACACAACATCTAGTGGCCTTTCAGCTCTCTATCCACACAACATCTAGTGGTCTTACAGCCCTCTATCCACACCACATCTAGTGGTCTTTCAACCCTCTATCCACACGGCATCTAGTGGTCTTTCAGTCCTCTATCCACACCACATCTAGTGGTCTTTCAGTCCTCTATCCACACCACATCTAGTGGTCTTTCAGTCCTCTATCCACACCACATCTAGTGGTCTTTCAGCCCTCTATCCACACCACATCTAGTGGTCTTTCAGCCTCTATCCACACCACATCTAGTGGTCTTTCAGTCCTCTATCCACACCACATCTAGTGGTCTTTCAGCCCTCTATCCACACCACATCTAGTGGTCTTTCAGCCCTCTATCCACACCACATCTAGTGGTGTTTCAGCCCTCTATCCACACCACATCTAGTGGTCTTTCAGCCCTCTATCCACACCACATCTAGTGGTCTTTCAGCCCTCTATCCACAGCACATCTAGTGGTCTTTCAACCCTCTATCCACACCACATCTAGTGGTCTTTCAACCCTCTATCCACACCACATCTAGAGGTCTTTCAGTCCTCTATCCAAGCAGCATCTACATGTCTTTATGCCCTCTATCCACACCACATCTACATGTCTTTCAACCCTCTATCCACACCACATCTACATGTCTTTCAACCCTCTATCCACACCACATCTACATGTCTTTCAACCATCTATCCACACCACATCTACATGTCTTTCAACCCTCTATCCACACCACATCTTCATGTATTTCAGCCCTCTATCCACGCCACATCTACATGTTTGGTTTTTTTTGCATCAATTTTGACAGCAAATGATGCCCATACATCACTATGGTTTGGCTTGCGAGGCCCCCCAAAGAAAATAAGGCTTGAAAAACCTTCTCTACTAAAGTAGATATTCAACAACAATGTTTGATACCATTGAAGTCATAAGTTTACATACAAAATATTCACTAAAACTTTCTCACAATTGGATCCCAATATACATTCCTTCTCTTAGGATCACTACTGTATTTCAAGAAGGTGAAATGTCAGAAATCTTCCCAGGGGCTCAGAAGTTTACATATATGTGCTTATGATTTGATAGCATTGCCTTTCAACTGTCTAATTTGGGTAAAAAGTTTGGGGTAGCTATTTACAAGCTTCTTGTGATAAGTGCGCATACAAATGAATATGTGACAGCCGTACCCGGTTCTTGAATCCGCAAAACACAGGCACCAGCTGTGTGCACCCCAGTGTGGACCCACTGACACTGATAGAGACCCAGAAACACACAAAAGCCCTTCCATGAGCTTCCTGATCCATGCCTCAGCACTGCAAAAAACAGTACATGTTACATCTTTGGCTGCATCTTGAAGTCAACGGGTCCGCACTGCGATGCAGATTGCACACGGCCAGTGCCCGTATTTTTCAGATCTACAGTCCATCACACATCACGTGAATGCACCTTAATTTACTGGAATTGTGGCCCTTTCTTTCTGACAGAACAGTTGTAACAGAGTCAGATTTGTAGGTCTCATTGAGTTGTGAAAAACTGAATGAATGAGATGTATGTAAAGTTATTACCCAAGTTGTTTCTTATAAGCTGTTCAAGCTGAATAACATTATAAAAACTTTGCATTACTTATCATGTAGTAATCCTGCGGATACAGCACACATTAAAAAGGTATTCTAGATGCAACAAGTTATCCACTGGATATGAAATAACCGCTACATCTGGAGGAGTCTGACCGCTGGGACCTCCACCGTCCTGAGAACGGGGTGCATCCTGTGTTCCTCCCAATGAATGGAGCAGCGGTCGAGCATGCGCCCTGCTGCTCCATTAAAGGGGTATTCAGACTGTATTACGTTATCCCCTATCCACTGAATGTACCAAGCTGCAGTCACAATTCTCCAGCATGATGGAAAAATAACTTCACAGATCAAGCACTGTTTGATTTACATTCTAGCATGTGGCATTAAAAAAAAAAATTAATAAATAAAAAATGCACCCATGGATCATCTGAAATTTATATGAATTCTACTCTAGTTGTGATATACACTTTTCAGATAATCAAGTAACGATGAATATCAGAAGTATGTTTATTCTTATTGATTGCTCTTCAATGTCTGGATCAATACGCCACATTCATATCTACAAAAGGAAAGATCCTGGGCTCATTCGGAAAAGTAAAGAAAGAGAGGAGGCTTCCATGCAATCGGCACCTTTCTGCTGCATGTTAAACCGGCTCACACAATACCATGAATAATTTAGCTCACAGAAACTTCACATGTGCCGAGTACTATAAGCCGACCACTGGCATTTTCACTTCAAATTTGTACACTCTTTAGTCAACACGCTTCATCTGCATTTCTAACACCTGCTTCAGTCATCTGTGAAGAGCCGTTATGAACAAATTTCCCTTTCATCTTTATACTGTCCATCTAGAACGCATACACAAAAATTTATACAGGAAAACGTAATTATTTAGCTTTTACGCGGGTGACATGGGTCTACTCACGGAAATATTTTTGATCATTTCTTGAAAGAAAATGGTTATTCAATGGGATAATACCTAAAACACGCGTGCTTTTTATCTTCTGAAATCAAACGTGTAATAGTTTTTCTTATGCTGATGATCATTAATAAAACATGAGACAGGGGGTGAGCTGTATTTCATTGTTGAAATATGCTAGAATGCTTCCACAATGGTCTATGTTTCAATATATATATATATATATATATACCGAACACATGTTGTTCATCCTTAGATGCATACCGCAATAGGGCGTACACTCTGCCGGTCTGCCTTTGACCAACTCTAGAGCTAAAACCTTCATTGTCTATAATGTCACCTCAGCAGAGTGGTAACAGATTACTCATTTTTATGGGACATCACCATTGCTAGGGATATAGCCTCCAAGGTTTGAATGCAAGTCTGCTGTAGTACCACTTTTGGCCATCTGGAGGTGCAATTTTTTTTTTTTTTTGTTAGTAGGGTGTATAATTAAAAGGGTTTTCTGGGAGTTCAATCTTATCAGTGGGTGTCTCAGGATAGGTCATCAATATCAGATCGGTGGGGGTCCGACACCCGGCACCCCCGCTGATCAGCTGTATGAAGCAAAGGTATGCGCAGTGTGCCATCTCCCTTCTCTGTTCCTGCTCGCCAGACATAGCAGTAGCAAGCAGGAAGAGAGAAGGGAGACGGAATGAGTGCACTGTGCGTGCCTTCCCTTCATACAGCTGATCGGCGGTGGTGTCGGATCCCACTGATCTGATATTGATGACCTATACTGAGGATAGGTCGTCAATATTAAAAGCCCGGAAAACCCGTTTAAAGAGCATCTCTCAGAATGATCAACCATATTAAACCAGCATACAGTCTGGTACGGTTGATCATGCTGATAAGAACGATACTGTTATTATGACTCTCTGTGGCCCCATTACTGAGATTACTGCATTTTTATTTATATGCAAATGACCTACAGTAACTGGCTGGGCCCTTGGAGCACCAGTTTGTTACCACCCCTTCAGCTTCAGTTCCTCTCTTCTTCCCCTGGATTGACAGGGATAGTCTTCTAGTGCTTGCTGCTCTCTCAGATTCTGGTCTCTGAGTTTGCTCAGTGTTTCTCCTGCTGCTCTCCAAGCTAGGCATATTCAAACTGAGCAAGCAGAGAGACCAGTCATCCTGTATCTTCCACTTGCTTAGTTTGAATCTGCCCTGCTTGGAGCACAGCACCAGAAACACTGAGAAAACTCCAAGACCAGAAGATACAGCAAAGACAGGAGAATACAGATCTCGGTGCTAGGAGATCAACACTAGAAGACTTGTAATGTTAATTCGGGGGAAGGGCAGAAGTTGAAGGGATAATAACAAATTGGTGCTCCGATAGCTCTGGCCTGCCCCTCGGTACTTCAGTTAGGTGATTTACATATAAATAAAAATGCCCACAAGGAGTCATAATAAGGGCATAATTTATATCAGCATGATCAACCCTAGCAGGCTGTATGCCTGGTTTAATAGCACTGATCATGCTGACGTGCTCTTTACATGAGCATTTCATTAAATAAACATATCATTATACAATATAAATATCCTTTTACTAGAAGTATATTATTCATAGTGGGTAATACCTATATTATAAAACAGAAATAATAGGAGTAAATGGAACTGCATTACTCAGCGGGCATCAGTGAACCTGAAACTGTTATTTTCTTTGCTTAGAAATAATAATTGCCATAGTTTTTGTGGTAGACTTTTACTCTAGGGTTGGGCACTGTTTTTTAGCTACAAACAAATCAACTCCCTGGTTGTGTGGGCACACAATATTCCTTTAGTCACTGTACTTTTAATAAAATGTACAGGTGCATCTCAATAAATTAGAATATCAAAATGCAATTTATTTTATGAAAATCCAAAAGCCATTATTTCAGAAAAAAAGAATATTCTAAAAAACTTAGGTTTCCTAAGTCTTTAAATGGATCTGTGGTCTGGTTCGTTAAGCTACAAAATTATGGGGAAGACTGCTGACTTGACAGTTGTTCACAAGACAGTCATTGATACCCTCCACAAGGAGGGTAAGCCACAAAAGGTCATTGCGAAAAAAGATGGCTGTTCACAGAGTGCTGTATCCAAGCTAAAAATGTGCACAAGCAACAGGGAGAACTGCAGCATTTAAAGAATTGCCAAGAAAAGGCCATTCAGGAATTTGAGGGAGATTCACAAGGAGTGGACATTTCTAGGACATGGGCTACAACTGTCACATTTCTTGTGTCAAATCACTCATGACCCAGAGACAACGTCAGAAGCGTCTTACCTGGGCTATGGAGAAAAAGGACTGGGCTGTTGTTCAAATGAAAGTAATTTTGCATTTCATTTGGAAGTTAAGGTCCCAGAATCTGGAGGAAGAGTGGAAAAGACACACAGTTGCATGAGACCCAGTGTGAAGTTTCCACCTATATCATCTGCTGGTGTTGGCCCACTGTGCTATATCAAGTCCAAAGTCAACACAACTACCTTCCAAGAAATTTTAGTGCACTTCATGCTTCTCTCTGCTGGCAAGCTTTATGTAGATGTTGATTTCATTTTCTAGCAGGACTTGGAACCTGTCCACACTGCCAAAAGTACCAGTACCTGATATAATAATCTCGGTATCACTGTGCTTGATTGTCCAGCAAACTCACCTTCCCTAAACCCCATAGAGAATCTATTGGTTATTGTCAAGTGGAAGATGAGACACCAGACCCAACAAAATAAGCAGAAGGCAGCTATCAAACCAACCTGGGCTTCCATAACACCTCTGCAGTGCCACAGGCTGATCGCCTCCAGGCCACGCCGCATTGATGCAGTAATTCCCGCAAAAGTAGCCCCAACCAAGTATTGAGTGCATTTACTGTACATACTTTTCAGAAGGCCAACATTTCTGTATTAAAATATATTTTTTTGATTGACCTTAAATAATATTCCAATTTCCTGACATACTATGATTAGGGTTTTCATTAGATGTAAGCCATAATCATCAATAGTAAAAGGAATAAATGCTTGAAATAGATCACTCTGTAGGTAATGTATCTATATAATATATGAGTTTCTAATTTATTGAGATGCACCTTTATATGAAACTTTCTAATATATCTTATCAAAGAAAAATGCATTTTGTTGAAAGTACATCAACCATTTAACCCTTTCCCGACCAACGCCGTACATGTACGGTGCTGGTGCGGTGCGTGGACATGACGCCCGCTCGCGGGTGCGGCGGGCGTCATGGCCGGAAAGTCTCTGCTGTTTCTAACAGCAGAGACTTGCCGCTACTTACCGCCATCGGCGGCGTCTTCCTGGACTTTCTGATGCATCAGGATGCGTCTGAACCCAGAAGCGTGCGCTTCTGGGTGGTGTACAGACGCCCCGAGTGGCCAATCGGGGTGTCTGTACACCATATGAAAACTGTAATCCTCGCTGGTGAGGATTACAGTTTTCAAACTGCAATTCTTATTCTGGCCACTAGATGGCAGGCCAGGATAAGAAATGAGCAATTTTGGGATTTAACTCCATCTAGTAAATCCCTGATTGCTCATAAAGAAAAGAAAAAAAAAACACAATATATTAGCTCATATTTGAGCTTTAAAATAATCACAAAAAAATGTAAAAAAAATGTTAAAAAATCTATAAAAAATAAAAAATATATAAAAGTTCAAATCACCCCCCTTTCCGTATAATTAAAAAATAAATACCTAAATAACAATAAATATAGACATCCTGGGTATCACCGTGACCGTAAACGCCCGTACTTTTAAAATAAAATAAAAAATTCCAATACGCCGAATTGTGTGGCGGAAAAAAACATCCAAATGGCGAGTCCGCAGTTTTTTGTCGCTTTTTTTTTTCTAAAAAAAATTAAATAAAAAAAGTGATCAAAAAGTCATACACACCCCAGAATGGTATCAATAAAAACTTCAGATCGCCCCGCAAAAAATGAGCACACTGTTATGGGGGATCTGTAGAGGACACATATAGGGCCATCTGTAGAGGACACCTATAGGGGATATGTGAAGGACACTTATTGGGGGATCTGTGGAGGACACTTATTGGGGGATCTGTGGAGGACACTTATTGGGGGATCTGTGGAGGACACTTATTGGGGGATCTGTGGAGGATCTGTGGAGGACACTTATTGGGGGGATCTGTGGAGGACACTTATTGGGGGATCTGTGGAGGAGGACACTTATTGGGGGATCTGTGGAGGACACTTATTGGGGGATCTGTGGAGGACACTTATTGGGGATCTGTGGAGGACACTTATTGGGGGATCTGTGGAGGACACTTATTGGGGGATTCTGTGGAGGACACTTATTGGGGAATCTGTGGAGGACACTTATTGGGGAATCTGTGGTGGACACTTATTGGGGGATCTGTGGTGGACACTTATTGGGGGATCTGTAGAGGACACTTATAGGGGGATCTGTAGAGGACACATATAGGGGGATCTGTAGAGGACACATATAGGGCCATCTGTAGAGGACACATATAGGGCCATCTGTAGAGGACACATATAGGGCCATCTGTAGAGGACACATATAGGGCCATCTGTAGAGGACACATATAGGGCCATCTGTAGAGGACACATATAGGGGGATCTGTGGAGGACACATATAGGGGGATCTGTGGAGGACACTTATTGGGGGATCTGTGGAGGACACTTATTGGGGATCTGTGGAGGACACTTATTGGGGAATCTGTGGAGGACACTTATTGGGGAATCTGTGGAGGACACTTATTGGGGAATCTGTGGAGGACACTTATTGGGGAATCTGTGGAGGACACTTATTGGGGAATCTGTGGAGGACACTTATTGGGGAATCTGTGGAGGACACTTATTGGGGAATCTGTGGAGGACACTTATTGGGGAATCTGTGGAGGACACTTATTGGGGGATCTGTGGAGGACACTTATTGGGGGATCTGTGGAGGACACTTATTGGGGGATCTGTGGAGGACACTTATTGGGGGATCTGTGGAGGACACTGTTATGGGGATTTGTGAAGGACAGTGTTATAGTGGGATGACTGTTATGGGGGATCTGACCCCATTGCATTGGGCCCCAATTATTAGAGCCATCACATATAAAGTGTATGAAGCAGCCCCTAGCAGGGCTGCTTTGCTAAACTACCATACAGTAGCTTCCATAACTTTTCAGTACTCACTATGAATGAATGCAGGCAGCAGGTAGGACGGCAGCGCAGGTCCCTCACTCAGTCACGCTACGGCTATGGCCCCGCCCACTTTATTAATGAAGTGGGCGGGGCCAGAGCGTGACTGAGTGAGAGAGCTGCGCTGCCGTCCTACCTGCTGCCTGCATTCATTCATAGTGAGTACTGAAAAGTTATGGAAGCTATGTTAGTTTAGCAAAGCAGCCCTGCTAGGGGCTGCTTCATACACTTTCTAAGCGATGGCTGCTCTGACCGGGGTGGCTTAATAAACTTCAGTGACTGCGCCGGGCCCCGCTACTACCCCCATAGCGCCCGTCTTTACATCTCACTGGCACATCGCAGGCCGCTATGCTATGCAGCACGGCATGCGATGTGCCGGCCATGTTTTACTGCTCTATTCGCTTTATAAGACGCACAGCCACTTTCCCCCCCCACTTTGGGGGGGGGGGGGGGAATGCGTCTTATAAAGCGAAAAATATGGTAGGTATCGCCGGATTCGTACTGACCAGTAGAATGAAAGTAACTGGTCAGTTTTAATGAACATCGAACGGTGCTGTTTCTTTTGCTACATTTTATTATCTTTGGACTCTGTTGCTCACTAAATTTAAACCATTACAAGACAGTATTGTATTCTGTACAACTGGGTTCATTTCTCAAACTGGTGTAAAGTAGAACTGGCTTAGTTGTCCATAACAACTATATTCCTCCTTTCATTGTTGACGACTCCTTTGGAAAATGAAAGGTGGAAACTGATTGGTTGCTATGGGCAACTAAGCCAGTTCTACTTCACACCAATTCATATTTGGGTTCATTTATCAAATTGGTGTAAAGTAGAACTGGCTTAGTTGCCCATAGCAACCAGATTCCACCTTTCATTTTCCAAAGGAGCTGTCAAAAATGAAAGGAGGAATCTAGTTGCTATGGGCAACTAAGCCAGTTCTACTTTACACCAGTTTGATAAATGACCCTGAATATACATACAGTATTAGCGTTATATCACTCTGACTTCCAGGTGGAGAATCTGTATTCTATGCCTCTCAGCAAATTTATTACAGGACTACTCCAGCTTGTATAGGGAATGATTGTAAAACGATAAAACTGTAACACGCTATACATCTTAATGCAGACAGCTGTGGTGTCAGAGAACCTTGCAGATGTTGATCTGGTCAGATTTGATCTCTCATGACGCAGAAAGGCTCTATAATCATAAATCATCTTAATGTATAAACTGTAATCTTATACTGCCACAGAAAATGGAGAGGAGCGCCACTGTGTGGTTTCAGAAGTGCCAGTGCAGCCATGCCGCACACAGAGCAGACATTCTTCTCCCCCTAGGGACATTCATATGCTTGCTGCCAGGACCAGCCCCTTTGATAACTAGCTATGCTGAATTACTCAAACGCTATCAAATTTTATTAAAACCTCATCAAGGGGAGAAATCAAATCACTTATTAAGCTCTACAATTATTGTAAAGCGAGCAGTTTAAATGAGAGGAGAAGATAATGACATTACTGGCTCAACTTAAAGAAATTCTCAACGGTACTATCCTGAGATATTCTGTTGGCCTGAAATTTATGTAAATTGAATTCATCCATAATTAGTTATTACCCGCTGAGTAAAAAAAAAAACACAACAGTTTTCTAAAACAATTAGTTCTTAAAGGCAATGCATTTTAATACGGGATGGGTATTATTTAGAAAGATTAAAAAGATTTTGTAATAAAAAAAATTAGAACATTTACGTTTTGTACCATCAGGTCAGCAAAAATATCTGTGGAAAGCCAGAGCAATAAAGCTAAGTATAGAAAAAACTACAACAGATTATTTGTAGTGGTCTGGGAAGCTTCTAGAACATAAAGCTTTGAAATCGACTGAAAAGGCCAAAAAGTCACATAAATCTTCCCAAAGAGAACGTAATCGATAAGGTAATATGGGTTCGTGTGTCACGTCTGTGGCTGGGGCTTGTGTACATTCCACAGTCACCTAATCTCAGAGTGCAAACAAGAGTTATGTGTGTGCAGGACAGACGTGCAACTGCATCTTAGGTGAAGAGGGTCCTGGTCTTGTCATTCCGGAGGTCAAATCCCTGCTGAACAGCTACAAATAACCAGCCGATACATCAATCTGTGAGTAATAATGCAAAGATGAAGAATCCACAATTTATAAAATTCTTTAGTTTTCCGGTGTACATTTTTCATGACATGCTTGGGAGATCACCCATGTTTATACTCAGGTTATATGTTTTCACTTTATTAAATGGGTTCTCCCGACTTTACATGACTTTCTTCTGTACTGTGGAAGAAAGATAGTTAGTACTTACCCCTCCGCTTCACTCAACCAGGCTGCACGCTCTTCTGCTTGGTTCCTCACCGGATGTATGCCCTTATTTTCCTGTTCAGCTGCATAACATTGAGTGCACCTGAACAGGAAGAGAAGGGCACACATGGCTTCAGGACCTAAGCAGAGGAGCCCACAGCTTGTACGAGTGCAGCAGAGATGGTGGTACGATCGAGGGGTATGTACTAACTAGACTAGCTTTCTTCCACAAGTAAGTCCTAAAAAGCCTGGAGAACCCCTTTAAGGTACAGAGGGTGTCAGATTTGGACAACCCCAATTTAGAATGAGGACCTCCGAATGACAAGCTGATCAAGGTGTTCCGTCACTGAGATTTGCAAGAAAGGGTTGGCATTTAAAACAAGCTGTCCAGTTTCAAAAACAAACTCAGGACATGCCTGAAATGAAGAATAGACCATTACTTACCTAGCAGAGCCCACACTGCCACTCCAGTTCTCCCTGCTGGGCTTTGTTGACCCGGATGCAGCGGTAACAACATGTGAGCACTACAGCCAACCACTGGCCTACATATACACTCTTGTACTTCATATTTTGCGTACTCTGGAAAGGATCATTTGTTTTTAGAGACTCTTGTTTCACATTTACTCTTTGCCATCCCTTTCTTGACCCGGCTGCAGCGGTAACAACATGTGAGCACTACAGCCAACCACTGGCCTACATTTCCTCATTGCCATCAGTAGGCATTTCCTGTTATCTATTGAATGGCAGCATGTTCCACCTTGCCGTACACAATTTATAAATCACTCCTATTGTTTCTCCCTGTACTCAGTGGAGCTCACAATCTAGTTTTTAGAGACACAAATGTACACCAGGACCACTAGCATGAGGGAACAGGCACACAGTGGGGATTTGCATGGAGACAATCTGTGTTAAAATAGCATGAAAAGCACAATAAAAAAACAACATAAACCAAATTATAACAGTTTTTGTGTATTTTTTCTGCGTATTTTAACAACTCCATTGAAGTCTATGGAAAAACCACATCAGCAATGGAGCCGCACAAACAACTGACATGCCACAGATTTTAAAAGCGGCATGGTAGCTCAATTTCCACCCTTACAAAGTATGCACTGTGTACATGAGCTTGGCAAATCTCATTCATTTTGCTGGTACTGTATTACACTGCAGATTTTCTGCACAAAAAGCCATGCATAATACGCACAAGGGCATGCATCCCACTCAGCAGCCACTGCACGGCTGAAATGCAGTGCATATGCCAGTTTTCAAACCGAGTGCTTAAAGAGGACCTTTCATCTCTCCTGACATGCCTGTTTTAATAGCTTCACGCATTCCCTATATAATAACAAGTCTGGGTCCTCTTTAAATCTTCATTCATAATGGCCGCAGGGCACCCACAAGACTGCACACCCACGTGGTTTCCTCTACTACATGGGACCATACCCTTTACTCATTACACTCTCAAAAGTTTTTTCATCCCAAAGAATATTCTCTCAAAAGTAAAAATGTTCCAGTTTCTTTTTGCTTTTTCACAATTTCTGTTCTTTTAGATCCCTTGCACAGATGACAACTTGTTTAGTGGTAGAGCCACCAATATCAGAGGTAGCTTTGTCATTCACGATTCTAAGAAAGCAGGCTGACCAGAGTCATTTCAAAAACCTTTCTAGAGATATATCTACAGTAGCAATATGACAGCTTGATGTTTACAGATTTCTTTTAAGGAGTAATAAAATGGGGTCCAGGTTGGTGAACAGGGAAAATCAGTAAGACCAAATGGCGACACACTAACATGTAGAGACACAAACTGCGCAGTGTATTCTTTCTTTACACACACATTGAAGCCACATACCCTGGCTGGGATCAAGCAGGTTTATTTCTTCTAGACATTAGTAATTACTTTTGTATGAATTACATAGCTCTGGAGAAAGAGTCATTTGTGACACATACCGGTGGGCAGTGATTACCATAGATACATATTATTCCACCAGCCACAGGACCTGGTGCATCCCTTTAAGCAATAATCAATTTATGTGCCATAAAGCCAAACAATGAGCATATTAATCCTCTAGAGACACTCCAGCTGAGGTGGAAGACCCTCAATCATGTGCCTTACGCTGCGGTCTACACCACACTTGTGTATTTCTTGCTATATAATGGTTATCCAATACAGCTCATTAAGGACAATAAGAAAATAAATCACTATATTGACACGTGTCTTCATTATAGCAGTTCACCGCAGGAAAGGCTCTTTAATACAATAGGTGAAGTGTTTGTATGTGGGGGGGGGGGGGGAGCGCTGCGCAGCTGGGAGCCTATTGACTCTCATCCACACTTTCTCCTCCGTATTGCGGTTTGGCAATGCTCAAACACAATGACATTATGGGTCACTAGGAAAAATCTCAGATGTACTTACCAAAAAACTCCCAAATGCAGAATTAAATATAGCAGCGGCCTGCAGGAAAATAAGAAAATAACCTATTAATATAATGTAATGTAATATATAACTCACAACACTGGCATGACAGCACACGTGAGAATACATGTATCACTATGTCCAAATTCATGAACGAATGGTAGAGACATCCAAATTTAGTTATATCAATATTATACATGTTGGATAGGAAAAACCTTTAAATTGTTTGTCTGGGACTACAAATAAAGTTTTTTTTTCTTTTTTCCAGAAAAGGCACCTCTTCTTGTCCATGGACTGGTATTACGACTCAAGTGAATGGAGCTAAGCTGTAATACTAGATATAACCAACGGACAAGAGGTTCCTGCAAAATAACTAATTATTTTTTACACTGGAAAGGTTACAAAATCGGTGGAAATCTAAACATAATTTTTTGCTTTCCTGGAAAACTCATTTTTCTTTAGCAAACAGAACTACAATCTATAGATGGCATAAAAGTAGACAGGCTGTCTAGACCTGCACCAGATTTATCACAGTGACTCAGGCTGGATGATAAACGTGGTCCAGGGGTAGCCACTTTTGTCCAATGGCTCTCATACACAATGTATTGTTGTCCAAACCCACCGAGAACAGTATGTTCGTCCGACAGTCTAATGTGCGTGGGGAGGGGGGGGCGGGGGGGCTCCCAACTCTCCCCTGACAGATGGTGAGAAGGACCTGGCAAACCTTTTGTCCTTCCTTCTGTGTCATGTGCACAGTGAACTCAAAGCATCACACATTACACTAATCAATGTTATGCTCTTCTGTTGGCATCTTTACCAAAGCCAATCAAAGGATCAAAAGAGCGGTTATACAGTTACAGCAATTCTACACCTACTATTATCATGAGGATTACATTTCAGATAACATCTTCCTCTCACTGCAGCAGTAAACTGACAATGGATTACCTATTTAGGTAGGAGACCTTATTATTTATGCTAACTGCTGCAGAAGGACATTATTTTGTATTTCATTTTTAATTTTAAATGGTATAGTCCTGCTGACATGAAAAAGAAAAAAAAAACAGCCAAAAAAACTCTATCAAAACTGTTTTGAAAAATACCCTTTTGTGACAAAAAGGTTCATTCCAATTCCATTGTAGTTGCTGGCAAAATCGCCAACATGTGACTTCTCAGCATGAAGTTGTAGACTCCACTGACTTGTGTAGATTACAATGTCACTCTGATCTTTTTTTGTGCAGCATCACAACCCAAAAATCTCTCTGTATTTCTAGCCCGAGGCAGTCAACGGCTCTTCAGTTGCTGTGGGACAAGAAATATCAACATGCCCTGACAATGCATGCTCGGAGATTTAAAAGACTGGTTGTATTTTGCTGAAGAACAGCCACATCTACTAACACACGAAGCATTTCTCAGCAGTTTCATCGATAGACTGCTGATAGACATAGCTGGGGACAAGAGGTGACACATCTGTGTTTCAGTGGATGCAGTGTTGAACTAATCAATTTAGAATCTGACCCCAGCAAGTGTACCAGAGGCAGGCCCACAGGCTTCAGCCACACAAGGCCCCTCCTCTCTGCTGTGCGTGATGGTCGTAGCTGTCTCCTGCCAGATGCCATAGCAGCACCAACAGGATTCTAAGTTGATTGTTTCAGGATTACATCCACCAAAACCAAGGACAGAGGCCCGCTAAGTAGATAGGGGATAACGTCAAATTACCGGAATTCCCCATTAATGCAATAAAATTACCCATGCATGAACCCCTGTAATGTACAGTAAGTGTAAAATGTCCCTTGAAATCGATTGATGATTGCAGTGCACATTAATCAGCATGTGATCCTGGTCCCTTATGATCATTGTGTGTTAGTAAGGAAAAATGTCTCAGGAGTGATGGTGTCACAGAAGGGTGATGTCACAACAAGCAAGTTTAGTACAGCACATAAATGTACATGTGCTCAATATCTAGTGATAAATCCAGAAGAAAGTGTTAAGCTTTCAGAAGGTTTTTGTTGCTAACTACATGGCAAATATATCAACAAAAGCTAGGTCAAGTTAAACTTCTAAGAGCAAGGGTTTTTTTCATTTTTTTTGTTACTTACTCACCATAAAATAAAATATTTACCAACAGCCTTGTGTTTGTAGGCATTCCTATTTTTCCTAGCCATTTTTGTACTACCACTATTATTTGGACCAACTATGTTTTTACTTACCAGGGCACCTAGATTTATGTTCCATACCAACATGACCTGCAATATTATATTGAACAGCACTAGCAGGACCTCATGATTTACATTTTTGATATGATATACTGGTTATACAGAGATAATTGGATATTATTGGATTATGTTCTATAACATGGGTTTGTTTATCTGTATTGCAGGGCAGTGGAGTCGGTAAGCCAAAGCCCCGACTCCAACTCCTCCTCCTCCTCAATTTCCCCTAACTCCGTCTCCCAATCCGACTCCGACTCCCTCATACATGGCGCATGTTTAAGTGATCACTTTAAATAAACTTTGGATAAATCAATAGTACAGATATGTCATGACAAAAAAAAAAGTTTGTAATATATGTTTTACTAGATATCTTTACTGTGAACTTTCACTATCAGGCTTTTCTCTGGGTACAGCTCACTAAGGGCCTGATGTATGAAAACTGTCTAGGTCTAAGACTTTCTTTGTTGCCCATAGCAACCAATCAGAGCTCCCCTTTCATTTCTCCAGAGCACTATATGAAATGAAAGGGGAGCTCTGATTGGTTTCTATGGGCAATAAAGAAACTTTTACACCTAGACAGTTTTCATACATAAGGCCCTAGGTGTTTTACATCAGAGGAAAAGCAAACTAAAATATAAAGCATACAGAGAGAACATGAACTGGACAATTGATTTATGCCCAGTTTATTGAAAGTTTAGATATACTAAGAAGTACATGGCTTAAAGGGGTTTTCTCAGCACATTGATTCACTGGCTGACAGGCAGTTTGCACTCACTCTGTCTCCTCAGGCTGTGGGTGGGTCTCCAGCAGTTATTAGCATATATTAACTTACTCTGACAGAGCAGGATATTATAATCTCTAACACAATTACAGGTAAAGCCATGCTTCTCAGTTCTCACAACACCTGTACCTTTTGCTTACTGCAGGTAATCACTCAGAGCTCAGTCCCATCATTCTTCCCATCATCCCATCAGATAACAGTCTTTCTGGTATTCAGGTTACCATAGAAACCTGTGTGCAGTGAGAGACCTGCTGAACTGTCTATAGTTCATGACTGACCAATGTATTTAGAAAAATGTCTTCTTTTAACTGTCCCTTTATGATGAAAGCTAATCTTTGTAACTAGTGAGAAAACCCCTTTAATCCTGTTTTCTCTAGCAGATCTGAGATGAGTGCAGCCATTCCTTCCCAGTGCCTTTTTCCTCTGATCTGTAGCGGAGGAGCTTCACTGCTGAGCATCTACATAAAGGGCAACACACAGTCATCTCAACTAAAAGCCTAGATCCTTAGATCAGGAATAGAACATTTCATCATTTTCCCAAATTCTTATGAAAATATATTCAGTGCATACTGCATTGAACTAAATGTACCAATGTACTGTATTATATATTTGTGGAGTCGGTCCATTTTATACCGACTCCAACTCCGACTCCACAGCCCTGCTGTATTGACTATTGTCACTGAGACCCTGATATGCACCTTCTATGTATTTTCCAGTATTCTGATGAAGGCCTCTCTGGCCAAAAACGGTCAAACTATATTTACTGGAAGTCTACACAATAAAGAATAAAATACTTCTTGCAGTTTGGTGAAGTGCATGATTTCTCTCCTAGAGCAGCGCTGCAGGCACGTCATAGCACAGTTGTAATGGATGCACAGTTTGTGTGGGTAGTTTGGGTGGCTATGGGCCCCTCTAAGGCATCAGACCCTGGGCAGCTGCATTATGATCCACCACTGCTTAGGGCTTGTTCATATCACTGCTAGCTAGCAGAACGATGAAAATAATGGAAGTGCCAGATCCAGTATATAACCGAACTATGCCATTCCCCTGACGAAGCCTGCTGGCAAAACGTGTTGGGCGAGTGGGGGACACTGGTATGGTAGATATACTTTTGAGCTTATACATGGTCTTTAGTTTCAGTCTTATTGCTGGACTATTGTTAAGACTTTTTTGTACTTGGGCCTACCCTTTGCTGGTAGGAAGATGTTATTATATTACTATCTGGTGTTCACCTTCTTCAATGTGGATATAACTGTTATTAGCCTTTTTCCAGTGGTCCCTCACTTATTTGTTTCACCAATGTTTTGTGGACACTTTTCTGTTTTTAATACGATGATGAAATAATTTATTGTCTTATATTAATTTTGGATTATGAATGATTTTTGGGTATACATACTTTTGTTGTAGGAGTTGTGAACTATGCCAAATAGATCCCACAGACTATAGTGAGGACTGTTCAGTTTATGTTCTGGAGTTTTCACTTTTAGCGGAAAAAAGTAGGATTGCAGGGGTCCGTTGTTTTTTTAAAGAGGACCTTTCACCACTCCTGACATGCCTGTTTTAATAGCTTCATGTATTCCCCATGTAATGACAATTCTGGAACATCTATTCTTATGTCTCTATGTTGTGCCATTCCTTTATTATTAGAAGTTATGAATGAATTGCTATTTGCCTTCAGTAAGGGTACAGATGGGAGGTAACCAGTTGGGGTGTGTACCTGCACAGACTCACTCTATCCAATCAGTGCTGCCATTTTGAGACTGTGCAGGTACACAACCCAACTTGTTACCTCCCCTCTGTACCCTTACTGCAGACTGCTGGCAAATCATTCACACCTTCTAGTAGAAATAGTAAAGGAATGGCACAACATAGAGCCATAAGAATAGATGTTCCAGAATTGTTATTACATGGGGAATGTATGAAGCTATTAAAACAGGCATGTCAGGAGCGGTGAAAGGTCCTCTTTAACAAATCTGCAATGAAGACCCTGAACAGAGCCTCAGAAGCAGAAGTGAATATAACTTTAGAAGTCTAAACTGGTTTTATTTTTTAATAAAGGATCAATGGTAGATGGTTGGAAAATGAGGTCATCTGTCTAACTATATGCTTCCGGAAAATGGCTTTCTGTACCTTTAAGAATTTGTATATGTGCTTTATACTATTCTAGCACATCTATACAACAACAAGATAAAAACTATTAAATGGAGTACAGATGAAAAATTGAATATCCTGTCACTAGTCTTTACAGAAATAAAGTTGCTTTTGAGGAAGTGTGCTTTAATAAGAAGGGAGCCAGGACAGTGATGAATGAGAAGGACACCAATGAGAGAGAGTAAGCAGGACAATATGAGCACGTTACTCGGTTACAGCCTATTTGTCACTGACTATCCTGAATGACTTAGACCTCTCATAAGGGGCCTATTATTCTCAAATTTGGCTATTATACTACAGTTATTTGGACATATATTATGACGATGATGACAGTTAATAAAAGAAATCTTCAGCAAGCACTCTTTTTACATAAAGTTCAGACCATGACTCTCTGCAATTCTTAAGGGTGAATGGGATATTGCGCGCAGGACTGGCTGAAATACACCGGGGCTTTTAAAAAGACTGTTTAAATGCATACAAAAGAATCCAGGCACGCTGAGGCACACACAGACGGAAGTAATGGTTAAATAAAACTAGCCATAACCCAAACGTGCCCATAAAACACAAGCTAATGTGGAACAGTGACCCAGGTATGACAGCTCCACGCAAATACAAAAAGAGAACCGGATAACAGTCGAAGTTTTACATATACATTAACTTAATTACAAACTTGAAGTACAAAGTAAATTATCATTATGCACTTAACATTTTAAAGCTATGAAATAAGTCATTAAAAGAATATTTCTTGTAAGACAAGTTTTAATAGACACATAAGAGATTAAAACAGGTTATACCAGGGGCACTAAGTGAGGCCACTTCTTGACTCCATATAATTTCAGAGGCTGCACCGTGCTGCCATCTACTGGCTGAATTGCTTGGAGCTGCACGAGGTAATCCATGCTTATTTATATATTTATTTCATAACAGCCAATCAGAAGAACCAGGAGGGCTGGCTGTGATACTCATTGGCTGAGGGCAGGCCACATCTCTAATACGGTATACTGCTAGTGACCAAATCGGAGCAAACACAGACGTAACGCACCCCATGTTTACAGGGAGATTTGATCTACATCAATTGTTTTTGCTCAGCTGGTATTTGATTGTCATTTTGATTGGTTTCTATGGTGAAGAGGATATTTTTTAGATTATTTTACTATACAAGGCTGATTGTTTGCCTTATTAATAGATCTCACATATTACTTCCTTTCGAGAACTTTTACTATATGAATTAGGAAACAAACACAGGGAGACGGCCTTGGACTGTCTAAAGGTGAAGAATGGGATGCTTGAGAGATGGACTCAGAGGTAGACTCTATCGGTCCTTTTACACAGGTAGAGCATCTGCTAGAAACGAGCATTGGTCAACAATATAGCATGTTGACAGGTGCTTGTTTAGATTCATTTACATGGAGCAAACATTGGCACCGTATTTACTCTAATGATCATTCATGTGATTGTTTCGCACATGCGGTCTCATTATTGTCGGTTGCACATCTCCATTTACATGGGGGGGAAGCAATGATTTTAATGTCTGTGTAAAAGACCTCTAGAGGGGTTGTCCAGGACTTTTTTTTTTTTAAGTTTGCACCCCAGCCTGGAGTACATGTGATGAAATCCATACTCACTTGCTCTCTGTTCTGCCTCCCTGTCTCTCTCCACTGGTCTTCCGGTCCCCACCTGTCAACTTCCTCACGTGCACCACTCCGGCCAATGATTAGACTCAGTGCTGACTAGTGGCTGCTAGTGAAGACAGGCTGGGAGCCAAACTACCATTATTATCCATAAAACTTGAGGGGTACCTGTGCTGTAAAGTTAGAGTTGGGTCTGATGATGCTGCATCCCAGCACCAGGGCAGAGGAAACATTTTGAGGGCATTCCTTTCTGGTAGGTTTCTGCCGTGCAGGTTCCTTTGATTGGTCTTTTACAAATATGAGTACTGAATGATACCAAGATTTCAGATACGCATAGCAGTAATAGATATGGGCATTTGCGGTTTTGTTCTGGATACCAAAATTCTGCAATAAGTTTAGTTTAGGGACCTACAATAGCTGTAACAACACTCTATGGGACCAGAACATATTTTCTTGCTAAATCTTATGCAACACTGTAAACGAAAGTAGCCTAAATGGCCGAAGCTTTGCTGAAATGTTTTTATGTAAAATCCATTAACCCCATTTTACTATAATTCTGTTTATTAATGATAATCACCATTTATTAGTATGTAACGTGTCATCACATTCTTTACAATGTTGTACATCCAGTAGAGGAGAGGCATGCCCTTGCAAACTGGTTTTGCTTCCTGGAAAATGTCTGAGAAGAATGTTGGGTGGAACATAAATGGTGACACGTGTAGTTAGTGACACATTTACCCTACATGATCAGATATCAATGCTGCTATCTTTTCTAAGCTCTGCAAGTGACAGAGTTAAAAATCCCATACCCTGCAGACCATGGCTATACTGACTTACCTCACCAGAGTGAACACTACACCACGGCCAGTCCTTGGCTGTCATCACCCATAGAAACATTAGTCATATTTAGAACACATTTTAAATATTTCACTATTTATTTAACAGTTTATTAACTCTATTAGGTTATTTGTAGTTTGTTCGTCAAGAACAATTTGGAAAATCCAAGTCAACTTATTCAAGAAGAACACTGCACGTAAGGCTCTGTCCACAAAGATGTTCTTTTCTATCAAGTTTCTGCTGCTTTTTGACAGCCGGAATAGTATAGCACTGACTGTTGTGCTTGCCTTTAAAGGGGTTGTCCCACGAAAAATATTCTACAGTTTTCAAACCAGCACCTGGGTCTGAATAATTTTGTAATTGCATGTCATTAAAAATTTTGTATAGCTACTGAGTTATTCAATAACATGTATCTGTATAGGACCACTTAATTTCTTATTTCTTTGACCTATTCACTGAGCAGGCCGCACATGCTTAGTTTCAACTTTTAACTGCCTCCTGAGCTGTGACAGAGAGCTAAGATACGCCTCCTGAGCTGTGATAGGAGGAGCTGAGACACGCCTCCTGAGCTGTGATAGGAGGAGCTGAGACACGCCTCCTGAGCTGTCATAGGGAGAGCTGAGACACGCCTCCTGAGCTGTGATAGGAGGACAATACAGCACAAAAGACACTCCCCTTGAGCTGCCAACAGGATATAAATCTAGTAGAGCAATGAATGAGGAGATCTCTGGATCCATGTGATGTACAGGGCTGGTTGTAGCTTTGTTAAAAAGAGGTTGTCATGTACTACATGATGTCTGATTTTCATTTTTTACATTATTCGTGGGATAACCCCTTTAAGATAAAAAAAAAAGGAAATCCAGTGGATGGAAGGGTGGCTCAAAAAATGGCTCATTACAAATATGCCAAGCTCATCAAAATATCCTGCAGAACATCCACAAGAAATCTGCACCAGAACCGCACATAAATCTGAACTATTTATTACTTTTTTGTGTGTTTTGGTGCAAATTTGATGCATATTTTCTGCAGATCTCTCCCTTCCATTGAAAAGGGTGAAAACAGCACTAGAAAAATGCAACAACAATTGACATGCTGCAGATTTCAAATTCCACACAGCAGGTCAATGTCTGCGCCTAAGAAAAAAGCAAAGTGTAAATGAGATCTGTTTAATCTCATACAGTATACGAGTACTATTACGCTGAATTATTTGGAACTGCGTGCAGGTAGCCTTAGGGTTCTATTTCAGTTCCACAACAGGTATTGGAATTGGTCAAGAGATGGATACAGTTAACAATGCACATCTATTGCATCTGCTAAATGGAGCTCCGACAGAGAAGAACCATGGGGTTGAGGTTGCAGGTTGTAATTAGAACGTAACGCATTCCTTTGAATGGCATCAAGAACTCCTGTTTAGTAGGTGTAATTGCACTCACTGCATTACTTTGTAAAAAGTATCTTCTACGAGGGGGTGCTGTTATGTCCTTGGCTTTTTTGATCTCACATACTGTTAGAATAATGGGTATATTTTAGATGCCGGTCTTAATAAGCCCTATACCTGGAGGTGGATCCACCGGATTTATGAAGAGGCGCTGGCCTCTACATAACTTCAGTGGATCCACCGCCATTTCTAAAGGTAAGAAAACTTCCGAGCTGTCATACATTTATACCATTTTCTACACCTAAAACAGGAATAGAAAATGGTAAATGAGATGGGCCTGCCAGCCAGTCCCCTTCGCCGCCCACGCCACACCCACTTTTTTTAGATCTGGAGTGAGTGGGGAGAAGTCACAGACTGCGGCGCAAAGGAATTTAGGCATATTTGTGTTTAATAAATGACCCCCTAAATATGTATATCCTTGAAGATGTTATTTATGAAGTGATAACTTTCAGTTTAATTGGCCCTGATATGTACAAAGCAGTAGCGAAATTAGGTTGTAAGCTCTAGCAAGAAGAAGCATATAACTGCTTCTTGAAGAAGCCCTCTAATTGTCAAAAATGATGTCATACTGACCTTTTTCTCCAGTGCCGTTCTCTGCGGTGCTGATCCAGCCCTCCTCCCACTGCTTGTTTACAAACATAGTGATGTCAATATATGACACATGACCATTGCAGCCAATCACAGTCCTCAGAGGTCTAACACTGAGGCCAGAAACTGGCTGCAGCAGTCACATGCCATACACCTGGACATCACCGGTAGGGGTACCGGAACAGCACCAGCGAAAGGAGTAAGTATAACATCATTTGTTATTTTAGGCAATTAGAGAGCTTGTCTAAAGCCCCACAGTTTTACTTATCAAGGACAACCCCTTTAACAAAATGCTCCTCTTTGGAGGATGCATGAATATTAACTAGAAAATAATGTCCTTTCATCTAATGTACATCTAACGACCATTTGCATTGCAAATTGTACAATATAACTACGACTAAAATAAAACCTTCTACAGAGTCATTTTCAATATTCTACTTCATTCAGAGGAGCATAGCATTCAGCAATCATCCTGCAATACCCAACAAAGTAAAACGGCAGGGTTGATGTCACTGCATTGTTGTCTTCTTCCATGATGACCACATTGTGCCGGTCTCTGGGAAAGGTGGGTGATAAGGAAAAGGACTGCCGTAGGAGATGCCATCCAGCTTCCTAGATTGCTAAGTGGCAGAGCTACCTCAGCGTCCCTCAAACGGAGCTATATTGATGGAAGATTAGCAGATTTTCTGTTCTGGACTCTAGAGACACTGGTGACAAGTCCAGTGTGAGCTGCAATTACTGGCACACAGCTTTTCCAGAAGAACATACACGATGCAAATTCAGAAATTATGGTACCTGTTTGCATTGCTGAACCTCCGTTTTTTGGGGTAAAATGTCCTTTTATCCATGTAAATGATTACTTTAACTCATCACATGTTAAACAGGGCTTTCCAAGACTCTAACTAGCTAAATGTCTATTTACAGCCATGCTCCTAAGATGCTGACAGGAAGAAATCTCTCCAATGGTTCACTGACATCTCTTTGTAGACCTGATTTTTTTTCCTTTTTTGAGGCCTTTTGCCCTTTCAATCATGAAGCATATTACTATACTGTCAGGAAAAAGCAGAGCTGAACAACAGGGAGCCCAGCTGGGATAGGAAGAGGGCAGGAGGCTCATGCATTAACATAATAATCCAGCTGCGCTCCCATAGGCCCTTAGGGCAGCCAGCATATTAGGTAGGCCTCCTGTGCAGACCCTAGCGGAAGCTGCCTGTCAACCTCTGGCAGTTATAGACTACTCAATAGCATGAGCTACATCCACAGCCAAACGCACAATTACTTTGCTGATAAATACAGGAATCCATCTTTTTATGTCTGGTTGGTGTATTTCTTACACTTGACCTATTAATTCCATACAAATGGCTTTTTACATGATAGTAAAGTCACCGATCCTTTTAAAAAAGCCTCACTTTCTTTTTATTGATCCAAAAAGAAGCATGGGTTGTCACAAACTTCAAGGGCATTTTCCAAAACCCCAAAATATTATTTCCCCAAAAGACACAAGTGACCAGTAATCTACACATCAAGTAAGGAATATTTACAAAGAAACTACTTAGAGGGGTATTCCAGTTGTTACAAGTTATCCCATATCCCTTGCAGTCAATAGCAGGCTGCGACGTTGACCAGCCTCCCTATCATCATTGGTCACCGTCGCAGCCTGCTATGCAGCGGCGGCTGTGCAGGGATCCGGAGTGACACGGCTGCTGGGGAGTGAGGTAAGTATGATCTATAGAAGGGGCAGTAGCATTGCGGGGGGGGGGGGGTTGGGGGCATTTTTAGAATTGGATAACCCCTTTGGAAATTTTCTGAAGATATGTGCATGTAAATTTAGCCTAGTTTCACACCAGTGCTAGGGATCCGGCGCACAGCCCTTTTCTTCAGCTGGGTTGTGGCCGGATCTCTGCTGGTCCTTATTATAGTAAATGGGCCCAAAGACGTTCAAGCTTCTGGCAATGCCGTAATGCAGGGAGATCCAGCAGGCTGTTCCCTGCCAGATCCCTAGCGCTAGTGTGCAGGGCTGTGGAGTCGGTAAGCCAAAGCCCCGACTCCAACTCCGACTCCTTAATTTCCCCTCAGCCCGACTCCGACTCCCGACTCCGACTCCTACTCCCTCATACATGGAGCATGTTTAAGTGATAACTTTAAACAAATTTGCATAAAATCAATAGTACAGATAAGTCATGACAAAAACAGTTTGTAATCTATCAGGCTTCTCTGGGTACAGCTCACTAAGGGCCTGATCAGAGGTGTAGCTAGAGGTTCAGCACATGGGGGGGCGAAACATATTGAGTGGGCCCCCACTTATTGGCTTCCCAAACGCACGTTTCCAACTTCACAGGCACATACTACTAGTTGTGGTTATAAATACTGTATTAGCAAGATGACTATATAAACTGCTAGATCCAGGGGCGTAGCTATAGGGGGTGCAGAGGTAGCAGTCGCTACCGGGCCCAGGAGCCTGAGGGGGCCCAAAGACCCTTGGACCACATAAGAAGACACACAGAGCACTGAGGGAAAAGGGGGCCCAAGCTGAACTCTTGCACCAGGGCCCATGAGCCTTTAGCTACGCCCCTGGCTAGATCATCTATGCTGTTAAGTACAGTACAATAGACTTTCTACATACCCTACTCTAAATACTCTACCACATAATGCAGTAAAATATAGGAGTAAAAAACAAGGGGACTCCTATGTTAAAGGAAATCTGTCCCCAGCTTTTACATCACTAAACTAACAGTCCCTTGCCCCCATCAGACCACAGATCGGCTTAATGAGCCCCATCAGACCTCAGATCGGCTTAATGTGCCCCATTCAGACCTCAGATCAGCGTACTGTGGCCCCATCAGACCTCAGATCAGCAGAATGTGCGCCCATCAGACCTCAGATTAGTGTATTGTGCCCCCATCAGACCTCAGATCAGCGTACTGTGCCCCCATCAGACCTCAGATCAGCAGAATGTGCCCCCATCAGACCTCAGATCAGCTGAATGTGCCCCCATCAGACCTCAGATCAGCGTAATGTGCCCCCATCAGACCTCAGATCAGCAGAATGTACCCCCATCAGACCTCAGATCAGCAGAATGTACCCCCATCAGACCTCAGATCAGCAGAATGTACCCCCATCAGACCTCAGATCAGCAGAATGTGCCCCATCAGACCTCAGATCGGCTTAATGTGCCCCCATCAGACTCCATAATGGAAGCGCTCCACTTGTATTCGCCTGATTGTACTAAGGCCATCCCTGCTGGGCCCCCCAGAAGTATTGGCCCCGGAGCATCGCCTCCCTGACCCCCCCCCCCCAGTAGCTACGCCTCTGGGCCTGATGTATGAAACTGTCTAGGTCTAAAAACTTTTTTGTTGCCCATAGCAACCAATCAGAGCTCCCCTTTCATTTCTCCAGAGCACTATATGAAATGAAAGGGGAGCTCTGATTGGTTGCTATGGACAACAAAGAAACTTCTACACCTAGACAGTTTTCATACATAAGGCTCTAGGTGCTTTACATCAGCAGATAGAAGCCATGAGAGCAGCTAACCTCTCCACACATGAGCTCAGAGGAAACATAAAGCAGAGAGAACATGCACTGGACATAAAGGGCAGTACACAGTCATCTCAAATAAAAGCCTAAATCCTTAGATCAGGAATAGAACAGACATTTATAGGACATTTCATCATTTCACAAATTCTTATAAAAATATATTCAGCACTGAACTAAAATTCATTATATATTTTAGGAGTCGGAGTCGTCCATTTTATACCGACTCCGACTCCACCAAAATGGTGACCGACTCCGACTCCACGACTCCGACTCCACAGCCCTGCTAGTGTGAAACCAGCCTTAGGCCTAAATGCTACGTACATACTACGTGTTTAACGGGTTTTTTTTGTTTTTTGTTTTTTTAAAGAGGTGTGGTCCATACAACTTTCTAATTGGGTTACAATCAACTTTTTTTTTTTTTTTTTTTTGCAATTTTTATGAAAAATTACACTTTGACGCAATGCTGCATTAAGTTGTTAAGTTGAACAATGTGCCGGCTGTCTACTTACAGAAACTATATAGGTATGATTTTTTTTTTTTTAATTTTGTAATTTAGGTTTTATTTGTACATGTCAATGTGGCTACCAGAGGTCCAAACACCCTGGCAGTGAAAGGGTTAAAGCATACCACACACTTTAGATAAGTGTGTACTGGGTTAACCCAGCCACCTACCACCTCCCATTTTTCCTAAAAGGTGATTTTTCAGTAGCCTGCAGGTCCTGTAATGCGATCTTAGTTACATATAACAAATCTGTAGAAGAAAGCTTGTTGTGGTAAGGACGTCACCTGCTGTTGTGGTAATGACGTCACATGTGCTGTAGATCAGACCCAAGCTATTGTTCTTCTTGGCGCATGGGTAAACTCCTGAATCCACCTCATCTGCACATGCATCAGGGACAGGAATAGGTATGGCTCCCCATTCACAGCAGATGTGATGTCCTGTCCATAGCTCAGGCCACAAACCAAGTAAATGATGCAAAGTCAGAAGAAGCAGGATTTTCAGATTTTCAAGAGGAGCATCCCGTGACCGGGTTCCCAAGAGGCCGATCCACTCAACTTCGGAAGGGTATATTACAAACATTCTTCTAGAGCAGGGCTGGCCAACCTGCGGCTCTCCAGCTGTTGCAAAACTACAACTCCCAGCATGCCCAGTCTGCCTACAGCTATCATCCCACAGCAGGGCATGGTGGGAGTTGTAGTTTTACAACAGCTGGAGAGCCTCAGGTTGGCCAGCCCTCTTCTAGAGGCATGTTATGAGTAAATAAGATGGGTTTGCGGGGTCTGCTGGATAGCAGAAAACGCCTTTAACTGATAATTTGTTCATGTAGGAGATAATCTGCTGCTAGATCGGTGCTGCAATCCCAAATATTGGAGTTCGGTAAAATAACTTAAATACAGCTACTGTATGTGTATAGTCACTTTAAGGATTTTTGCTAGAATCAACACTTATAACCTCTCCACAGGATAGATGATAATTGTCCACTACCAGGACCCCCTCTGTTCACAAAAACAGGGGCCCCATTCCCTGAGTTTGAATGATGCAGCAGTTAAACATATAAACATAAACGTTCAATTGCAGCAGCACTTAAGGTTATTATAAGTCCATATTGTGGTGGTGCCGTCAGTGTCAGGTACCAGTCTGTAGTACCCCAATTCCTTGAAACATCAAAAATGAGACTGCAGCACTCTCAGGTCTTCAAATAATCTTTGTTTTATTCCACCTTCCTTAGTGCGACGTTTTGACCACCCTCGGTCTTTCTCAAGAATGCTTGAGAAAGACCGAGGGTGGTCGAAATGTCGCACTAAGGAAGGTGGAATAAAACAAAGATTATTTGAAGACCTGAGAGTGCTGCAGTCTCATGTTTGATGTTTCAAGCAGTTAAATATATGCCACTGCCGCTCCATTCACATTCTGCTGGATGGAGACAGTGGCAGTGTCAAACAAAGAGATGCTGCTGCCGGCTCTATTAAGTTTTCTATCTAACCCCTGGGCTGGATTTACTGCTACAATGCTGTGTGCCACTGTATAATGTCATCCATGCTTTGTGTGCACAGTGTATGGTAGGCATCACAACAGCTAGTCAGCCCCTACTACACAAAGTAATGGAAAAGCACGGACTGTTTCTGATATTGCAGTAGTAAAGAAAGTAAGGTCCTGGAAGCACAAGTGGCAGGTGTGGATGAAGAAAGGTCAGAAAGCCCAGAGTACAGTAGAAAGACAGGAAAAAAAAAAAAGAAAATTGAGAATTGCTATCCCACTCTAGAATGTGATGGCAACTAATAGCCACATACAAAATTTATACAAGGAGGAGTTCTTGAGTGTCATAAGCGAGGTCTCTGGAGTGGCCATCTAGTCACATTAGGAACATCAGCACTCTTCCTCACTGACAAGTCAGTTTGGAAACCAATTATAAGAAGATATCAATAATTATATTTGAGCAGACAGGGCAGAAATGTACCAGATATTATCGAAAGGGCGAGAGACATACAATAAGATCCATGCTATCAATGCAATCGCATATATTACAGATCAGATTTACAGTTTATTGGAAATACATTTAAATATTCACAGAAAAAAATCCCTGTCTGATTTTCACACTCATACCAATAATAAGTGTCGTGGATTCTTTTCCGTCTGATAATAATAGATGTGACACAAATTACGTGCCCATAAGTAAGTCTCAGGTACCTTTGATCTGCAACCCTGAACGAATTCAGTTGCCTTCCGTAGCTGGCCTCTGGGACCGTCTCAGAATCAGACATCTGGCTACTTTGCTGTTTTAGACTAATCCAGCCCCAAAGGATTATAGATCGGAAAAAAAAAATGACAAAGAGACAAGAGGGTCCTAACAAAAGGAGTGTATGTTAGCAGTGCTCACTAGAAGGATTGTTAACCCACTCGGCGTATGGAAGGAGTAGATGAACAACTTGAAATGACCTGAGACACACCAAACAACAGCTCAGTGTTCAAACATGTATGAGATTCTCGCCGGTTGTGCCTTTGGGCAGCACAGCGTAACCGGTAATCAGCAGTAGTTCATTATTCCATTAGCTCTCAGAAAAACATTAATAATTCCCATCAAATAGAAGCTGGACCAATCTGTAGAATATTTCTTGCTTGTTACTATTGGTTCTTGCCCTAAAGTATTAATTGTCTTAGAATCATTGTAGAGAGCAATTAGTTGTTATATGCTATGGAGATATAGCTAGGAGGCAGGAGTATTACAAGGCTTCTTATTACATGATGTAACTGTTTTACAGGCTTTTTTATGTATTATATATACCCACAGTCGTACTGGATGTCTATTTAGACACAGACAGGGACATTTATCAAAATGCTACTACTACTATTGTGGTGTAAAAGATGCAAATTATGGGGCATTGCACATTTTCAACTTTCACTTCTCACGGCACTTTTACAACTAAGGCTACTTTCCCACTAGCGTTTTTATTTTCCGGTATTGAGATCTGTCATAGGATTCATTGTCAATGGGGACAAAACATAACTGAACAGAATAGAATGCTCCAAAATGCAGCAAGCTGCGGTTTTCTTTCCGTCATGGGTTGAGGAGCAAGACGGATCCATCATGACACACAATGCAAGTCAATGAGGAAGGATCCGTTTAACTCTGAAGCAACAGAAAACGGATCCGTCCCCCATTGACTTTCAATGGAGTTCATGACAGACCCGTCTTGGCAATGTTAAAAGATAATACAACTGGATATGTTCATAACAGATGCAGATGGTTGTATTGTCAGTAACGGAAGCGTTTTTGCTGAGCCCTGCCGGATCCATCAAAAACGCTAGTGTGAAAGTAGCATAAGACTACAGGCCAAAATGCCTTGCGTGTCACAAAGTCGCAGAAAAAACAAGAGACAAAAAAACATGTCAGACTTGTGTGCAACTTGCTGTCGCTCAACTATTTTACGACAGTAATTTGGCTATAAAAACATTGCAGGCGAGTCACGTCTTTATAGTTGATGGAAATGGAATGAATAAGAATCATACAATGGCAAAGTCATCATTGACAATTACTAGATGCAGTGTGTGGCCGTGTAGCCCCAGCAGTAAAAGTGGCTAGAGAAGTGAGCAGGGCTTAGCGAGAGGGGCGTGGCCTCCACAGCCAGATGGATTTATTATAATAAGTAGAATAAGTGATAGTCCAATCTACGCCAGTTCATAGCTGGTGTGGATTTCAACTTCTGGCGCATGGAATGTCTGGAAACGTGCCAAATTTATTAAGAGGCCTGTGCCTCTCATTAAACACCACTCTTAGAATAGCTGCCCCCAGTGTGGTTTGGGCCAAAAGCTGGCGTCTATGCTGTGCACCACATTTATTAGGAGTTCGACATTTTGGAAGAGATTTATCAAAGACCGGTGTTTTACCTCATTCTTTGAAATCTCCAGCACTGACAGTGGATGCGACTGTAGGCAACATACTACATTCGGCACATCCTACAGCAATGTGAGCACCAGAATGAAATCTACTACAGCCCAGAGCTGCTGTAGATTTCTGTCTTCATTTGTGCCTGAAATCAGGCATAAATGAGGATAAATGTGGTGGGACCACATTTATTGGTTATCAAATTTAATAACAAACACTTAAAAACACTTTTCTGGAAGAAATATAAAATCTCCTCCACATATTTGGTATTGCATTATCATGTCATTTATTCTGTACGATGTACGCAGTTTAAAAAAAAAAAAAAAAAGAAAAGAATTGCTGCTGTATCCATAAATTATCCAAAATGAAAGTACAAGTCGTCCTAAAAATAACAGCTCTGTGTAACTAAAAATAAAGAAGTTATGGGTCTTTGTTAAAAAGGGTTTTTATTGTGCAAAAGTGGTAAAATGTTTAAAAAACAAAAAACTAAGTTTTTGGTATTTGGTATCCAGAGAGTACAGTTATGTCAAAAAATGAATGCCGCAAAATTTCTAAACTTAGTTTAACATAAAAACTTGCTCTTTTTTCTCCAGAAAGAGATAATAAAAGTTAATCAGTAAGTGATGTGTATCCTAAAATGCCATTGAAAACAACTTGTCCTGCAAAAAACAAGCCCTCATAATGCTACATGGCAGGAAAAATAAACACATTATAGCTCTTGGAATGTGACGATAAAAAATAAAAATGAAAGAAATAACTTAGTCATTAATGCCCAACACAGGTTGATCACTATGGGGTTAAAAAGTCACAAAAACGAGGTTTACAACATTTTATTTCCCTCAAAAAGAGGAGCAGGAAAACGAGTCCCCCTTTTGTATGCCTCGCTCAACAAGGGAGGCATGTGACAGTGGGATATGGGTGTGACTTAGCGAGAGAAGGCACGGTTTATGATGCTCCAACATGTGCAAAAAATGTTTGAACAAAGTAAGCCTACCAATAGTATAAAATTAGACAAAATTATCTAAAGATGCACCACATTTATCATCCAGCCTGAGCCATTGTTAGAAGTCCGATTCGAGTTTTTGGTCATTATGGTATAAACAATCATGTCCATGTTTCCAAGGCGGCCTACTTACAGTTATTTTTATCAGTGATTGTGAGCCAAAACCAGGAGTGAAGCCTTCTCAGAAATAAGGTGTAATAGAAAGATCTGCATCTGTACTTTCTTTGGAGCTGGACTTAGTTTCAGCTCAAAATCACTGATGGAAATCACTGACTGAACACTGACTGTGTGAATTGTTGCTCTTCATATCTGCCCTGTCCTTATGTAATTCACTGGGCGACTTCCACTTAGAGTTGATTCAGTATAGGGCCTTGAACTTGCTATTTGCATCTACTGTACTAAGTTTTCCATTTGAATCTATGATTTTGTATTGTGACCCTGTATCACTGCTTTTGTTCTTTCAACGATTTGTAACTCTCATAGACCCATATCTTATTCAGAATATATCATAGAATAAATACCAGATGTTGATAGTGATACGTTACTATCTCATGAAAAAAATGAACTCATTTAGAATTTCATGGTAGCAACTAGTTTCAAGGCCATGTCTACCACTGTGTAGCATCTCATCTTCTTTTAACAACAGTCTGTAAACCTATGGGAAGTAAGGAGACCAATTGCTGGAGTTTGGGAGAAGTCCCATCCTTGTGTGATGTAGGATTGTGGCTGCTCAACAGTCCTGGGTCTTCTTTGCTAGATTTTTTGTTTCACGATACACAAAATGTTTTCTTTTGGTAAGAGTTCTGGACTGCAGACAGGCCAGTTCATCACCCGGACACTTCTTCTGGAAAGACATTTTGTTGTGATGGATACAGTATGTGCTTTATCATTGTCTTGCTGAAATATGCAAGTCTTTCCCTAAAAAGAGACATTGCCTGGATGGGAATATATGTTGTTCTAAAACCTCTATATACTGTTCAGCATTGATAGTGCCTTTCCAGATATGTAAGCTGCCAACACTATAGGCACTAATGCAACCCCATACCATCAGAGATGCAGGCTTTAGAACTGTGCTCTAACAAGCTGGATGAGCCCTCTCCTCCCGAGTCCGCAGAACACGACATCCCTTGAGCACATGGATTTCTCCAGATTCTTTGAATCTTTTGATGACATTAGGTACTGTAGATGGTGGGATATTCAATGTGTTCGCAATTTTCCGTTGAGGAACATTTTTCAGAAATTGTTCGGCAATCTGTAGACAAGGTTTTTTCATAGATTGGTAAACCTCCGCCCATCTTTGCTTCTGAGAAACTCTTCCTCTTTAACACTCTCTTTTTATACTTAGTCATGTCACTTAGGGCTCACGTACACAAAAGTATTTTCTTTCCCTGTCTGTTGCGTTTGTTTTTTGTTTTGTTTTTTGTGGACCGTATGTGGAACCATTCATTTTAATGGGGCCACAAAAAAAAAAAAAATAAAACTCCACGTGCATGTCCCTTCCGCAAAAAGAAATAGAACCTGTCCCATTATTGTCCACATTACGGACAAAGATAGAACTGTTCTATTAGGGGACAGCTGTTCTGTTCCGCAAAATATTGAATGCACACAGACATCATCCGGATTTTTTGCAGACCGCAAAATACATACGGTCACGGGCATGAGCACTAAGTAGCAAATTGCTCCTTCAGCTGTTTTTTAGTACCACTCACTTTTCCAGCCTTTTGTTGCCTCGTTCCAACTTTTTTGAGATGCAATGCTGCCATTAAGTTTTAAATGAGTTAATTTTTTTCATGAAATGGTAAAATATCTCAAATTCAGCATCTGATATGTGTTCTATGTTCCATTGATGATAAAATTGTCATTCAAAAGTGTGTTTCTTCAGGGGGGAACAAAAATACCAAACTTAAAAAAAGCTAAATTTAGTTAGGCCTATGTTGGCTAACTGGGACAAAGTCCTCAAAAATAAAAATACAGCCACAAAACGGGATATTTTTAAAAGCATCCTAATATCTAATTGTGAGAGGTACATACCTTATGGGAATAAAAGGGTAAGAAACAAGAAAAAAACAATGTGGATAAATAGAACTGTAAAGAAAGCAATAAATGACAAAAATAAAGCATTTAAATCACTAAAACAGGAGGGGAGCGAGAAGTATTGAAAAACTATAAGGAAAAAATAGAATATGTAAAAGACAAATAAAAGCAGCCAAACTAGAGACCGAGAGATTAATCGCCAAAGAGAGTAAAACTAACCCTAAAATGTTCTTCAATTATATAAATGGTAAAAAGTATAAACCTGAAGGTGTCGGCCCCTTACAGAGTAATGAGGGGGGGAGTTGCAGAGAGCGATGGAGAGAAAGCAAAGCTATTAAATATATTTTTCTCCACTGTATTCACTGAGGAAAATAAACTGTCAGATGAAATGCAGAATTTAAAATTATATTCCCCATTAAAAGTGTCCTGTCTGACCCAGGAAGAAGTACAGCGGCGTCTTAAAAATATTAAAATAGACAAATCGCCAGGACCAGATAGCATACACCCCCATATCCTAAGAGAATTAAGTAATGTCATAGCCAGACCCTTATTTCTGATATTTAAGGACTCTATACTGACAGGGAGTGTTCCACATGATTGGCGCTTGGCAAATGTGGTGCCAATATTCAAAAAAAGGTCCAAAAACAGAGCCCGGGAACTATAGGCCGGTAAGTTTAACATCTGTCGTGGGTAAACTGTTTGAAGGTTTTCTAAGAGATGCTATCTTGGAGTACCTCAATGAAAATAAGCAAATAACTCCATATCAGCATGGCTCCATGAGGGATCGGTCATGTCAAACCAATTTAATCAGTTTCTATGAGAAGGTAAGTTCTAGACTTGACTGCGGCGAATCGATGGATGATGTATATCTGGACTTCTCCAAAGCGTTTGACACGGTACCACATAAAAGGTTAGTATATAAAATGAGAATGCTTGGCCTGGGAGAAAATGTCTGTATGTGGGTAAGTAACTGGCTCAGTGATAAAAAACAGAGGGTGGTTATTAACGGCACATACTCAGATTGGGTCACTGTCACTAGTGGGGTACCACAGAGGTCAGTATTGGGCCCTATTCTCTTCAATATATTTATCAATGGTCTTGTAGAAGGCTTGCACAGTAAAATATCAAGTTTGGAGATGACACTAAACTGTGTAAAGTAATTAATATGTATGCCCACCTTAAAGCACTTCTGTCCTGTAATGATATTGGTAAGGTGAAAGAATTTGAAGCTCCACTGAGGACTGCGTAAAGAAAAGCAATAAAGCATAATACAAAACCCATCCACACAAAATGATTGGACTGCAGAATACAAAGGCACTTGTATGCACTAATAATTTGTTCTTCTCAAGAAGTTCAAATATTTTTTGGAGCTTGTGTCCTTTTTCAGCTCAATTCCACTTTCTAAGGAATCCGTGTATGATGATTATACATCTGAAATCATCAATCTGGTATCATGGGATGGTGTAAGAGAGGCAAGAGAAACAAATATATATCTAAAGCACTCACCTCATTACCGCCAACAGCTTTGGTCAAAATCACTGCTGAGGAGACCGGAGGGGGCATACAGCTCACCGTCTGTAGACTGCAAAAACATAACTCCAGTTAGGAAAAGAAAAAACACAGCTCTTCAAAACAGATTGTAAGGAACTGAAAAGGTACACATATCTTCTCATAAACGGGTCATAATAAAACAATATAAAACAACATGTCCACTAGAGAGCATCCCACAAAGAGAAACTCATTCCAACTGCTTTCTTCTCACCTTATTGACACTGGAAGTACAAGTAGCAATGTAACGAAAACACATTTCACTATCCGTACAAAAACACATCCAGGTCTTCAGAAAATAAGGGGTAGTTCCATAGCGTACTCCCATCACACACCCAAAACTGACCATACATATTAAAATGTTGCAGTTCTCACATTGCAGTCCATTCTAGCCTTTGATAATCCAGTATTTGCTTACAACACAGAAATTCAATATAATGTGGTATTTAATTAATCAGCAAGTTCCTCTACTTAAAAAAATAAAGTTATAGAAGAAGATTGAGTAAACATTTTATTTTGACCATTCATCCTGAAGGTTTTATACAAGTGAGCATACTTAAGGAGGATTTATGGGAAATTGTTCACAAAAAAGGGTTTAAAGCCATATTAGCCCTCACCAACCCCCCACAGGCTTCTGTTCCAATGTCGGTTGGGTCCCAGCTAGACACACTGGAAATGCCTGCTCAGTCAGTTACTAGATGTAGTGTAATGATGACCAGTCTTAAGCCTCATCCACACGACCATATCCATTTTGCAGACTAAAAACTGTGGATCCGCAAAATACAGATAATGGCCTTGTGTATGCCCTTCACTAGAACAGACAAAGCAAAATGGACAAGAATTGGGCACGTTATATAATTTGCAGGACGGACAGAACATGGATGACATCCGCATGCTGTTTGAATTTTTGGCAGACCCATAGAAATTAACGGGCTCACATTCAGTCTGCAGAAATAGCAGACTGGACGTGGACCAAAAATAAAGTTGTGTGCATGAGGGTTTAGTTAATGATTTCCTGATTCGGCCTTTCCAGGAAGTAAAGAGCAGCCCGGACAGCCGGTTCAGCATCGGAAGTTAGAACAGCAGTGCTGGGAGATCCTCGAGGGCGGGTATGGTTTATTTTTCATTTTTATTCCCACAGAAAACCCTGTTAGTAGTATCTCGAAACCTGGCACCTAACAGGCCACCTACCTGTGAATTAAAAGAACTTTAAATTTAAAAATAAATTTAAAATTAAAAAAAAAAAATTAAAAATATTAAAAAAATAAATATTTGCATAGCAACAAAACTTATGTCTTAACCAAAGACACATAATGAATTACATTCTTTCCAATGACTAGTATACAAGGTATTGTCCCTGTACATGTTGCACTAGGTCCTACTGTATACAGTAAATGCCTTAGGGTGGTTTCACATTACGCTTTATACCTCTGTTTGACGTATACATTACAAAAAAAGAATATAAAGATGCACGTTCTTGTATCCTGCACAGTCCAGTAAAAAAAAAAAAGTATATATTTTTAACTATGATAAAAAAAAAAAAACATTTTTTTTTTACAATGGAACTCTATGGTGAACGGATGCCACTGTGTGGCATCAGTCTGAGGCATCCATTTAACGTATACGTTATTTGTATAAGTTAAACGGATGAGAAAAACGTGGCGTGAACCCAGCCTTACAAGATCTGTGAGCTAAACCCCCAACCACCACAATAAATGTACACATTTACATGTGGTTTTACTGTGGTTCGGTAATGATGGGGCACTCTGCCACTACAGTAACGCCCGTATGTATCTACCCTTACAGCTAGATTTCTTACTTTAAAGAAGAACTCCCGCAAAAAAATTTATTCCATGTCCTGCTAGAAATGTACATGATGTAATCTGTAGTGAATGTCATTTTCTTACCAATAGCTGAATTTTTGAGTTATGTCTCCCTGATGCTTCTCATCTGTGTCATGTGACTAGGAATTAGACCCACCAACTCAAACATCATCTTATGTGTGGACAGGAAGTCTAATTTTCTATGCATTCCTATGGAAGCCTCACTTTCAGTCTCATAGGAATGAATAGAGAAGTGACTGGCTTCCTGTCCTGGGTCAGTTGAAGGTCACGGAGTTGGTCACATGACCCAGCTACAATAAGAAGACAGTGGAAACTCTCAATTACAACCTCTGATAAGAAAATGACATTCACTACAGATTAAATCATGCACCTTTCTAACAGGTCAGAGAATAAAAAAATTTCAGGAGTTCTTCTTTAAGATATTTCCCTTAATTGCCTTAACTGATCAATTTCTTATACTTATCGCAACCAATACACAAAAAGGCCCCTGAGTATCATAGTAATTGCTAATTGTGCTGACCACAATCCCTATTCTCGCTTCTACCTAAACAGCATTGAATATATAGCTCCCTTAGGGAGAAATTGAACAGCTCTCATAATCATTTGTGCTAAGGGAGACTGCAGTACACTGCATACCCTGGTAATACAAAAAGAGTTGAAAAATGATCTATTGTACAGTCATGTGCTGGTAGGCATAGATGTAGAATCCAAAATTTAATTTTGATGATGTATTACACAAGTGATGCAATAAAGATTTTGTGCAGATTCAGTTTGGAGTAAATCAGATTTTTGTTTTTCAGCAGTGCGCCTTAACCTTTCAGACTTGGCTTCTTTTGTTTTCCAGCTTAAAATTATGCAGAAATACTACATTTTCATTCTGACTGTAAAGTGGGCTACCAGTGGAAAATCACTTTCATGTATGTAGATCTTGATTGCAGAGCCCCGCTAGAGATATGCAGAAAGGCAAACTTGTGGGGAATATATAAAATTCAGGACAGCAAAAATGCAACAACACAAGCTATGGTGAAGACAAATAACTCCAGCTTTTAGGAAGTGAGAGTAGAGTCATACCGGGTAGTCTTCCAGGATAGCAACTACACGACTACTCTAGTATTTAGAGGAAAACCGCCCTACAATTACTGCATTCTGATTTCTTGGATCTTAGGGCACTATCACTGGGCAGTCCATCAATTCTGAAGGACCAGACGTCAACGATCGGCCATTCATTCTTACTGTAAGTCCTTAAGAAGTCATTTAAAGGGAACCTGTCACCAGAAAAATGCAGACAGAGCAGCCCAGATTTTGAAAGAGAGAGAGACAGTAACGAGTAGAACTTGGGTGCAGCAAGGGCAGTGGTGACACCCTCATTGCACCAAATGCTTAATATGCATTTAACAAAAAGTATAACTCAGGAATGGAGCCTCTGATCAACAAAAGAAAAAAAGAAGCTGTATCCGCAAAACCATGCGTTTATTAACACCTTATTTGAAAACAGCCCCAAGTTGTGCAAAAACTACATGATATTGGCTTTCCCACAACTGCTAAATGAAAGTTCTGCCTCAAGGTTAAGCTACATTAAAAAAAAAAAAAAAATTCCCAGGAACACTGTAGGTTATCAATATCTGATTGTTGGAGCTCTGACTCCAAGCACCCCCACAATCAGCATGTTGATGGGTTTGCAGTGCTTGGACGTGTGCTAAAGCCTTATTATAGGATACCAAGCACAGCACCATATACTGTGTAGTGGTTGCGCAGGGTATTGCAGCTCAATCCCATTTCCATTCACTTGAAAGGGACTGCATTGCACAAAGGCCAAGAGACTGAAGGACATGATGTCTTAGGCCGAGGAAGAGGACGCAGCGATCATTCAAATGCTGCAGCCACTTCTAACAGCTAACCGGTAGAGTGCTGGGAGTCAAACCCTCTACAATCAGATACTGATGATAGGTCATCAAGAAGAAAAAAAACACTTATAAAGGGAAGGGTGTTATCAGAAAATGTGTTATGTTAAACACGTTTTGAAAGAATTTATTATGAAGATATTTTTAATTTTCCATGTCACATCTCTATTGAAAAAAAAATAATAAAATCCTGGAGTTTTTCCACTGGTCACCAAGCCTAATAACAGGCACCACTTTGTGGTCTACAGAGATCGATTTTCAGTAGTCATCTCATTATTATTATAGGCAGATTTAGAATGACAGACATTTTCATTTCACACAACTCAATCATAATTTCTGGCATTTCCTGTGGCTAAAAAACTTTGCATTCAATCTGGCTGTCATGCCCCTCCCATATCCCACAGATTGGAGCTAGGTGCTTGAAAATGTGATCATCTGCAGATCTTGGCAATACCTGCTACTTTCTCAATTAGCACACAGCTTGTCCTTCTAGTTGTAGATAGCGCTAGCATGTTCCGCACCACTTTACTGACATTGTCACCACTTGCTGTCCCCAGTGGAGTTAAATCTGAATACCTTTCCATTATCTCCTTCTTGGTGTTGTAATTTCAATGTTGAGGATAGATAGGACAAACACAGGATCTGCATTCACAATAGGTGATATCACAGCTTATCTTCCCTCTGCTGACCTCTACAAAGGTCACAGAACAAGCCTAGAAAATTCTCCCATAGAAGTTATGGGGTTATCTCCTGTCTATTGTGTCTATGGCCCTTGGTGGCTGCTGTAAAGCATCTCTCTAAATGCTGTTAACAACAGCTCGGGCAAGATGGCTGCCCTTCATCAAGCTCAGGAAACAGAAAAAAAAAAACAAACAACATACTGTACAATCATGAAATTAAAACAGATCAGAAAAAGGGCTGTGTGTCACTATCGGATAGGTGACACATTCCCTTTAAGTAACTTTTTATATAACTAGTATAATAGCAAGGTTCCGTTTTTCGATCCTGCCAGGCCATAGAGGAGAATACAAATGAAGCGAAATGATTTAATGCACTCGTACATCTCTCACTATTGTCTTTGGGAGCTGGCCCCATCATTCTCTCGTTCTTTGAGAGTTGTAATTCAATGAAGGTTTGAATCTTTTCCACGATCCCCTGCTATATTCATCCAGCCTCTAAAATCCTAAGGGAGTTACCAGTTAAAAATCTGAAACACATTAAGCACTTGAAATGATTATAAGGGGCCAATTCCGAAAGTATTCTTGACATGGGGACAGCAGAAGGGAAGACTGTATGTCTGCGGTGGAATGGGAATAAAGGACACTTATTAGTGCTTAACGAAGAGCTCAGTGTCACACGAGACGATCCGATTTAAATATAAGAAGGTTTCACGCTCCACGTGATGAATGCAACTGATTGGCTGATGTCGTTAGCTTAATTTCTCTTGACATCTTAATCCTTCCTCCTCGTCATCTAGCCACAGAAAATTAACATAAATCAGAAACATAAGCAATAGGAAGACTTTTAAATATTTTACTCTGCGTGCACAGTTAAAGCACATACATTTGCTATTCTCCAAAGTCTCTTTTTTTTTTTCCCTAAGCAAAATTGATCAATTTTTTTTTTTTTGTGAACCTTTAAATGTAGGACTATTTAGTAATAAGAATACATTCAAAGTATGGATAATAGCAACACTGGAAATGTAGTTATAATTATTCTGTGAATACAAAAATATATGAATAAAAGGAGGTTTTGACTAAAACAGCAATGTGTAGTATTCTACTAAGGAACTATGTAATTTACTGCACTTAAAGGGGCTGTGCCACAAAAAAATATTCTACATTTTTCAACCCAGCACATGGATCTGAATACAATTAAAATCTGAATTATAAATTTAGTATAGCCACTGAGCTATTCAATAAAATGTATCTGTATAGCGCCACCTGCTGTTTGTGCTTTTCCTTATTTCTTGGCTACATACTGAACTGAGGTGGTCACACATGCTCAGTTTAAATCTTCAACTGCAACCAGCCGTTAAAGGGGAAGAGCTGCAGCAGAAAGAATATGCTCTGAGAAAGGACATACCCCCTGAGTTGCCAGGATGAAGATAATCCATGGATCCATGTGATGTACAGGGCTGATTCTAGCTTCGTTAGAAAGAGATTGTCATGAACTATATGACGTCTGAATTTCATTTTTTTACATCAGTAATGGCATAACCCCTTTAAAGAGGTTGTCCAGGATTTCGATAGTGATAGCCTATCCTCAGGACACCCTGCACCCCTGCAGAAAAGCTGTTACCTTGTAGCTTCAGTACTGGAACTGCTCAGTCCACTACACAATGGACGGAGCTGTGTAGTAGCAGTGACAGAGTTACAAACAGTTGATTGGCCGGGGTACAGGGTATCAAACCCCCTGAGGACAGGTCATCAATATCAAGACCCTGGACAACTTTCTAAGAAAAGGCGTTAATAGTAGCACCACAATGACTGCCACTTGTGTGGAAAAAAAAAAAAACATATAATTTGGAACCTTTGCACGTAGCCCTAGGAGTGCTTGTGTTTTGCAGGGCAAGCTGTCATTTTGGGGTACACAAGACTTTTTTTTTATCATTGTTTATTCTGTTTTTATAGGAGGTGAAAATTGGAATTGTATTATTTTTAACATGGTGTTCACCATGGAAGATAAATAAAATGCTTATTTTACAGTATGGCAATATTTTCCCATAATAAATCATTTAGTATTCTGTATTTTTTATTGAGGGTTTTTTTCCTGTAAACTGTATTTATCTTTTTTCATAATAACAAAGTGAAATCAAAATGTACAAAATCTTTGCTAATTTATTGAAAAGGAAAAATGAAAATCTTGCATTGACATTAATATTCAGACCCTTTACTCAGGGCTTAGTTGAAGAACCTTTGGCAGCGATTACAGCCTCCAGTCTTCTTGGGTATGATAACACAAGGTATTTTCTGCCATTCTTCTCGGCAGATAAAGCTCTGTCACGTTGGATGGGGACCATCGGTGGACAGCCATTTTCAGGTCTCTCCAGAGAGGTTCGATTGGGTGTAAGTCAGGGCTGTGGATGGGCCACTCAAGGACATTCATAGAGTTGTCACTAGGCCACTTCTGTATTGTCTTGGTTTTCATTAAGAATCTCTCTGTACTGACTCTTTCCTATCAGTGCTGCTGGTGTCAGACTGGGAACCCATGCCCCCCAAAATCCACAAATGGTAACACCCTCCTGTACCCTTAGTGCAGACTGCTGGCAATTCATTCATAAGGGAACGACACAACATAGAGCCATAAGAATAGCTGTTCCAGAACTGGTATTACATGGGGAACGCAAGGAGTTCCTACAAGAGACATGTCAGGAGCGGTGACAGATCCTCTTTAATGTTGCGCATTTTCACCACAACTTTTAACCTTTGCAATGTACATGGTGAAATCCATGACAAATTCACAGCATACAGAAATTCCCATGTAACTCAAGTGGATTTTGAAGCAGATCAGTCTTGAATTTAGCTGCGAACTCTGAAGCAAAAGCAACGGCAGATTAAAGTATTTGTACAGCTTACAATTTCCACAGAATATGATGCAAGACATACCCCTTTAACAGCCATTCATTGATAGGCGTAAGTGACAGCACTTGGAGGAAAAACCATATTGCTGTTGGGAAGAAGACGAGTGTGAACACCTGGACGAAGAGGTGAAGCTTCACATGCATCAGAGCACTGGTGAGCTCCTGGAGAAAGAATGGAAATCAAGAGTATTAGTGAATACTCTACTGTGAAATTACCTAAAAATGCAACAAGTATGAGGAACAAGGTGAACAAAAGCCATTTTTACAAATCTACACACAATCACAAAATCAGTTCCTTTGCAAGAATTAGATTGCACCGTACATGTACACATGCAGCAGGAAAATAGGTATAAAATACACTTTACCAAAGAGAATAAAGCTAGAAACAGCTGGCCTTGCAAAAGCTTACAAAGTAAAGAGCTACGGTATACAAATGTAGAAATATTGTTTGCCACAGAGCGCTCTGACCCAACATAAAGAACTCCTCTATGTAGACGGTATAGGGTGCTTTACAGTGAAATTGGATTTATGACACATTCCCCATAAAGAATCATTAGATGGTGCTTCATAAATGATTCCATAACGTTCAAGAACGTAACATGGCGCATAACGCAATCTAAGGGCCCATTCAGACGGCCGTACGTAGGGGTCCACGCCTGTTCCGCAATTTTTTGGAACAGGGCCGCAAACAATGTGGACAGCACACCATGTGCTGTCCGCATTGGTGGTTCTGTTCCGAGGTCTCCCGTTCCAGAACACACATGGGCGGCATCCGTGGACTGCAAAACATGGAGCGGGCACGTGAATGCGCCCTAAGAAACCATGCCCACAAATTTACAAAAAAATTATCCGATTTCTGAAACAACCCCACCACCACACGTGCCGGGCCCCTCACAGGTAATATACTTACCCCGCTCCCTGCGCCGCTCCTGGTGCCCGCACACTGATGAAAACATCCGGTGTCGGTGGAACAGCCAATGGCAGGCGGTGACTGGGACGAGCCTCCCTAGCATCGCCGGTGACAGTAGGAAGGCTCATCCCCGCCTTCCATTGGCTGCTTCAATGATTCCACCCCCCCAACACCGGATGTTTTCATTGGTGTGCAGGGAGAAGCAGTGCTGGCGGTGTGGGGACCAGGAGTAAAGCGGGGAGCAGGGTAAGTATATTCCCTCTGAGGGGCCCGGCACATGGGGGGGGGGTCAGAAATCGGATAACCCCTTTAAATCCTGTCTCTGTTTTACAGAAGTGGATCACGTGGCAGAATGCAGTAATACAACAGCAGATGTTCTTCAAACAGATGCTTCTTATTAACTGCTGGAAAATCAATATTTCACCTCCTCTAGAGAATATACAGTTACCACATGGTATATGTGTGTGTTAAACACCACCTTACGGTCTGATAAATGTAAGGCAGAAACATCAGAAACTTTGAGGCTATGACACATGACTGAAAAGCTGCAGATTTGCCACTGCGGATTTCCGTGCAGCAAATCAACGAGTACCAGCAAAGTGGATGAAGTTTTAAGAAACTTCTTCTACACGGTGCATGCAAAAACCGCAGCAAAGACTGACATATGGTGCAGATTTGAAATCTTCAGCATGTCACTTTATGCTGCAGACCGCCCCTGTGGATTTCACCTTACACAATGGAGACAGTGAAGTGCGCACAATTTTCCATGGCAGAACCACATGCAATGTGTGAGTCTTTTGTTGAGGAATTGCAGCAAAACCTGCTGTGGGCCTTTCCACTGTATTTTCAGGCATGTGTGGACATACTCTAAAGGGAAGGTTCCCAGAGAGCGTATTTCTTGGCAAAAAATCCGACGTGAGTTACATGTGGATTTTGCCACAGACTGCATACTATGCATTGCAAAGGGTCAAATCCAAGGTTCAAAGACGTGGCACAAATTGACATGCTGTGCTTCTAAACTCTTCATCGTAGGTTAAAATGCCACTGAAAATTTTTTTCAGCAGCATGTGGATGAGATTTGCACACGGTATAGATTTATGTGCGGAAAATCCACAAAACTGCACATCAATCCACACTATTTACCGCGTTTTCTGGTTCGGATTTACCGAGGATCTCTGCCTTCCATTGGTTGAATTCCGCACAAGAAAATGCAACAATTGACATGCTGCAGATTTTAGAGTCCGCACAGAAGGTCAATTTCCTCACCTAAGAAAAAACCAAAGCGTACATAAGATTTGTCTAATCTCATACACTTTGCTGGTACTGTATTAAAGGGAATCTATCACAAAAACCTGTTCTATATTTTATTTATGCTAAAAAAATCTATTATATATTTGTAAGAAATAATAAATAAATAAAAATTCCAATGTGTGAAATATTATAAATAAATATTAGATTTTACCATATTTGGTCACCAGGGGGAGCTCTGCTGGCCAAATGAGGCTTTGAGCAACCTGTAAGTAGGCATGCTGCAAAAAAGTGGGTGGTACCAATGACATCACCAATTCACACCTTCAGCGGTGACATCACTGCTTCAGCAAGATAAGATGAGACAATGGCCTCGAGATGAGACACAGATTTCTGCTCCTCAGGCTCCTCCCCCACTGGTCACATGGCCGATTACATCCCTAAGGTCCTACAGCCCCAAGAACCTCCATCTACTCTGTTTCTAAGTCCTGGGCCGCTCACCCCAGCAGTACACTCAGCAAAAATTGTCTGCACTGCTGGGGTGAGCTGCCATAGAATTTAGAACAGGCAGCCTAATGAAGACAAGGACGCTGCTGCAGGAGTGAGGAGCAGGCACAGTGGGCTTCCCCCAGCAGCAAGGAGGGAGGACCTGGCTGTGCGTTACTGGTGTCATCACAGGGGCGGGCTCACGTCTTCCATTCATTCTCTATAGGGTCGGCAGCGACTGAGGAAACCTATGTACATGCCTGCCGTAAGTGAGGTGCCATTGTGTTGTAAACCCAGACTGTCACACTTTACTTCCAACATGGCAGCCCCCATGTAAGGCAAGAAAACTGAATTAAAAAAAAAAAACATTTACACAATTTGAAAAATACATTATGTTAAAACCTGCTTTTGTTATGTTGTAAAACATAGCAAATTTTTTTTCTTCGCGATAGTGTCCCTTTAAACTGGGGTTTTTCCAAATTAAAAAAAAAAAAAAAAAAAAGACAGTGAGCAAAAATTGCATGTATTTTGCATCGTATGTAGGTACCCTAAAAGTTGCTGTCTTTCCGCAGTCTGGTGGCAGAAATTCTGCAGCACGCCATGGGAATATACACTAAAGCCTGTATTACACAGGCCGATTGAGCAATCGACTGTCAGGAGGGAGGTGTTCCCTCTCAGTAATCACCTCCTAGATAGCGGAGGAGACCGCTGCTATTACATGCACTGATCTCCTCCACAGCATGGGGAGCAGCGATCTCTATGCCATTGCTCGTCCCCATGCTGTCTAGTGGTTTGCCGGTGGCAGATCGTAATTAGGCATCACGACCTGCCGCGGGCAAATAATGATTTTTAAGTGTGCTTAAAAATCACATCTAACATAGTAACATAGTTTATAAGGCTGAAAAAAAGACATCTGTCCATCCAGTTCAGCCTATTATCCTGCAAGTTGTACTACTGCCGCCGATTGCCCAATGAACGATCAAACGCTTGTTTCTCATGGACATAAGCATCAAGACCCTTTGTTACGACACTTCAAATTTAGCTCTGGGGGTCTCCCATTTCTTTAGATCATGTTTGAGATGTTTCTGCACCTTGACTGGAATCCACCTGTGATAAATACAGTTGATTGGACATAATTTGGAAAGAATCCGCTCCCCCACCCCATTTATATAAGGTCTGACAGCAGACAATGCATATCGGAGCAAAAACTAGCAATGAGGAGGAAAGAACTGCCTGTAGAGCTCAGAGACAGGATTGTGTGGAGGCAAACATCTGGAGAAGGGTACAAAAATTTCTGCTGCACTGAAATGTCCCAAGAGCACAGCGGCCTGCATAATTGTTAAATGGAAGAAGTATGGAAAAGATGCATTTTTAGATGCATTGTTTATACAGAAATTAACATCTTCGTTTTCAGTTACTGCATCTTGTGACTTAGATTGGACTAACCATTCTGTCCTTATACTTTTGTCTTCCCCAGGAAGCCAATTTCTCTCCTTCCTGTGCAGATTAAAACTACATGTAGATAATGAAGGAACATTGCCATCTGCTGCATCTCTGCCCCTCAGCAGCTCTTCATTCCTAACAGTACAGCCCCCTCCTCCTACTCCACACCAGAATACAGACTGCCAGGATGAGGATCAGTGGGTGGAAACAACATTAAGGAGGAAACGCCCACCCTCACCTATTTACGCTCTCCCCCTTTGGGCAGCAGTATAGAGGGAGTTGTAGGTAAGTCTGCAGAAACTTGGGAAGGAATTGTGAAAGAGCAGTAGCCATTTTTAATGAATATGGTAGAGAGGAAAGGCAGATAAAGACGGCAAACAAGCATAGGAAAACCAGAAAGGAGACTTGTAGCAGGGATGAAGCAACAGTAAGAACTGTTCAGACATACTTGTAGACATATCTTTAGGTTTAGAGGGAAAAAACGATGGGAGTGCTTCAGTAATGGTTGACCTTCTGGAAGTTTCTCCCATCTTCAGGATCTATGGAGCTCAATGGGTTCTTGGTCACCTATCTTACCAAAGCTCTTCTCCCCTGATTACATAGTTTGATGGGGTGGTCAGCTTTTCAAACCGTGTCCAGTCAACTGAATTTACCACAATTGGACTCCACTCAAGGTGTAGAAACATCTCAGAGATCAAGAGAAATGGGAGGCCCTGAAGTTAAATTTCAAGCGTCGTAGCAAAGGGTTGTGAATTCTTATTTCCATGCAAAATTTTACTTTTTGCTTTTTAATACATTACCAACAATTTCTAATATTCGGTTTTTACTTTCTCATTACGGGCTAGAGAGTGCAGAATGAAGAGGGGAAAACTTGATATTTTTTTATTTATTTTATTTTAGCACAAGGCTGCAACATAAAATATCAAAAAAATAATGGGGTCTGAAGACTTCCCAAATGCATTGTAAATGAGGAAATATTCTGCTGATGTATTTAGGTACAACAGAAGCTACAAGTGATGCCTTCATTACACCAATCTGACTCTGTAAGTGAAGGCCCCACAGTGTCTAACAAAATATAGATTTCCTGGATGTAAGGATATAAAAATGCTTTCAGGATATATTAAAACAAACAACATGGGAAATAGAACAAGTGAGTGCCGTGAAAATAAAGACATGCATGTATTTCTTGCACAAATATTTAACTTTTCATTTCTGAGACTGGTTCTTGTTTGACATCTATTATACCGGTTTCCATTCTGCATTTTCCCTGTTGGTACATGAATTACATTTGCAGGATTTTGAGGTTTTTGCTGTGCTTTAATAGCCATCCTCTTGAGAGGTTCAGATAAATAAACGCAATTTGTCTCCAAGCTTCATTTGTAGCTGTTGTCTGATACAGACCCATTAACATTCCCATACATGCTGCCTATCTGCAATAAGATGCTCTGGTGAATTTAATGGCTCAGAACCACAGTGGGGAGATGCAGAACATGCTGTAAATTGAATTAAACAATATAATAATTAGTCTATAAGCCACAGGATCTACAAGGCTATGAGAAGGCACGTGGTGTGGGAATGCAGGCACCTGATGAACACTATGGGAAACAGAAACACCTGGAAACGTAATCTTAGCACACGTCAGCAGCAGACTATCCACTAAAGAGGCTACGGTGTTTGATAAGTAAAAGTCAAGATCGACCAGAGCCGGGGGCAAGATGAGGCGAGGTATGCAGGAAACTGAGCATTTTTCAAAAAGTGTTTCCGACTGAGGAAGGAGAAAAATGCAAGGCACAGCATAGGCCAAACTCTGCTCAATATGAGCGGAAATTATTCATATTGTATTACTGTAAATGTACATGAACTTAACTTATAACCTGGTACTAACATTCTTTTCGGTCAGGTCTCTGAACTATTCCCCGAAAACAACCACTTAAAGGGTTTCTGTCACCAGTTTTTTCGGTATGAATCAGGCTGACATTAGAGATGTGCTAATGTCACCTGATTCCAAATATATATCTGTTTTATTTACTGGTGCCCCCATTTTTATATAAATTGAACTTTTATTTTATGCTAATGAGGCCTCTAGGTGCAAGGGGCGTTACCCCTGCTCCTAGAGGCTCTGTTGATTGACAGGACCAGGCAGAGAAGAACCACTCCATTCACCATAGCTTGCAAGGACCTTCTATGATGTCATGACCATGTGATCAGTCACATGGTTAGGATCACACAAACAGCGTCTCCTCCTAAACCATGTGACTGATCACATGGTCATGACATCATTGAAGGTCCTTGCAAGCTATGGTGATTGGAGTCTTTCTTCTCTGCCTGGTCCTGTCAATCAACAGGGCCTCTAGGAGCAGGGGTAACACCCCTTGCACCTAGAGGCCTTATTAGCATAAAATAAAAGTTCATTTTATATAACAATGGGGGCACCAGTAAATAAAACAGATATATATTTGGAATCAGGTGACATTAGCACATCTCTAATGTCAGCCTGATTCATACCGAAAAAACTGGTGACAGAAACCCTTTAAGACAGTAATATAGACTTGCGCACTTTGTGTCACGAAACATATTCTACATTTTTCAAACCAACATCTGGATCTGAATCCTTTTGTAATTGCATGTAATGAAAAATGTAGTAGAAAGGACACAACCCTAAGCTGACAGCTTGAAATAAATCTAGTAGAACGATTGGAACAACTAAGGCTTCATTCACACGACCGTATTTTGTTTCCGTGTCCGTTCCGTTTTTTTTGCGGACCGTATGCGGAACCATTCATTTCAATGGGTCCGCAAAAAAAACGGAAGGTACTCCGGTACTCCGTATGCATTCCGTTTCCGTATGTCCGTATTTCCGTTCCGCAAAAAAGATAGAACATGTCCTATTCTTGTCCGTTTTGCTGACAAGGATAGGCATTGTTACAATGGATCCGCAAAAAAAACGGAAACACGGATGCCATACAGAACGTCATCTGTTTTTTTTGCGGATCCGCAATTTGCGGACCGCAAAACACATACGGTCGTGTGAATGAAGCCTAATTGGGAGATCTCTGGATCCATCTGAGTTTGTCATTAACTACATGATTTTTGATTTTCATTTTTTGCATTATTCATGGACTAATCCCTTTAATTCAATGGCCCACATTGTGGTAATCCCTATTCTGGGAAAATGTATGCTAACAATTTATTCTGCCAATACAGTACACCAATCTTGCTAAGGGCAAAGGGAATCGGTCATTAAAGTTCAGACGATAACTCTAGTGGTATTGCAATTTTTTTTGTTACCCAATAATAAAGCGAGGATTTAAAATGGCGACTAATAGTCTACTCTCTAGTCCATACGCTGGCCCGACAACAGCCAGCAGCAGACGGTGGAGTAAAACAAGACCAGAATTTTAACTCTAAGTACGCCAAAATTTTTTATTGCAGTTTGGTTCCAGTTGGGGAATTTGTCTGAATTTTGGACAGCACTGTAAATTGTAAGTAGTTGTCTGATGCTAACTCAAAATTTATGGTTGAACTGTGTGCACAAAAAGTAATAATAATATAAAAAATAAAAATAAAAAAAAGACACTCGCCTATTCCAAGCAGCTCCAACAGGCACGTACCTGCTCTTTCCGGTTCTCTGTGGATTGGAAGTGTGACACTCTACCTGTTCCCCCACCCTTACCCAACTGACTGCTGAGGCTGATGAATGGCTGCAGGGGTGCAGGAGACAAGATAGGACTTTATACTTTTGGCCATCAGAGGGCCATCAGCAGCAAGAACAGAAGCGCTGGCACTGGATCTGGATTGGGGCTGTTCGGATGAGGCGAGTGTATTTTTCCTCTTTATTGTGGATATATTTCTGACCTTAATTTTGGGTCAATTCAGACAATCCCTTAAATTTTAGTATAATGTGGGCAAACAGAGGGCTTAAACCTGTATTAGACTAGCCAATTGTCGGCCAGTATATTGTTTAGGAATGTTTGCTATGATCTGGCAGTCTACTACTGCCACCGATTACCCGATGAACGAACAAACGCTTGTTCGGCGGACGATAAATCTTTCGGTATGCCTAAAAATCCTTGTTTGCCAGCAACAGATCGTGTAATCATGATCTGCTGCCGGCAAATAAATAGAAAGCATGTGGATGAGTGATCGTTCCTCCCCATACTGTGTAGAGGAGACCACTGCTTACAAGCAGGCGATTGCTGGGAAGGAATGCTTCCCTCCCGACTATCGCCTGCTAGATCGTGCAATGTAATACAGGCTTAAGGTATGAAAAGTGTCAAATCTATGAAATGTAAACTGTGGGTTTAAAAATGAGGCACATATTTCTGTCATATGTAAAAATTCTATATTTAACGGTTACGTTGGTCTAACATGTTGCCTTTGTAAGACCAAGATCTGTTATAAGAGGTCTTACGTGCATTAGCCATTTTGTGGTTTCCATGTTTAAAGAGGCTCTGTCACCCTGTTCTAACCTATGTATATTAATACATAGGTTAATAGGGGCAGTTTTCCTATGAAGGCACATACCTGAATAGCAGAGTATAAAGCAGCGGTTGAGGAGAAATCCTTACTTTAAAAATTATGCTAATGAGCCTTCGGAGCACCAGGGGGCGGGCTCTTTCCTTCCGAGCACTGGTTCTTCACCGCCCTCCCGGCTCCGAGACTCGCCCCCCTGCCTAAGTGCACGCCCCTTCGTTGAGTGATTGACACTCGCCGTCACTTCCCTGAACCCAGAAGTGACGGCGCGTGCGCAAATGAATGGAAGCGCTTGCAGTGTTCGGCACTGCAAGCACTATTGGGCATGCGCCGGGCACGATTACAATGCACAGGCACGGGATTTCATAGGAAAACTGCCCCTATTAACCTATGTATTAATATACATAGGTTAGAACAGGTGACAGAGTCTCTTTAATATTACATTGACAGATTATATATAAAATCCTGTATTAACATAAAAGGTAACAATATCAAATATCTCTAGGAGTCCAAATACTCTACCTCTGTTTTTAAGGACAGTCCACTGTTAAAGAAAATAGCAGACACGGCAATATATGTTATTGAAATTTCTGGTTTCAATGGTCCTGCAAGAAAAGAGGAAAGAAACACTTAAGTATTACACATAGCCAATAAACATATCATACTCATCTTTATGCTGTGCCCAAAGCAACAAGACTGACCATTATCACTACATCCAAAGTGGCTTCATCTGTGATCATACAGTGCATAAGCCTACAGAGATTCCTTCTGAACTCCAGTGGCTCGTGGTGAAATTGGTAAATGACCGCATATATAAACCAAAAGCCAAAACTGGTTACTAATACATCTTCTAGTGGTACTAATAGTAGAGAATCAGTACTGGTTTAACCCCTTAGTGACTGCCAACAAGCTTTTTTATGTATCAGGTGTAGCAGGTGCTGTTTTTGTGGCAGATGAGTATCTGCCCCAACGGCTAGCTCTGTTCCTGATTGTTTAACCCATTAGATGACACGGCTGACAGTGAACTTAAAAAAAAAAAGAAATTAAAAAAAAAAAAAACAATACCAGAATTGCGGTTTCTGTTTATTCCACTTCCCCCCAAAAAAAATAAGATAAAAAAATTATGAAAAATTTAAGGTACCCCAAAATGGTGCCAATGAAAAAGTCAACTCAGATAAAAAAAAGTTTCCATATACCTCTGTCAATGGAAAAATAAAAATGTTATGGCTCTTACAATGTAGATGCGGAAAAACATTTTTTGAGTGATTAAAAAAATGGAATTTTTAATTTAACTATTTACTATAAGACTTACAGATCTATGCCATATTGATGACTAGTTGACTGTTAATGTGAACCTTTAACAAGCAGAGATCAAGATCCAAAGTAAAAATCATATGTATTTCAAGTCCACCAAAAGCTTAATAAGCAGTCGTAATCTCAACACTACTCTGTGGCTATCAAATATTGCTTCTATACGACATAATAAACACATCAAAACATAGCTGAATCTAAAAGACCAATGAAACCCATCACTGTTTTTTTTTTTTTTTTTTTTTTTGGGGGGGGGGGGGGGGGGGGGGGGAGTGCCTTATAGTATACAGCCAAACATGTGCAGAAACCCATACATACATGCCATTCACAAGTGTTTATTGGCCATCACATTTATGGAGTTAGTACCCTTTTGTTGCAGGATGAGGCTCTACTATTCTGTGTAAGTCTATTACAGTGGTCCCCAATTCCAGTCCTCAGGGCCCACGTGCCAGTCATGATTTGAGAATGTCCCACAGAATGAGTAGTTGTGATAGGTCCTGATGTACTGACACTAATTATATCACCTGCTGAATACTAAGGAAATCCTGAAAACATGACCAACAGGTGGGCCCTGAGGACTGGAGTTGAGGAACACTGTTCTATTAGATTTGAGAACATCACCACAAAACCACTAGTGAAGCGGAGACCTAGCTTACTTGTCAGTATCCTAGAAATCCCTAAAGGTGGCAATAAAAATTAGATAAAAGTCAGCTGAACCTGCTGATTTTGGGGGGCTGACTAACCATCTAAAGTCCATGAGAAGACTGTTCCTCAATGGCAGATGTCGGAGTAGAAATGGATTGGACGTGTCTGATTTTACATGGCCAGTCCATTCTTCTCACAGGAGAAAGGCTGAATCCAAAGGTGTCTGGTATCATCTAAACCCCATCTCCACAAGCGTTCACCGTCAATGTGGTTGTGTGGTTGAGGTCAGGGCACTGCCTTCAGTCAAATTTGGCAAAAGATTTTTTTTTTGAATGGTAGCAAGGTTAATTTAAAAAGGGAAAGTTCTTTGCTAGAGTGGGGGCTTGATTTGTATGCATTACTTAGCAGTAGGTATGGTTGAAATGACAAAACTCACTCATTGTAGAGTAGCTTAACCAGTAGAGAATAATTTAAGCAACAACAGGCAATCTGTATATTATATGACAACCTACACCAAAATGGTTAACGTCAATTTGGCTCCATAACAAACTTTTTAGGGGGTCAAATGATCCATGGTCTCAATTTAAAAAGATATGAAAAAAAAAAAAACATTTTTGCCAAGATAAACCGCTTTTTACAGCAAATTCATAGGAAATTGTGAAAATAATCATAAAGTGCACACTAACAGAGTGACTTCCTGCAAACGTTAATCTGCACTGATACCTTGTCCACTTTTACTGCATGCTACACAATTTGCAGACAGATCTCTGATGAATAAATGCATGCCTCTCATTTAAATGAAGCCAAGGCTCAGAAATCTGAACTTCCTCCTTGGTTATTTGTTGGCGGATTCGGGACATGTATAGCGCCTACAGCAATGTGCCGCGTGACATCTCGGATGCAGTTTAAGACAACAATTTGAATATTTGTCAACATATTTTCCGAGTTGTATTGATATGTTCCAGGCAGAGAAATATATCTGGAAGACCTCACAATGCAGGTCAGCGAGTCCTTCAACTGAGTGGAAAGTGACAGCTCAGATTATTTTCTGGATCTAGTCATGTTGTAGCTCACTGGGGATACGTAGTCGCTGGCACACAGCGGCACTGAAAGACTTTACCTGCATTTCATTCTCAACCACTATATGAAGTGAGTGGATGGAAGAGATCAGGAGGCCATCTACAAGAAAGGTCACAGTGCAAGCCATTCTGCGTATGGGGGAAGGGTCAGAAGAGGAATCCGATCATGCTACAGATAACACAAATCATTTCCTATGCATTTAGTTGCCATAGGGTATCAACTGTTAAATTACTATCACTCATATTCTCCATTAAAGAAGGTGCTAAAGGTTTTGCAACAGTACTCCTTAAAGGGGTTGTCCAAGCATGTATGGTGTATTGTTAAAGAGGACCTTTCACCACTCCTGACATGCCTGTTTTAATAGCGCCATGCATTCCCCATGTAATAACAATTCTGGAGCATCTATTCTTATGACTCCATGTTGTGCCATTCATTTATTATTTGCACTAGAAGTTATGAATGAATTGCTATTTGTCTTCAGTAAGGGAACAGAGGGGAGGTAACAAGTTGGGGGTGTGTACCTGCACAGACTGACTCTAGCCAATCAGTGCTGTCATGTTCAGACTGTGCAGGTACACCCCCCCAACTGGTCACCTCCCCTCTGTTCCCTTACTGAAGGCAAATAGCAATTCATTCATAACTTCTAGTGCAAATAATAAAGGAATGGCACAACATACAGACATAAGAATAGATGCTCCAGAATTGTTCTTACATGGGGAATGCATGAAGCTATTAAAACAGGCATGTCAGGAGTGGTGAAAGGTCCTCTTTAAGATCTTCCACGTGTATGTCCCACCTCTGTGTGCAGTGAGCTCTCCTTCACTTTGAGGGCCCCGTTGTGGAGATGAGCAGGTCCCATAGGTGGGATCCTAGCGATATGCCATGAATATTGAGTGACAACTCCTTTAAAAAAGGGTTATCCCATGAATGATCTGGGTATTTGAAATGAAGTATTATTGCAATATACATGCAAAAATATTGTAAGGTTTTTTACGAACATTACATTTTCCTCTCTGGTAGCGCCCCCTTGCTGTTTTTCCTGTGGCCAGAATTCTGGTCCACCTTCTCCTGCATTCAGTGTTGGACTAACATGCTCAATAGATTCCCTGCTCCCTTCCTCCACTCATGCCAGCGTAGTGATCTCATAGTAAAGCGGACCAGACAACTTGAATTTTTCAGTCTCTTCTACTACCCACCCACATAAAGGTAAAAGAGAAGATCTTCAAATATGAGACTGGGGGAAAAAAAAGATAAAAAGGGTGAAATTAGCAGGTTTTTCCATTTATATAGTTAAAAATGATGTGCATTACTCCAGATAGCGCCTTTAACATAATATATTCAACTACAGGGATTATACTTTAATTCCATAAAACCAAACTATTTAATACTGCTAGAAATACTAGACTGCTACTAGTCACTTTCACTTATAGAAGACTTTTTTTCCCAGCACAGACCACAATGAATATACTAGCCAAAGTGTTGGACTTCAGGAGGTCAGTGGGAGTATATAACAAGCTGTACAATGCTTGTCCGACATCCCAAGAAACAAGTTGATTGACTTTAATTGTCCACTTTGGATGATTCACATGGAGGTAAATTGTATATCAGGATTTTGTCTTCTACTGCTCCAGTGAAATAACATGTTAATCTTATGACAAATGACTGTTCAATTATTCGTGTCTCAGATTCTAGCCTTAAATGGACTCTAAAAACCTCAAAAAGCCCAAAATTTCAGTATTGCGTCCACCTAATACGACAATACTTGCTTGCTCATTACTTCTTGTATCTACTCCAATGGTTGGCCTTCCACATTCAGGTTTTTAGATGCTGTTTTTGAAGCCAAAGCCAGAAATGACTTGAAAAAGAGGAGAAGACATAGGCCCTGATTTATCACCGGGGTACAAAGTAAAGTTTGTCTTCACATTTGTCTAATTGTCCATATGCCAGATTTATGAAAGTGGCACGTAGCATTTATTGAATTTAGCACAGGCCAAGCTATCACATTCTGACTTTTTCTGTAACTTTATAACGATAAATAATGGCAAAAAACAACATTCTCCATAGAAGCTAACACACAACAACTGGATTTCTGAAACTGACTGAGCAAGGGCAAAGTACAAAACCAGTTTCATAAATCAGGTCTATTAAAAACCTGACCATGGAACCTAGTCTACCACTTTCTTTGTAGGCTTATATAAAGCCAAGCTCTCCCTTGTAAAGCACTTCCTATACACAAAGTTACATAAGAAAATGTAATGAAGGATGAACGACAGAGTCATTAATGTATAATCAGTAAAAAGGGTTTACAATGTACACGTCTTCAAAGGAGGATGACGCTATATCAATAAATAATGATAACGTAAGCATGACCATTGGTTGAGGTAGGTTTCCGTTCAAGACGAGCAAGATCATAAAATAAAAGCTCATAAAACCAGTGGTATTGCCAAACAAGTAGCAATAAGGAAATGTAAAATACATACATCGTTCCGAATTGAATAAATATGGGATGAATTTTCTGGAGCACGGACAGGCAAAGGGGCTACAAATGTTTTAAGGGGTCTGAAGCTCAGGGTATACGTGCACAGCAGTATAATTTCGGTTGATTTTCATGCAGTTTTCACTGCATATACGCACTTATTCCACACCAAGATCATGTGTTAGGTCTGGTTCACATCTCCAGCATGCCAGATCTTCTACTTCACCTCCAGATCCCCACTAAAAGCAATGAGGTCCAGCAGTGATCCGGACGGCCAAAAAAAGTTGCAATGGTTTTTTTTGTTCGGCCGACAGTCGCCATTTGTGCCGGATCAGGAAGCCAGATCTTCTATACAGAGATGTGAGCTTAGCCTTAAGGCCCTTTTAGACAGGCCGATGTGTCTCCCTGCCCGAGCGCCGATCAGCGATATCGGCGCTCGGGCAGGGAGCCTTTACACGGCCCGACGAATCGAGCGCCGGGCCGCACGAGTGATCGCTGTATCGCTCGTGCGGCCCGGAAGCTCCATGCTGTCAGGCGCACATCGCCTGTTTACACAGGGCGATGTGCGCCCGACAGATTGGATCTTTTGGTTTCTACAAAAGATCCAATCAGCCGACGAACGAGCGTTTTGCTCGTTCGTCGGCTGATTAGGGCCACTTTTACACGGGCCGATTATCGGCACTAGCGTTCCTAGGAACGATTTTTCGGCCGATAATCGGCCCGTGTAAAAGGACCTTTACCTGCAGATTTTCAGGCCGATTTGTCCCAGATCTCACCCTTTGCATTGCAAAGGAAGAAATCTGCACTGAAAATCCACAGAAACAATTGATATGCTGGGGATTTTAAAATCCACACCACAAGTCAGTTTCTGCATCGTGTGCATGAGATTTTGATCATCTCAACCACTTAGCTGGTACTGTGCATATACCCTCAGTAAATCTGCTGCATCTTACTCCAGTGAATCGATCTTATTAAAATGAATTAAGAAAATGAAAATACTTAAAGGGAACCTGTCATCTCCGAAACACCCCCGGAACTAGAGTAAGAGATGTATAGTGTAAGTGACGTTGAGTCCGGTTATGTAAGTTTTATCTTCATACTCACTTCCATTCTGACTCTGTGCTCCCACAAACCTGACAGTAAAATGCACTCACTGGACTCCAGTGCTCACTCACATAATGGAGAGGACTCAAATGCTGGTTTGTGGGAGCACAGCGTCCGAATGAGAGTGAGTATGAAGATGAAACTTACATATTCGGATTCAGCATCACTTACACTATACATCTCTTACTCTAGTTCAGGGGGTGTTTCGGAGATGACAGGTTACCCTTTAAATATTACTTTATAATAAATATATTCTCAAATACCTTTCATTATTTATAACGGCTCATTTTGTCTGTGGAGCAATCAGGGGAAACAAAATGGCCGCTGTCCTATTAGTACATACAAAACCTGTCCTAATCACACAGGAGGACAAGTTACTTTACAACACTGAGGTAAAGAGCTGCCTCATCCTCCTCTCTGCTCGTCAGGGATTATGATCCTGAATACAGATGATAAGATCTTCATCTGAATCTCTGGGGAATTTAGTTCATGAGGAGACATGAAGTACAGAGAGGACGGACAGGACAGACTGTGGTAATGGAGACTACATACAAGTGCTGCTTCTCATTATCCACACATCACCCTCCTTTCATGTCTCCTCATCTTCTCCATTCCCACAGAGATTCACCTGTATTGAAAAGCAGAGCAGAGAGGAGGATGAGGCAGCTCTTTAGCTCAGTGATGAAGTAACTTGTCCTGCTCTGTGATTAGGACAGGTTTTGTGTGTACTAATAGGACGGCAACCATTTTCTTTCTTCTAATGATTGCTTCCTAGACAAAACGAACTATTATAACTAATGAAAGATATTTGGGCATATATTTATTATAAAATAATATTTAAATATTTTCATTTTTTTAATTCCTGGAGAACCCCTTTAAGTTTCAATCTAAGGGTGCTGCCACACGTTCAGGTTTTTTAATGTAGTTTCTGAAGACAAAAGAAGTGAATTAAAAAAGTGAAGAAGTTGTATCTGCCCTTGATACTTTCTCTCCTACTATGATTCATACCGGATTCTGGCTTCAAAAAATGTGGCAGCTCCTCCACCCTCCTCCTGAAGTGAGATTGTTACTTTTTTTAAAAAAAAGTCACAAAAAACAGTCTCAAAGATAAATCTGGAGTGAAACTCATTAACATAGCTAACCACGCCCACTTTCCAATCTAGATTTCAAAACTGAAGTGAGGGGTGTAAAAAGTCCAAAACACTGCAAAAGCCCTGACAGAATTCTGGAGACATGATAAATCAGGGCTCAGATCTCTGTAAGGTCGCATGCACACGCATTTTGCAGTTCACAAAAAACGGATCAAAAAAAAAAAAAAAAAAAGAACAACGTCCGTGTACATTCCGTATTTTGTGGAAAGGAACAGCTGGCACCTAATAGAACAGTACTATAACCTTGTCCATAATGCGGACAATAACAGGACTTGTTCTATTTTTTTGCGGAACGGAAATAAAGACATACGGAAACTGAATGCACACGGAGTACCTTGCTTTTTTTGTGGACCCATTGAAATGAATAGTTATGTCCTCAAAAAAAAAAAAAAAAAAAAGGAACAGACACGGAAAGAAAATACATTCGTGTGCATGAGCCCTAAGGCATGGATGTGTCCCTTTGGCAAACATTTGGATATATCCAGAGTCAACAGCCCTAATCTGGTAAAAAAAAAAAAAGTTAGTTAACGGCCCATGGACATGAGCGATATTAAGCTTGTGGAGCTCCCTTGAGGCTACATTCACACGACAGTGGGAAAAAAAATGGCCATGAAAAACAGTCAGTTTTTCATAGTCATTTTTCAACCAGTTTTGCATCAATTTTCGGGCTATCTGGCCGGTTTTAATGGCTGTTAAAAATGGCCATTAAAGTAATAATGCCCCCCCCCCACAGTCATCCCCAGCAGTAATAATGCCCCCCTCATAGTGGCCCACAGCAATAATATTGCTGCCTCATAGTGGCCCCCTTGCAGATCCACTGAAATCAATGGGTTAAAACTGTCCAGCAGGCTGCTCTGGTAGAAGAACAGCATACTGGAGTTCATAACATCCAGCTTACCTGGAAAAATGTTGAAGCACCGCCAGGCCCCACTGACTATGTGACCCAGACAGCCTGTTTCCGCCATTAGTGCAGAGATTCGGTCGGACAAATACAGATGCAAGCAGCAACGGCTGAATCTCTGCACTCATGCAGGAAACAGGCCGGATCCCCGCTGGGGTTCATTATAGCTAATGGGCTCTGGCAGGGAAAGGTAGTATCCGGTTATGGCGGATACGATGAACTCGCGTCATGTCATTGCCATCTATGCTGTGCCTCGAATGGTCATGACTTGGGGCAATTCTTTGCATGTGCAATGAATAAACTAAGAGCTCATTTACAAAGGCCAATGACTGGTAATGAACCATCCACTGCTGACTGAGCTGCACCCTCCATACAGATTCATTGTTTGTAGGGTCATCAGCGTCACTTTTACACTGGGCAATTATCGGGAAGGAGCATTTGTACAAAATCATCCCCGATAATTGTCCCGATCCTTGGCTCATTTAAAATGGCCGTAATACTTACTGATAGATTTTTCTTTTCCAATGAAATTATGCAATAACAGTACACAAAACAGAACCAGACACTAGATCATTGAGGTAGAAGTGCAGAATGCTTGAACTTAAAAAGACTACAAAATGGTAAAAATGGCTTTAATATAGATCCAGCAAAATTCTTAACCCCATTATGCACCAGATGTAATGGGTGTATGGGGCAGGTTCGGCTGAGGTTACTCCGCGGGTGCTGGTGGTGTAATACAGTTGACATATAAAAAATCCAGCACTTTATCCTATTGAAACTTCAAGAATTGATTCCATCTTTAAAAATCTGCAATCCAGTAATGTAACCCCACCCCATGTGTGATATGAGAGGTGTATCTTTTGTTTTACATTGTGTTTCACTTTGTATGTAGTACGCCATGACTAGGGACACTCAAAGGGGTTAAAACGTATATAGGATTTACTTGTAAATTTGTAGGGCATTAAGGGAGGAAAAGCAAATATAAAAAACTAATAAAAATATGACCCGGCCTAGGACCTGTGGTTCTGTGCCGAGTTTTCTAGTTCTTATTACCCACCTCCCTACTCGTACGTCTGCCCGGCCTCCCATTCCTGTCCACCACGGCCTACTCCTGTTCACTGCTACTCCCTGGTCCTGGGCCTCCTTGGCCAGTGTCCTGCTCACAGACACAGTCTTTCTTCTAGGATTTCTAGTGATGTCCGCATGCCGATTCCTGGGTCCTTAAAGGGCTAGCACACACACCAAAATGCAACTGCTTCACTCAACAGTCCCTGAAGAAAAAGGTCTATTAGTTTACCAGTCTCTGCTAAAGTGTTCCTCAGTTTAGTATATTTGGCTTGACTTCTGACATGTCTACCTGTCCTCCTGTTCTGCTCTCCTTTCTTTATGAGCCTGAACTTTGCCAGCCCTGACCTGTGCCCGACTGTCTTTGCACCAGGTTTCAGTATTCCCTATCCATCCCTGCATCATCTGTTGCCAACAGAAACTTGTCCAGGAACATCAACTTGGGGGTGAAGGACCCACAATCCGTCAGACTCCGCAACGTGGCTGGGCCTAACATCACATTCACAGCAAGCTAAGTCCGTGACAGTTCTAGACTGGTGAAATGCAAGATTATCAAGCAGTTTCCAGCCAGCAGACACGTTTCTAGCTTACTGCATGCTGCACTCAAGGAACCTTACTGTACATGTGAAAGAGTGTATACCACATACTGCAGATACAATACGAATACAACACAGCTCTTCTCGTAATAAAGACTACATAAGATGTCATTGTAATGGATTTGTCCATATGCTGAACTGGATACCTGTCTGGACCTCAACATGGAGTCAGTCAGATAGCGGGTCGAGTCAGGTATTCACTGCTGAGATGTCCTAGCCTAGAAGAAAACAAGGGTTGACCCTTTCCAGCTGCCTCAGTAATGTGGAGCCATTCAGTTTTTTTAAGACACAAGACCTTGGACACATCTGACACCAATGTGTTTCTGCCTTAGAACAAAGCACGTTCTGTTTTTCAGCTCTGATCACATTTGTAGCCGTAAGGAGATCCCCTCCTATAGATCCTTATTCCTGTAGAGGCATCGCCAGGTAAAAACTGCTGAATTCCCGTTCACACCAGCAAGACAGGTTCAGCAAGGTCCGAGGAGGAAATGGCCACTCTCCAAGGAGAAACATTTGTAATGTACATTTCTCAAGCAAAGGACTCAAAGCACAGCCTGGAAATTCTGGTTATGAGGACCAGGGAAGACAGTGGCAGCCATCTAGGACCTCATCCCCTGATATGAACTAGGGACAATTTTCACAGGAACCCAATTATCATCTCAGTATGTTTTTGGAAAGTACAAAACCCACACAAGCATGGAAAGAACGTGTAAACTCCATGCAAATGTGACCCTGGGTCACATCCAAACCCAAGGCTATGGTAATGTCAGCCACCTATGAGACCCCCCTCTTCCAATGGTCAGACTGATACATCTTGATGCTTCCATGGAAAAGGAAGAATATTCTGAACTTTTCTCTTTACTAACTGTTAGCAACTAGTGAAGAGAAGCATCCCTTAAAGGGAATTGTCCAGGCTAGAGATATTGGTGGCAGTCCAGCACCTACCACCCCAACCAATCAGCTACTTTTGGCAGCCACTAGTGCTGGAAAATAAACAGTGGATGCAGTCGGAAGCACAGGCTGTCCAATATGTAGTAGCCAGGCCAGGGTACTGCAGCTCAGCTTTAGGGCTCATAAACACGAGAAAGTGTGCTGTCGGTGCCCGTGCTGTGGACCGCAATTTGCGGTCCACAACGCATGGGCACTGACATTGGGGACGCCGCATTCGGATCGCGGACCCATTCACTTGAATGGTGTCCGCGATCTGCATCCGACGGTCCACACCACAAAAAAGTAGTGCATGCATGTGGAGGCACGGCCAGAAACACCACGGAAGCACACCGTAGTGCTGTGTTCCAATCGGTGCCTCCGCTCCCCATCTCCGTGATTGCGGACCCATTGAAGTGAATGCGTCTGCGATCCGTGATGCAAGCTGCACACGGACGGTGCTCTTGTATTGCGGACCCGGCGTATGCGGCTCGCAATACGGCCACGGGCCGGCACTGGTCGTGTGCATGAGCCCTTAAGTGAATGGAAGCCTGAACTGTTCAGTTTTGGTGCCTGCCACAGCTGATCGGTGGGGTTGCCCGGTGTTGGACCCACAATGATCTGATACTGAGGATAGGGCATCAATATCTGTAGCTCAAACAACCCCTTTCAGATTATGTCTGGAACAAGAGGCACAGTAAAACTACAACTCTCAAAAAATCACCAGGAACCAGTGGTAACAAAAACATTGCAGTCAATTCATGTCTTTCATGTGGATGTAGATGCCAGGATTGACTTGTCGGCTTAAGCCTGGTTACTGCAGTGCATTGTGATCTCTGCTATAACTGACCCGGACTGAAGTGTGTTCTCCTTGTGGTAAATTATATATGACGAGAACAAGCAGCCATACAGTATAATTGATATTTTGTGTGCACTCTAATAGCTGACATAATAAAGCCCTCAGCGGGTTACTGGGTGAGGAACGGTTGGTTCACATTACCAGCCGCAGTGTTGGTGGGACTCTGTCTTGCCTAGAGACGTAACTTCTTAGTGACTTTTGTGAACTCCACAGAAGATAAAAGACAGAAAAATGATCTAATCTGCAAATTTGGCTTTAATCCCTATTAAAAGGTGAAGGAGGCCAAAAGTCGCAAATTTGTGCGCAAAAAGTCACGTGCGCCTGCACTTCCGTTTTACCATCAGAAAACTGGCGGACCGGATTTCATAGGTGTCCCCCACTGTCTTTATGTAGTAAATCGGTGGCTCTGTGCAGAACCTGAACTTTTAATCACTGGTCTCAGCCGTCTCATGCCGTATACAGCCAGAACAACAAATACAGGGGGATGAACGTGGCACTGAAATGGAGGGAATTAAGGCAGTAGGCTACTTTCACATTAGCGGCAGGGGTGTCCGGCCGGAACTATGCTCCTCCCCATTCACTATAATGAGGGCGGGCCGGAGTTTCGGCCACAGCATGGCAAACATTCCGAGAGGCGGCCGGACAAAATGTACGACATGTCATAGTTTTAGTCCGGCCGCCTCTCAGCATGTTTGCCATGCTGCAGCCGGAACTCCGGCCCACCCCTATTATAGTGAATGGGGACGGAGCATAGTTCCGGCCACACACGTGCACTAGCAGCAGCATGGATCCGGCAGGCTGTTCACCGACCATGCTGCTAGTGTGAAAGTAACCTAAGCAGCATTTTTTGTATTATTATCATCATCATTATAACGCTGTCAATTAAAAAAACATCTTGGACAACCCCAGTAACCTCACCCAGTAACCTGCTGAAGACATCATTATGTCAGCTATTAGAGTGCACATAAAACATCAATTATACCGCTACATGTTGTCGTCATGTATAATTTACTACAAGAGCGCACTTCAGTCTGTGTCATTTATAGCAGAGATCACAATAAACAGGCTAAATCTGACAAGGCAATTATAGCATTTACATCCAAAAATGACTACGATGCAGTCAGTTCAGGTCAGGGGAGCTGGAGATGCGGATGACACACAGTCAAAATAGTCAAAATTACTTAGGCTGAGTTCACACTTCAGTTATTTGGTCAGTTATTTCCATCAGTTATTGTGAGCCAAAACCAGGTGCAGGTTAAAAACACAGAAGAGGTGCAGATCTTTCCATTAGACCCCATGTCTGTGTAGACTTCACCAGGGCTGTGGCGTCGGTAAGCCAAAGCCCCAACTCCTTAATTTCCCCTAACTCCGACTCCCTCATACATGGCGCAAGTTTAAAGGGGTTGTCCGAGTTATTTTTTTGTTCTTTATATGTTTCTAACTTGTCAGGTATAACAACTTTCCCATATACTTTGTGTTTTTGTAAAGCTGCTGGTTTCTCAGAGTTGACTGAGGGTCACATGACCTATGATGTCACCTTATCTCTCTGCTCTGTGATGTTTCGTGCACAAGCCTCAGAGTTCAGATAACAGTCTGTACACGAGACGTCACTGGCCACGCCCCCTTTCTTTGCGGCTCCTGATCTGCTCTCTCCCTGGATTCCTTCAGATAAAACATTAACCCCTTCAGCCAGAACACACTGAGGGCTCAAGGCTTTTCAACAAATAGTAGCTGCAGCAGTGAAAGGAGACAAATGCTGGGCAAGGAGCTATAGAGGAATTGTATTGTACAAGAACAGGTAGGGAGAATGTCCTATGTGTATCAGCAGTGTCATTGTACAGCTGGGACTTGTAGTCCTACACATACAACATGCTGCTGAGTATTCCAGCAGGCAGATATGTCACTCAGCACTTGTATTCATTGCCTTTGCAGAGAAGGGGGGAGGGGCTGAGATTGTTGTTATTGCATGTAAACAAAGGCCAGAAGAGAACCAGGGAAATGAGGAAATATAGATTTTTTTTGCCTAAAACTTGCTGAACTGAGTTATATATTGCTGCCCATCAGATTTACAGTGCTATATATTTTTTTCCATAACTTGGACAACCCCTTTAAGTGATAACTTAAAAGAAACTTTGCATAAATCAATAGTACAGATATGTCATGACAAAAAGAGTTTGTAATATATGTTTTACTAGATATCTTTACTCTGAACATTCAGTATCAGGCTTTTCTCTGGGTACAGCTCACTAAGGGCCTGATGTATGAAAACTGTCTTGGTCTAAGACTTTTTTTCTGCCCATAGCAACCAATCAGAGCTCCCCTTTCATTTCTCCAAAGCACTATATGAAAGGGGAGCTCTGATTGGTTTCTATGGGCAACAAAGAAACTTCTACACCTAGACAGTTCTCATACATAAGGCCCTAGGTGTTTTACATCAGAGGAAAAGCAAACTAAAACATAAAGCAGAGAGAACGTGCACTGGACAAGTGATTTATGCACAGTTTATTGAAAGTTTCGATATACGAAGAAGTACTTGCATTAAAGGGGTTTTCTCAGCAGGTTTATTCACTGGCTGACATACAGTTTGCATTCACTCTCTCTCCTCAGGCTGTGGGTGGGTCTCCAGCACTTATTAGCATATATTAACTTACTCTGACAGAGCAGGAGAGTGTGATCTCAATTACACGTAAAGCTATGCTTCTCAGTCCTCACAACATTTATACCTTTTGCTTACTGCAGGTAATCACTCAGAGCTCAGTCCCATCAATCTTCCCTGCTCTCAGCCAATCAGATAACAGTCTTTCTGGTCTGCAGGTTACCATAGAAACCTGTGTGCAGTGAGAGACCTGCTGAACTGTCTATAGTTCATGACTATAATAAAATCTGCTGACCACTGTATTTACCGTATTTTTCGCCCTATAAGACGCACTTTTTTTCCCCCAAAAGTAGGGGGAAAAATGCTGTGCGTCTTATAGGGCGAATACAAGTGAGCGCTTCCATAAGGAAGCGCTCACTTGTACATAGGGACCCCCATCAGACCTCAGATCAGCCCACCCAGCCACTTGTAAAGACCATACTTACCGTACCTGTTCTGCGCTGCCGTCCGGTCCCACGCTCCGCGCTCTTCTCTCTTCCCTGCCGGCACGCACTATGACCTGACGCTGCGGCGCAGCGTCAGGTCATAGTGCATGCCGGCAGGGAAGAGAGAAGAGCGCGGAGCGTGGGACCGGACGGCAGCGCAGAACAGGTACGGTAAGTATGGTCTTTACAAGTGGTTGGGTGGGCTGATCTGAGGTCTGATAGGGGCACAAGACGCTAATCTGAGGTCTGATGGGGGCACATTCTGCTGATGGGAGGTCTGATGGGGGCACATTCTGCTGATGGGAGTTCTTATGGGGGCACATTCTGCTGATGGGAGTTCTTATGGGGGCGCATTCTGCTGATGGGAGTTCTTATGGGGGCGCATTCTGCTGATGTGAGGTCTTATGGGGGCACATTCTGCTGATGTGAGGTCTTATGGGGGCACATTCTGCTGATTTGAGGTATGATGGGGGCACATTCTGCTGATGTGAGGTCTGATGGGGGCACATTCTGCTGATGTGAGGTCTGATGGGGGCACATTCTGCTGATTTTAGGTATGATGGGGGCACATTCTGCTGATTTTAGGTATGATGGGGGCACATTCTGCTGATTTGAGGTATGATGGGGGCACATTCTGCTGATTTGAGGTATGATGGGGGCACATTCTGCTGAATTGAGGTATGATGGGGGCACATTCTGCTGATTTGAGGTCTGATGGGGGCACATTCTGCTGATCTGAGGTCTGATGGGGGCACATTCTGCTGATCTGAGGTCTGATGGGGGCACATTCTGCTGATCTGAGGTCTGATGGGGGCACATTCTGCTGATCTGAGGTCTGATGGGGGCACATTCTGCTGATCTGAGGTCTGATGGGGGCACAGTGAGATGGTATGGGGGCACAGGGGGCTGATATGGGGGTCTGATGTGATGTCCTTAAATTTATGGGCAGTCTGATAAGAGGATCTGATGAAAAATATTTTTTTCTTATTTTCCTACACTAAAACCTAGGTGCGTCTTATGGGCCGGTGCGTCTTATAGGGCGAAAAATACGGTAGAAAATGTCTTCTTTTAACTGTCCCTTTATGTTGAAAGCTAATCTTTGTAACTAGTGAGAAAACCCCTTTAATCCTGTTTTCTCTAGTAAATCTCAGATGAGTGCAGCCATTCCTTCCCAGTGCCTTTTCCCTCTGATCTGTAGCAGAGGAGCTTCACTGCTGAGCATCTATATTAAGGGCAGCACACATTCATTTCAACTGAAAGCCTAGATCCTTACTTAAGGAATAGAACAGACATTTATAGGATATTTCATCATTTTCCTAAATTCTTAAAAAATATATTCAGCACATACTGCATTAAATGTACCAATTTATTATATATTTTTGGAGTCTGTCCATTTTATACCGACTCCAACTCCACCAAAATGGACACCGACTCCACAGCCCTGGGCTTCACTACTGGTTTTGGCTCACAGATCAGTGATGGAAATAACTGACCAAGTGTGAACTTGGCCTAAGGTGCTTTACTCGCCTCCACCGGTCGCTCTGACGCTGCTGCAGTCCCCGTCCTGGTTTGACACTCTGGAAATGCGTACTGGGCCAATCACTAGTGAGGTGGGTAACCTGACAAGGCTGGTGACTGGCTGAGCAGGTCGTTCCTGATATGTCTGGTGTGTTGGGCCTGGACAGGAACCCGAGATCAGTGGGGACTTTAGACTAGAAGGTGACCTGCAGTGGTTACAAATCGTGACAAGACGTACAGGCCGTGCACATGCCCGAAATAATAAGCATGTGAACAATGTCTAAACATAAAAAAGCTAGAAAAAATATGAACTGCCCCCCCCCCCCCCCCAAAAAAAAAAAAGACCACAAAATGGAGTCACAAGAAAGCAGTGTAAATGCAGCCGCCCCATCACCCTATGTAGCCAGGCAGCATCTACCTAACATCTTAAAGGGGTTGTCCAAGAATTAATAAAATTTACCTGGCAGCTGGAGGTTAAAAGGCACAAAAAAAAAAAAAGGCACTGTGACTCCCGTCCCTGCCAGACCAGAAGGGGCGTCATTCTGTATACACACGTGTGACACTGGCAGACAGTCAAAGGGGGGCATACCCCCTGCGCTGCCGGAGGTGTGCCTTATCTATGAATGGCCTTCTCATAAATTAGGAGTGTCCTCCAGCAGTCCATATGCCTGGAGTAGATTTCTGACATCATTTACGTCTGTTTCCAGGTGTAAATGTTAGTGAATTTGTTGGGGCCGATAACGCCAACCACCACCCCTGAACCCCGTAAAGACGCTTGGGTGACAAAATATTGTTAAAAAAAGAAGCCTTGCAACTTTTTTCTTATGCCAAACTGGCATTAGTAGATGAGCCCCAATGACGCAAGCACGGTCAGCATGTGACAGCTGAGCTGACATATTCCGTAGCGCTGTACAGAGACTCATCAGTTCCTGCCCCTGTCTTATTTTTCTAGGGCACATCAACACACTGGCGCCAGTACGCTGAGATGACATATTCCATAGCAGTGTACAGAGAATGCCATCACTCATCAGTTCCTGCCCCCGTCTTACTTCTCTGGGTCACATCTTCACACTGGCGCCAATACCCTGAGCTGACATATTCCGTAGCGCTGTACAGAGACCACCATCAGTCTTATCAGTTCCTGCCCCTCTCTAGGTCACAACTACACACTGGTGCCTATAGCTTCTGAAATATGGCCAACAACAGGAGAACATGTGCATCCATCGCCCAGGCTAGACGGCTAGCAGTCATGGGGGGATACTGCCATGTACTACAGGTCACTGTGAATTGATTCTCAGCAGTCTGTGGCACCAGGTGCCAGTGAATGGGCACTAGATTCACACACAGTGCTGGCTGGCAGCCATAGCCTAGGCATCCTCTAGGTACAGGGCAGGAAGCGTCAGCGCTCCGCTGTGCAACGTGTCACTGGCAGCCCGGGCAGAGCCCTCTATGACTGCTGCCTATAGGGACGAGGAGGATAGGAGTAGTAGTGGTCACCCCGCAGACACTAGCCCCAGCTAGAACACACAGTGGAGAAGGGTATACAGTACAGGGCGCACACTTACCCCCTTTTTCCCCTATGGACGGCTGCAGCTTGGCCGCTGTGATGACCAGGATGATCCCCAGTATAAACCACTCTTTCCTCAGTCTCTCCAGTAGGCCCATGGTGCCGCTGTGGAATAGAAGGTAGGCTTCCCGGAGCTACGTGACACGTCCGCTACATACAGGCAGCACGTCCGGTCTCTAAGGTAAACTCCACACTGGGAGGTTTGGCACAAGCGATCAATTCATTTCAGCGGGGCAAGGCATTAGCATCCAGTTCTAAGGAAGTCTCCAGCGCGCCGCCATCATTACCACGCAGCTCCGAATAGCCGCGCATACTGGCTGGGGACAGTGCTGCTGTGGTGGAGCGTGCTGGGGGCGGCAGCAGGACGGCTCTTCTGTGTCAGCTGCTGGAAGAGGACATGGTGTGCTGAGGTAGCGGCCTCCGTGTGCCACCCCGCCTGATGTCAGCAGGTGCCTGGCCTGTCACACTTGACTCTCCCTCAGGCTCTGTTCACACACAGGTCTACATTTACTAATTCTATTCATGGCTCAAACAGGCGGTGTAGACCTGCACCAGACTTATCACAGGGGCTCAGGCTGGACTATACATGTGGTGCAGGGACTTTTCTCTGACTCTGTTGTTGGACAGATTCTTGCCCCAGAATTGTGCAAAATGTGTATCTTTAGGGGTGCACCACCAATGAGGCCAAGTGAGATGACCACCTCAGGCAGCACCAGGTAGGGGCGGAAGGGCCACGACCAATGAGCGCTTTCATTGTGTCAAAAGAGTTAGGCCCCTTTCACATGAGCGAGTTTTCCGCACGGGTGCAATGCATGACATGAACCCATATCACCCACACTGAATCCTGACCCATTCATTTCAATGGGTCTGTGTACATGAGCGTTTTTTTTCACACATCAGTTCTGCGTTGCATGAGAATCCCACCATGTTCCATATTCTGCGTTTTTCACGCAGCCCTGGCCCCATAGAAGTGAATGGGGCTTCAGTGAAAAGCACGTTGTATCCGGAAACAAGTGCAGATACAATGTGTTTTTCATTGATGGTTGCTAGGAGATGTTGTTTGTAAACCTTAATTTTTTTTTATCATGCGCGTGAAAAATGCATTGCACCCAGGCGGAAAAAACTGAAACACTGAACGCAATTGCAGACAAAACTGACAGAACTTGCTTGCAAAATGGTGCTAGTTTTCCTGAATGCATCCGGACCTAATCCGTCATGCTCGTGTGAAAGAGGCCTTAGAGTTAGGTTAAGAAATTGGGGTGGGGGGTGCCATTTTAGTTTTCGCTTCAGGCAGCAGAAAGGCTAGGTGCACCCCTGCTTAAAGGGAACCTGTCATCTCCGAAATACCCACTGAACTAGAGTAAGCGGTGTATAGTGTAAGTGATGCTGAATCTGAATATGTAAGTTTTATCTTCATACTCACTTCCATTCCGGTGCTATGCTCCCACAAACCTGCAGTAAAATACATTGACAGGACTCTTCTTTGAGTCCCCTACATTATGTGAGTGAGCACTGGAGTCCACTGAGTGCATTTTACTGCTGGTGAGTCAGAATGGAAGTGAGTATGAAGATAAAAATTACATAACCGGACTCGACATCACTTACACTATACAACGCTTACACTAGTTCAGGGGGTGTTTCAGAGCTGACAGATTCCCTTTAAGAACTACCCCCTTTCCTGCAAGGCACCACTCACTTTTTGCTGAGCCCCATCCCCTTATTGAGAACAAAAGCGTAGAAACACTAGATGCACCATTTTTGGCTTTTGTGGCAAGATTTTTGCCACAAACACGTTAGTAAATCTGGGCCAGAGTTTTATCAATACCTCACTCAAAAAACACGCTGAATCATCTACATTGATTTCAATGGGAAAACATCTTGTTAATTTACACAGAGCAATTTATTTGTGCTCATGGTTTTAAAAAAATAATGTGGCGTCGAATTCACATCAAAACTTACAATTAAAAAAACAAAATACGAGTTGGAATTTAAAAAAAATACCTATTAAAAACCACAAGCGGATTCTACATCAGGTTTTTTTTAGCCACCAGAAGGTCAGTGTGAACGTACCCTCATTAGCCCATGTGCAGAATCAGAACCCTCGAGCAAACGAGTGAAAAAACTCACATACCACGGAGATGTTGAATGTTAGGCTGAGTTCACACTTCAGTTATTTGATCCGTTATTTCAATCAGTTATTGTGAGCCAAAACCAGTAGTGGTGGCTACACAGAAATATAAGATATGATGGACTGATCTGCTCCTGTTCTGTGTTTTTGACACGCACCTGGTTTTGGCTCAAAATCACTGATGGAAATAACTGACCAAATAACTGAAGTGTGAACTCAGCATTATCATGGACTCCAAGAAAGCCATCACCGAGCTATGGTGGTGCTTCACATGTACAGTCTGAAAGCAGGGTATCTTACTGAATACACACTCAAAAAAAAAGCACAAAAACGGGTTGTTTTTTCAGAAGGGGACAAAAATAGGCCGATATTTCTTATTGATCTGGATGCTAAGGTTATGGCTAAAGTCTTAGGGCTCATGCACATGACCATGCTTTGGTCCATATCTGATCTTATTTCAATGGGGCCGCAAAAGACGTGGACAGCACGCATCGCTCAGCCACCAAAACGTAAGACGAGAAAGAGTTTTCCATCATCCTCATCTTCCTCCTACAAAGATGTTTCAGATTCGGAAGGTCTTCTTACCTAGAACTATGAGGAAAAGGTTACCATTTGATGAATAAGACAAGAAATTATTTTTGGAATGTCCTAAAGTAGACATATCCCTCTGTAAATTAGCAGAAGGTTCACCCTTACCCTTTGAGGATACCGGATCACTCAGTGAAACCATAGATTAGATTTGGGCAAAGTTAAAAAAGACCTGGGATGTGGCAGCATCTTTGTTGAAGCCCAATTTGGCTGGCGGCAACTTCCGTGGCTAGGTCGCTTAAAAGCTGTCTTTTACACTTAGAGACCATATTGAAAGCTAATAGACCTTATGAGAATTTCGTGGATTCCTTTCCCTGTAATTAAAGGCTGTAGATTTTTATCTGACGCCACTGCGGATTCAGTCAGACTTACTCCTAGGACTACTGCTTTGGCTAATAATGCTAGAGCATTGTGGCTAAAGTCATGGTCTGGGGATGTCAGCTCCAAATCTAGATTCTGTAATATTCCATTTTATGGATAATTACTATTTGGTAAAGATTTGGAAAAAAGACGCTAAAAAGCTTCAGATAGTAAAAAGAGCTTTCCAGAAGATAAAAAGAAGAGAAAAAGCCTTTTTTTCCATTTAAAAAATGGATCGCTTTCAAAACAAAAAAGGAAAGATGGAAGGTTGGAGGTCTAATAGACAGGGCAAGGGATTTTGTTTAATCTCAGTACCACAGATTCTTCAAAAAAGTGACGTCAAGGGTCCAGTAGGGGCAGGGACAGAGTGGGAACTTGAAGTGGCCCTGGAAAAAATTCTAAAAGTGGCCCCATTTTGAAGTCAGGTCCAAACTGATGGAAGGCAGCACCAGCAATACCATATTGTGGCACATTATACCGCCCCAACAGAGCCAAATACTACAGTCCATTACAAAATACTGTCAGCAGCACAAAATACATACCCAAAAACTTCCACTGACTGGCCATGAGGAGTTCCCAGGCAGCCCCCAGGGAAATTTCCCTGTAATGTCTATGGCCAATCCGCGCCTGAGTAGGGGGGAAGATTGAGATGGTTCGTGGAATCCTGGGAAAATTTATCCTGAGGATACAATGGGGAAAAAAAGTATTTAGTCAGCCACTAATTGTGCAAGTTCTCCCACTTAAAAGATGAGAAAGGCCTGTAATTGACATCATAGGTAGACCTCAACTATGAGAGACAAAATGAGAAAACAAATCAAGAAAATCACATTGTCTGATTTTTAAAGAATTTATTTGCAAATTATGGTGGAAAATAAGTATTTGGTCAATAACAAAAGTACATCTCAATACTTTATTTCCCCAGTCGTCTCCATGACACCACATCCTGAGACTGACTCCCTTCTGATAGGACAGGAAAAACACAGAGAGGTTTAAATCCCACCCCTTCCCTCCATCAGCAGTGTTTTTCCTGTCCTGTCAGGATAGGAAGCAGGAGAGGTGTATGGAGGCTCGTCTGGGCCTACCTAAGGAAAACCATCCTTCCATGCCGAGGTCGGATCCGAAGGTCGGCTCTCCCTCCTCCTCTGAGGCCTATGGCACGGGTGCAATTGCTGGCAGTCCCCTGCGAAGACCCCCTCTGCTGCGATCCAGGGGGAATTGATGCAGAGGGGAAAGAAGATGGCGGCTGGAGCGACGCTGGGATGTGTTCCCTCCGGCCGGCGGCGCGCAGTGTCTGACATCAGGGGGCAGAGCCCATGTCATGCAGTCAAGGGGCGTGGTCAAATGCAAGCCATTAAAGGGCGGAGCCAACATCATGTCGTCATCGCCGGGTGCCGCAGGTCCTTGCAGGTCACCGGCAAGTATAAAAGTCCACGGGACCTGCATAATGGTGTCTGGACAGCGCGATACTGCTGCTGGGACCTTGCAGCAGCAGTGTATAGGCGGACGGGAGCGGACTAAGCATGAGCGCCCCCATCATGCCGGGCTCTGGAGCCAAGCCTGCATCAAACCCAGGACTCGTGATTAGCCTGTTATCAGGCAGACAGTGAATCCCTCACCCCTGGTTAGCTGATCCTTCTCTCCCTTATGTTTTATCCAGGGAGAAAAGGATTCTGCTTCAGCTCCCAAAAAAGCTCAGAAATGTGGAATATGTTTTAAGCATTTGCCCAGCATGGGGTCCAAACCCTTATGTAAGGAGTGTACCTCTAATGTAGTCAAGGCGGAATCCTCCACTTTTCTGGAAGATATTAGGACTCTAGTAAAAGAAGAGGTTCAGTTTGCTCTTGCTTCCCGGGACCCCATGCCCCCTAGAAATCCTCCTTCTCAAATCATGCGTGATATCCGGAATCCAATATCTGATTCAGATTCTGATGTTCTGGATATTTCTGACCCGGAAACATGTGGAAAATCCTATGTGTCGTCTGATGAAGACAACGAATACAAGCAAGTTTTATTCAATCTGGATGATATTGATGAGCTTATTAAAGCTATTAGGGCCACAATACAAATGGAAATCCCAAAAAAGCCTAAATCTACTCAGGAGGAGATTTTTGGGGGGTTGGGGGAAAGAAGAAAATCTGTATTCCTGGTCCCAGATAACATACAAAAATTCATCAAATCTGAGTGGGAGAAGCCAGACAAAGGCTTGTTTATTCCCCGGGGGATTAAAAGACGCTATCCCTTTAATAGTGACACACCCGTAGCAAAAGTGGCAAAGCATACTGCCCTCCCATTTGAAGATTCAGCTCAGCTCAAGGATCCAATGGATAGGAAAACAGAAAGTCTATTGAGGAAAACTCCTGAGGGAACTGAGGGAAGCCATGGCAGCTCTCCTTAAGCCGGGAGTAGCCTCCACCTGTGTTGCATGAACTCTTAACTTATGGCTTGAACAACTAGAGGTCCATTTAGTTAACAAAACACAGAGGCACCAGATTCTAGAAAGTATTCCACTTCTCAAAATGGCTACCAGTTTTATGGCAGACGTGGCTGCTGAATCTGTAAAATTATCAGCCCGTACTGCAGTTTTGACCAATATGGCCAGATGAGTTCTATGGCTCAAAGCCTGGACAGGGGACATAACATCTAAAAATAAACTTATATCCCTCCCCTTTCACGGTCAATTTGTTTTCGGACCAGATTAAGAAAAAATCCTAGAAAACGCTACAGATAAAAAGAAAGAGTTTCCAGAGGACAAATATAAGTCTAAGAGACAGAATTTTCGAGGCCGTCAATACCATTCTGATCAAAAAAGAGATAAAGGGAAAACAGGTAGATGGTAAAGGGGGCAGGGGAAAAAATTTTCTATTCAACCCTAATAGAGGAGAATCCTCCTCTACTAACACAAAACAATGACGCCATATGGGTTGGGGGAAGACTTGGCTCCTTCCTAACATCTTGGGAGCATTTGACATCAAACCCTTGGGTTCTAAATATTATCGGAGAAGGATACCGTATAGAACTAGATTCTTCCCCACCTGAAAAATTCGTAATTACCTCTCTTCCTCCTTCTCAGAGTTGTATTCTAAAAAATGGCATATTAGACTTAATAGATCTAGGGGCAATAGAACCAGTGCCGGCAGATCAAATAGGGAGGGGCCACTACTCCCGCCTATTCATGGTAAAAAAGCCAAACGGGAAGTCACGTATAATAATCAATCTAAAACCCCTGAACAAGTATGTATCTTATCAGAGATTCAAGATGGAGACATTAAGAACAGCGGTGAAATTGATAAAGAAAGATGCATTTATGGCTTTAGTCGACCTGAAAGACGCCTATTACCATATTCCCATATGCAAATCATCAAGGAAGTTCTTAAAGTTCTCAGTTCCATTAGGGGGTCAAATATGTCACTACCAGTTTGTATGTCTTCCTTTCGGGATTTCCTTGGCTCCGAGGATCTTCACCAAGGTCATGGCAGAAGCATTGTCACCTTTGAGAAAACAAGCTATCAACGTTATCCCATATCTGGACAAACTTCTTGTAGTGGCAGGCAACAAAGTCCTTCTAGAAAAACATCTACAGATTGTATTAAGCCATCTTCAGAAGTTAGGGTGGATCATCAATTGGGGAAAGTCGGATCTGGTCCCAAGCAGCCAAAAAACGTTCTTGGGAATATCCCTACATTCTAACTCCCAAAAGTCCTCTCTGCCAAATTTAAAAATCCGGAAGCTTCAAGATCAGATAAAAACATTTCGGAAGAAAAAGTTCTGCTCCATCAGAACAGCTATGAAAATCCTAGGATACCTTTCGTCCTGTATCCCAGCAGTGTCATGGGCAAAGTTCCACCTAAGACCGCTCCAGAAACTTGTTCTTTCCAGACGGAACAGGTCTCAATTAACACTGGACAGACAGATCACCCTAGATCCAGTGGTAAAACACTCCTTAAAATGGTGGCTTGTGGATTCCAACCTAACGAAAGGAGTATTTTGGTACCTGGACCAATAAAAACGGATGCCAGCCTCCAAGTTTGGGGAGCAGTCATGGGGGAGAAAACCTATCAGGGAGAATGGTCAACTCTTCTAAAACAACAGTCATCAAACTTCAGGGAATTATAGGCGGTTTGGGAAGCACTGAAAGCAGCAGCCCCTGTTTTAAGAAACTGGCATATTCTAATCCACTCGGACAATTCAACAACGGTGTCCTTTATCCAACATCAGGGAGGGACAAGACATCTCCAACTCCAAAAGCTGGCAGACAAAATATTCTCTTGGGCGGAGAAAAACGTAACATTAATTTCAGCGGTCCACTTAAAGGGTTCCCTGAACATAGAAGCAGACTACCTCAGTCGTCATGCTCTAGTGTTTCAAATGATAACAAACAAGTGGGGCAAACCATCAATAGACCTCTTTGCCTCTCAGAAGAATCTATTGAACCAATTCTCCCTGAACCCAAGGGACAGACCTACCGCAGTGGACGCGTTCTCTCACAGTTGGACGTCCCACCTTATTTACGTGTTCCCTCCCATTCCTCTAATCCCCAGAGTTCTCCAGAAACTCCAGAGGGAGAAATGTACCTTAATCTTGCTGGTCCCTTACTGGCCCAAAAGGAGCTGGTTTGCCCTTCTAAAATCTCTCAGCCTGGAAGACCCTTTCCTTCTACCGCTAAGACCGGATCTATTACACCAGGGTCCCATTCTCCACCCAAATCTGGAAGTCTTGAGAATGTCGGCTTGGATTCTGAAGAATCCATACTCCTAAGATTAGGGTTATCTAAAAAAGTAGTCTCTACTTTACTTCTTAGTAGGAAGGATAACACTAATAAGGCATACTTCAAAATATGGAAAACATTTGCCTCTTGGGCCAGCGAGTCCTTTGACCAATTTAAACCTAATATATCTAAGATCCTGGATTTTCTCCAGGATGACCTAGACCTGGGTCTCTCCCCTAACACTCTTAGAGTCCAGGTATCAGCTTTAGGAGCCCTATATAACACCAATTTGGCTCAGGTACCCTGGATAGCCAGATTTCTTAAGGCAGAGGATAGAGTTAGGCCTACAATAAAGAATCTGGAATCTCAACATAGTTTTGTCAGGGTTAACTTCTGGTGTTTTCAAGCCTCTGGAATCCGCTTCCTTAAAATGGCTCACCATTAAGACTATTTTCTTAGTTGCCATTACGTCAGCAAGACGAGTTTGTGAATTATAGGCCCTTTCTATTCAGGAGCCGTTCCTTAATATATTTCAAGACAAACTAGTGTTCAAGTTAGATCCATCCTTTTTACCCAAGGTTGTCAGTACTTTTCAGTAGATCCCAAGATATTATAGTACCTTCCTTTTGTGCGAAACCCAAAAATAGTCAGGAAGCTACATATCATACACTAGATGTTAGAAAGGCAGTTCTTAAATATCTGGAAGCTACCAAAGATTTGAGAATTGATAAAAATCTGTTCATCCAGTTTTGTGGTCCAAATAAAGGGAAAAGGGCTGCAAAGAGCTCTATTTCCCGAAGGATAAGAACGGCCATTACAGAAGCCTATAAGATAGAAGGTAAAAAAGCTCCTTCCTCTCTCAGAGCTCATTCCACTAGAGGTATCGCCGCCTCTTGGGCACAAAGATCTTCTGCCTTTTTGCAACAAATATGCAAGGCAGCAACGTGGAAAAGGGTACACACCTTTACCAAGCATTACAAATTGGATATTTTTTCAAATGTTGGCATGGCATTTGGACGTAAAGTCCTCTGTGCTGTTGTCCCCCCCTAATAGTTTCTTTGTTATTTCTCAAGATGTGATGTCATGGAGACGAGTATTACACTCACCGGTAATCCAGTTTCCTGGAAGTCTCCATGACACCACACATATTCCCGCACAGTTATGTTGTAAATACCTATTTTTTCCCAATATATATATGAGTGTAATACTCATATATCCTTTGTTGGCCATGACAGAGGTCAAACGTTTTCTGTAAGTCTTCACAAGGTTGGCACACACTGTTGCTGGTATGTTGGCCCATTCCTCCATGCAGATCTCCTCTAGAGCAGTGATGTTTTGGGGCTGTCACTGGGCAACACGGACTTTCAACTCCCTCCAAAGGTTTTCTATGGGGTTGAGATCTGGAGACTGGCTAGGCCACTCCAGGACCTTGAAATGCTTGTTACGAAGCCACTCCTTCGTTGCCCTGGCGGTGTGCTTGGGATCATTGTCATGCTAAAAGAACCAGCCACGTTTCATCTTCAATGCCCTTGCTGGTGGAAGCAGGTTTGCACTCAAAATCTCACAATACATCGCCCCCAATCATTCTTTCATGTACACAGATCAGTCGTCCTGGTCCCTTTGCAGAGAAACAGCCCCAAAGCATGATGTTGCCACCCCCATGCTTCACAGTACAGTCATGGCCAAAAGGTTTGAGAATGACACAAATATTATATTTTCACATGATCTGCTGCCCTCTGGTTTTTATGTGTGTTTGTCAGATGTTTTTATCACATACAGAAATATAATTGCAATCATATTATGAGTAACAAAAGCTTATATTGACAGTTAGAATAAGTTAATGCAACAAGTCAATATTTTCAGTGTTGACCCTTCTTCTTCAGGACCTCTGCAATTCTCCCTGGCATGCTCTCAATCAACTTCTGGACCAAATCCTGACTGATAGCAGTCCATTCTTGCACAATCAATGCTTGCATTTTGTCAGAATTTGTAGGTTTTTGTTTGTCCACCCGTCTCTTGATGATTGACCACAAGTTCTCAATGGGATTAAGATCTGGGGAGTTTCCAGGCCATGGACCCAAAATCTCTATGTTTTGTTCCCTGAGCCATTTAGTTATCACCTTTGCTTTATGGCAAGGTGCTCCATCATGCTGGAAAAGGCATTGTTGATCGCCAAACTGCTCTTGGACGGTTGGGAGAAGTTGCTCTCGGAGGACATTCTGGTACCATTCTTTATTCATGGCTGTGTTTTTAGGCAAGACTGTGAGAGAGCCGATTCCCTTGGCTGAGAAGCAACCCCACACATGAATGGTTTCAGGATGCTTTACAGTTGGCATGAGACAAGACTGGTGGTAGCGCTCACCTCGTCTTCTCCGAATAAGCTGTTTTCCAGATGTCCCAAACAATCGAAAAGGGGATTCATCAGAGAAAATGACTTTACCCCAGTCCTCAGCAGTCCACTCCCTGTACCTTTTGCAGAATATCAGTCTGTCCCTGATGTTTTTTCTGGAGAGAAGTGGCTTCTTTGCTGCCCTCCTTGAGACCAGGCCTTGCTCCAAGAGTCTCCGCCTCACAGTGCGTGCAGATGCACTCACACCTGCCTGCTGCCATTCCTGAGCAAGCTCTGCACTGCTGGTAGCCCGATCCTGCAGCTGAAACACTTTTAAGAGACGGTCCTGGCGCTTGCTGGTCTTTCTTGGGCGCCCTGGAGCCTTTTTGGCAAAAATGGAACCTCTCTCCTTGAAGTTCTTGATGATGCAATAGATTGTTGACTGAGGTGCAATCTTTCTAGCTGCGATACTCTTCCCTGTTAGGGCCATTTTTGTGCAGTGCAATGATGACTGCA